>WEIV01030802.1:85436-101425 GCA_013390005.1 Calyptomena viridis
AGCTGAAAAAAACGAAAGAAAAAAGTCCTGGGAGTTATTTTATGATAGAGCTTGACAGATTTATGTACAGAATTGTATGATGTGCTTGTGACAGCAGTAGCCTTGCATGGAACAGTCAAAGTGAGTCTTTGCACTCCTGTGTTTCTTTAAGTTTCCTCTTTAGGGTTTCTTGCTGCTGGTGTGAATAACAGGAGGAAGCTGAAATCCAACTCACAGTGTCCAAAGATAATGGAAGGATTTTTATTTTACTATTTTTTTCAATGAGAGTGGCTGAAAAGTCTGTATTGAGGAGAGATTGAGAAGTTGGTAGCCATGGGAACCAGGCTGATGCTGGTGTCTTTGTCTAAAGGAATCAAACCTCTCAAAACTCCGAGAAACATCTTTATAAGAGCAACAGCAGCAGAACTGACAACAGGAAGAACAGCTATTGATGCCCTGCCAACAGAAAGTGGGAATGTCAAGATTATGGAGGGCTGTGGCCATGATTTAACAAGAAATACATAGTATATACAAGAAAATTCCAGCAAAAAAAAAAACCAACCAAACCTCTAAAAGCTAAAAAAGACATTGTGCAGCAGCTGTTGGGAACATGAGTTTGAATGTAGGAGGGAATGACTCAGTCCTCAATTAAGTGAGTTGTGCAGGCATGAGTGTCACTTGCACGCATATAGATGGAACTAGGGCCCCAACTCAGAAAACAGACTCAGCAGCTTTCAACCCTTGCACTGAAAAGCTAACCACACAGCATTTTTTTTCCCTATGTAATGGGAACAGAGAAGATCTTCGAAATCATACACAGGTCCTCTCCGGAAGTGCTAACTACCCAAAGCCTGAATTCAGTGGCTCCACAGAAATGTCTGCTCTGACAAAACCTGAGAAATTCCTAACAGCACATCACCACAGCAAGAGGGAAACGGTTTCATAACTGATTTGGGAGAAGAGCATCTCTAGACTGATGGTACAGGCCAGGGATCCTGCTCACAGTAGGCTGATCTCAGAGCACCATCCTCAATGCTTTCTCCCGCACATGGCACAAGACACAGGCCAGCGCCTCTCCCCACACATGTGAGAATTTAACACTTTTCCTTAACATTTGTTATCCCAGAGGCCAGAGCTGTTCCTAACCTAGCAGCAAGCACAGATCAGGATATTTAAAAATGAGAACATAAATCCAAAGTTCCCTACTAAAAGCCATAGTGGTCTGATTGGCAAAGAAGCTGAACATCTGATGTCGCACATGAAAGGGACTATCTCGGCTGCACAGAGCTGTGCTGACTCCCAGCATGCACAGGGCATTCAGACCTCAGCGTTTTGTCCTGTTCTTCAACAGTGCACCATGTGAGAAAATCTCTTGGTTTGCTGCCATTCTTTACCTTATGCAATATTTAAATGTAAAGATGGGATACTTGGAGGAAAACAGATTAAACCCTCAGCAGCTGCTTGCAGTAGCCTAACAAGCATTCACCCAGCCAGACATCTGATAGTTTTTAATGTAGATCAATAGGAAAGATTCTGGGAAATGACCTTGAGAGATATTGTCTCACTGTCATATATATTTTGAAACACTGGGAGATTCTGATGTCTGAATGCAGTGATTTCTGGAAAAGGGTATCTGGAAGGAGTAGTGAAGATCTAAACAGGTGGCATTTGTTGGATGAAGGTACCAAAAAAAGGGGAAATTTCTGGGAGGAAAAAACTGTCAGGAAAACACTGATTAAAATCCAAGAGACTGAGCCAAGATGTTTAAGTTGCATTCATGGCTTCTCTGTGAATTTGTTGAACAGTTGCAATATGATCGAGTCATTAAACTTCCTTTCCCTGAGGAAGTGGTAAGTATTTATCATCACAGCAAAATTTTGGAAGTTTATTCACTATTATGGGAAATACTACCTTACAAAGGTTTAAAAGAGTGAAAAAGAGTTGCTTTTTTACTATAAAGAAAAGTTTTTCTCCTTTGTAAGCTTAAAATTTATTATATGTTATATAAATTCTACTCAGTATTCCAAGTACTCCTTCTAGGCTGCCTGATATTTTAAGGATATATCCATTTTTTAGTATCAGATATATATTATGTTTTTTTCTTCTTCTCTATGGAGTCAGACTTTTTGGTTTGGCTCCAGACCCATCGCAATTAGTCTTCGCAGTATTTGTCCCACTGTTAATGCTATAATAATTTGGAATAGTATCTGTGAAAGAACACTGAGCCTTTTTTTAATCCAAAAATGTTTTATGGCATATGGTTTTACATTTCCACATCCATTTATCCATATCTTTATTTCTGAGGAAGTCAGTATTCATTAAAAGGAATACTTTTAAAATATGTCATTATAGTAAAGCATTTTTCATGTGAGGTAGAGAAGATATTGCAATCATTTTCATCCCCAGGTGTTAGTACAAGGAGATTTCACATTTTTTCAACATACTCTTTATTTTATCTGAGAGCTTCCATAGAAGTCAGAAGACTAATGCCATAGTCTGAAGAATACAGTTAATGTCTCAGCTAAAAATATTTTAAAACCTGAAGAATCTGCTTAAATTCAACATCTTGCAAAATATATGTTTCTTTAAATGATTTATGTTCTGAATGAAAAATGAATGCAATAAACTACTAAGATATCTTAAAGCACAAATTGAGTAGAATAATTATTCATGTGCTTAATTGCAAGTGTATGATGTGTGCAATTCCAGTATCTGCAGTGAGGTCACTCACAAGTCTGAGCACAAGCAAGTGTTTAAGTATTTTGTTGGATCAAGACTTTAAGAAAATTACTATTGCAACAGAGAAATTAAAGTCTCACTGATGAGGCTCAACTGTAGGGAAGCATTACTTACAGAAATCTGTTCTGGAAGCTTGTAAAAAACAGACAAACGGTGATGCATTTTGATTGGGTTTTTAAATGCAACAAGTACCTTTCTTGCCCTCCTTTTGACCTGTAAGTAGCAGAAGTCAAAAGCTTATATCTGACTAGTTTTGGGGTTTTTGGGGGGTTTGATTGGTTGGTTGGTTTTTTTGTTGATTCCAATAAAAAGTAATATTTATAATTTCAGAGGATTGAGGTGAAAAGAAGAAGCCAACAAGAAAAGAAGAAAAACTTATGTGGAGAGGGACGACTACAGTGAAAAAGAGAGATGAAGGGAAATCTTAAGCATCATCCAGAGAGAGATGAAGACAGTAGAGGGAATAAGGCATTGTTGTATTAGATATTGTCAGATAAAAGCTGCAAAGAGTCTTAAAAATGAGGCTAAGGAAGCCTGAATTCTATGAGGAAGATGTATGAAGACTCTGGTGAGTGAACCTGAGGTTCAGTAAAGTTTATTTTCAAATGCCATGCATCGTATAGGTTTAAGAAGAAGGCTAATAAGAAGTAGTTAATGCCAGTTTTGAGAGAGTAACTGTTGTGTTTGGTTTTTTTATCATATATCCACCAAAAACAGAGTTTTATTTTGAATATTCCAGAGTAAATAAAAGAATTAGTGAAAGTCTTCATGTGAGAAGGAGAATAAAGTAAGAAAGATCAAACCTGATACTGAGCTTCAATGTTGCAGAGAAAACTGGTGAGAGAGCAATGGCATTTTAGGAAGAAGTATGAGAAGTTCCATTTTAGAGCTGCTTGATTTTGATAAACAGCAAGAGATCCAAGAGAGAGTAGTAGAGAAACGTGTAGACACAACATGCTGACAGGGAAAAAGGAGGTCTTGGGTTGAAGGGTGAGGAACACCAAGGCGAGAAAGTGAATGAAAACAAGCCAGGCCACAGCCAAGGAGTGAGCAATACAGGGTGGGAATTTGAATATGCCCCAGGAGCCACTGAAGCCCCAAGAGAGGCTTTGTCTTGGAAAACGTAGTTATTGAGTGACCACAGATGAAAGCAGAGAAAGCATATTTTTCATGGAGTTGGGAGAGAGGGAATGCTGTCAAAGTCTCAGTTCTCCCTCTCCAGATTGAAGAAAAAGGAAAAGAAGCAGAATTTGAGAAAAGGGGAAGACAACAGAAATAAAGGCAGTACATTACATCTGAATCAGATGTTAATCAAAAAGAAAATAAGAGAACTGAAATGTGAGGCCACTGTCACAAAACCTTAAAAGACCAGAAACATTTTCCAGGATGTACTGTTTTAAACTTTCCTCTGAAAAATTATACCCTTGCAGGATAAGGGCGTGTTCATCTAAAATGATGGCTTTTTGTTCTATGTCTGGAATGGTGTTCGGTGAGTATTAAGTGGGATGCATTGCAATTCAGCTGCAGGTATAAAGCAAACGATGCATTTCTTTGCTTGAGGCCCTCATTATGTTCTGTAAACAACCAGAATGGAGATTTATTCTCCAGTCACTGATTTCCTGCTCTCGGGGAAAAGCATGAGGGGCACATTAGAAACAAAGCACTAAGACACTGATTATCTGTTTCTCCAAGCCAAATTGGTTTAGGTTTCTCTAGGCATCCTAGCAACAGCTTTATTATTATGGAGTAATTTCACCCCAAATACTTCTAAAACAAGTATTAGATTAATATTTCAGATGAGAAGAAAGTGTATTCATTAACTCCCAGATCCAGTCTATTGAAACAGAAACCTTGAATGAACAAAACCATGCAAGTTTTGATAGGCTGATTTTTTCCTTGGGTTTTTACATTATTTAACAGGTTAAATGGTTAATGATGATCAATATAAAATACATTCATTCCATAAATAAAATAATTCCTGTTCAAAAATATTTTCCTGCAGTATTAGCATATTTCATGTATTAACATTTAATCTAGCTGTAGATATGAATCATCACACACACATACATCACTTTTGTTTACTTACAAACCAGCTATACTGCATACTATGTTGGAAGCAAACATTTATATGGAGAATTTATTTAGCTCTACAATAATTGCAGTTTCTGTTGTTTACAACATTATGGAATTCAGATTTATTATGAAATCCAAGGAGAACTATGGTATATTAAGAGAAGTTAAATAATCTCATAAATATGTATTCTTTGTTTCATTGTAAATTTTTCAGAAGTGGTTAGGTTCCTCAGATGCATATATCTTAATAACCATTTTTTTAAAATCCCCAATGTAGTCTCATTTTCAGAAGTATCTTAAGCACCAAGAAATCAGTGAGACCTGAGGTCACATGCCAGTTTCTGAAAAAAAAATGTTTCAAGCTTTGAAAGACAACAAATACAGTATGAAGAAAAGATAACAAAGGAGCACTTTTCTCATTCTCTGATTTTTCTCTCATGATACAACTGTGATTTTTCAGAAGGAAGAATATATTGTTATTTTGCTTTGCTGTGGGCTGCCATAGAGGTAAGCCATAGGGCCCAGCAGTTGTCCCCATAGTGTCACTTTGTTCAGTCACACCATGAGTTGCAAAGAACTGCATGAGGTGCAAGCAGATGCTTGAGGACACAGGTTTGCCAGCATGACTGCAGGGTTAATGTGGGAAGCTCCTTATGGGTTTTCTTACTAGGGAACTCTCTTAAGAGAGAGGACACAAAGAAGAGGAAATCAAACTATTGTCAGTGTTTCTAGAGGACCTGACTAAAAAGGTAGGAGCTGTTATACCCATACTGCAACATCCAGGTGCTTCTTGGGTAAAATGCAGAATGCCAACAGTTTCACCTGCATTAGAAATCTTTTTACCATTAGAAATCTTGCTGGTAATTACAGAATGTGACTCCCTTGAGGGCAGAGTCAGTTTATATCTGATTCACTGTGTTCCTAGAGATTTTTGTTCTAGTCTTTCCTTCAAGAAAAACTCAGCCGATATGCCAAGGCAGACCTGAACTCATACTGCAGGGAAATGTACTCTGTAGTCCATTTTGGTCAAGTGAGATTTAGCACCTTTTTATGATTGAACTTAATTCAGGTGGAGAGAGTTTCCATCACTCTTTCTACTAGTGGTACATGTAATGACCAAGAGTTAATATTAGAAATATGTATTATTTAAAGTTAGCAAGCATTCTTATACAGCCAATGCTGCAAAATACTTTGAAGTTTTAAAAAGGAAAACTTTTAAAATGTCAAGATTAATATCTTGCAAGAAATTAGAGGGAATACACAGAGGGAATAGATGGTTTCATTAGAAGTCACCTGAGTCCTAGGAGGATAGTTGTTTATAATGCAAGATTTCTTATGAACAATAGCAATTTGCAGCATAATGCAGGATAGTAATTCAGAGATGAGTGGTTCTAACATCAGACTGCATTTTGAACATTTGTTATCTCTTGCAGAAATACATGTCAAGTTTAACACATTCCATATGTACACTACAATAACAAGAAAAATAAAATTAAAAAAATCTTAGCTTATTATCCAATCTAATATAATATGCTTCATGGTTCTCAAAACTTCACTGGAGACTAAGTACAATATACTTGACAGCTGTACAACCTTTCCTGCCTGGTATATACAAACTCCTTTGAGCAAAACAAAGTAGATGCTGCTACAAATCAACCTCAAGTTTAACAAAAAGGTACATGTTGCTCCACACATCCTTCATTTTGTAGGTATAAAACCAAACTGTCCCTGACTGGTCTAAAGACCCTGCACAGCAATGCACAGTGTGTGAGGGGAAACAGCTTGCCACCTACAAAGCTCACACATGAAATCCCCAAAAGCTTTCAAAGTGCTAGGGATTTTAGAGAGATCCTTTTTTTTTTTTTTGCCAAAGAACAGTTGCTCTGGGTGAAGACTTTCATTACTTAAGGATCTAAGCTTGCTTCTGCATTATTGAAAGTACATATCATAGTACAGCAAACAAGCAGTGATTTATTATGGAGTCAGGAGGATTAGTGACATAATTTTGTCACTTTCTTTTATAAATAAAGCATGTTAATAACAGGTGGAGCATAATATACTGAGGCAGACAATAAATAAAAGACAGAAACTTAAATACACAAGAATATTTGTTTATGTTTTTCCTTGAAATCAGCTGTATGCTGTATTCTTTTTAACTAATTTATATATTTCTGAAGAAACTTTACTTAGTGTAGCACTGAACCAATTTAAATCTGCAGCACTAACAAAACCCAAATATTTCCCTAAAGGCTAACAGTGTTCTGCACATTTTTTTAAGAGATTATGAATATTACATATATTTGGTCAAAAATCAGGGAAATGCTTGAGTGGTAGTTGAAGTCTATCACTACAGCATGAACTAAACACAAATTAAATTGGAGGCACCCCTCAAAAGGAATGTTTCATGTTTCTGAACTCAGGTTGTGTTTTGTAACTGTATTAAACATTTTTAAATTAGGAATTAAAAGTGTAAGTAAAATTCCATATATAATTTGTGACAATATGACATTAATATTGCGCAGTGGTTCCCCTGTAGCTCTGCTCTTTTAATGGGCTATAAAACACAAAAATCCAACCTTTCTTCACATGCACCAATAGTTCTCATCATTTCATTCACATAAAATCTCCTTGTTGCTAGTGAAAAATGGTTGATGAGTGAAGTAGGATATATCCCAGTATATGGTAACGTCAATGAAACATGTCCCACTCAAATAGCTGGGAAGGATGTCAGAAGTAATTCCAGAAATTCTGGGAAAAAAAGAATAGGTAAAAATTAAACATTTAAATACATTTATTTAAAGAATAAATAAAATGTTTATGGACAAGTTTTTGTTGTAAGTTATACTTTCAGATTCTGTAATTTAACTGTAATGCTACAGTGTATCTCTTGAGAGTGTTGTTTTCCTCACAAAACCCCCACTCTTCTATAGTTATTTTACATGCCCTTTTAAAGAAGACATTCTCATTTCCAAAATCACCTACAACAGATCTGTTTGGTGTAAAATAAATTCCTGCATTGCTGCTCTTAGCAATCAACTAAACAATACATTACTCCTTTAGTTAACAAGGTACTACCTGCCCAGCTGTGTGCAGTGCTTTCTAGCCAAGATCTGACAGTTTACACATTTTATCATATCATTTTAGAGGCCATGTGAAATGAGGAAATAACAAATGTTTATTCAATTCCTGGAACAGAAGCACAGAAAGGGTGCTTTCAAAGGTAGCATCTCTGTTCACAGCTGGGGAAAGGCAAGCATTTGGAGGTTGTTTAGCACCTCTGGCTTCCCTGAAAGCAGAGTTGAGTGCAGTCCCTACCCAGTCTTGGCTCCATCCCTTCCTAAAACCTTAATGTATGGCTTTTATGCTGAAACTAAGTCCTATGAGCAGCCAAGTACAGAAAGGAGGCAGTTGATGCTCCAATTCCGTAATACAATATTAAAATCCTGTTTTGTTTTGTTTTTCTCGTGGGTAGACAATGTGTCTCTTCTATGATTTATGCTATTTAAACATGCCGACTTGCATACTTTTCCTGTTATTATGTTCAGTACATTGAAAAAGTGTGCTGACTGATCTGAAGTTTTATCTGACAGCTCTTCTATGTAAAAGTGCTGTTTGGGGGTGATAATGAGACTACCAAGTGCGAGCTGATATTCTACTTCAGCCATTGATCTATCCTTGAAGCCCCTCATCTCTTTCTTTTCTGGTTTTCTGATGTAAAGTGTTTCCTTTTGGAAAATACTTTAGTTACTTTTAAGATTTGTTCTGTGCTAGATTATAACACTCCTACTTTCAAAGAAAATAATGGGTAGTGTGTGAATAAAGAATTCAGCAAAAGTACATACCACCTTAAAGCCTACTGCTGTCATTGCCTTTCTTGTCTACAGATAATTAACAAAAAAAATACAAAAAGTCTGAACGAAAATACAGTTATCAGCTTCACCGGAGTCACTGAAAGAGCCCCACAAGTTCACTCAAATGTCTTTTCTGGAATAACTCATTTTCTGCTGAAAAACTGCATTGTTCTTAAGGGAGTTAAACATAGTATTTGTTTTATAGTGTGACTTCATCACCATCCAAATTGCTTCTACACTTGACATATCCACCACTCTACCCGCTCCTGTGGTTTATTTTAAATAACTTCTCAGAATCATTTTTACTTTCAAACCAGAGTGTCTGACAATCAATGAGACTTCATCACATACCTGTTTTACAAAAGCAAATTTATTTCATAGGGTGCTGAAGTCCTTATTGGCTGTATATAGGAATTCAGATTAGAGTTTACAAACACTTTCTTCTTTTTCCTGATCTGTTACATTGTGATTCCTTTAATCTTCAATTTTCCTCCTGCTTTTCAGCAATTTTATATTAGTTCTGATCCATTTGTATGTCTATATTCCCTCTTTTAATACTCTCACTCCTTCTTATGTTTATCAGCTTATTTCTGTTCATTTTTTCTTCTTGTTATGGCTTTTCATTTCTCTCTTCTGTATTCGCACCCATCTCTTCTCCTTCCTTTCAAGCTAACAAATGCAGACTGTATTTACAGAGTGGATTTTTTAAGAATAACATATCAAAGTCAGACTACAAGTATTAGTTATGCCTGATATCAGTTATTCACTGCTTGTCACTTCCAATGCACACATCACCAAAGAGCCTCCATTGACACTCTGGCCCAAAGTATAAAACCTCTACCACCACATTTCAAAAAATAACAAATCTTTTCATGTATGAGCTGCCAAAAGAAGCTCTCAGAATGGCCAGCAGAGAAAGGGACACAGTCACTACCCACATGCACTATATAAGTATGATCACATACCTACTAGCAGAAAGAGGTGATAACTCTGGGGGGTGGCAAGCACCTTCTGAGCAGTTCCAGTACAGCAATATGGATTAATTTTTTCCCCTTTTTTTCTCCCTCTCTCTTTTGTTTTCTTTTTTCCTTTTCCTGATCTGCCCTTGCCAGGGTATTTGGTGTGCTCTTCAAAGAAGAGCCTGTGGGTAGCAGTGCCTGGAACAGAGCTACAGCTCCATTGAGGAATGCTGCAGGTGAGTGCCAGGGTAGCATTGCACATTTGAGGCTAGAAAATGTATAAGGCCATGTTGTGCTACCTATTCTGCTGTTCGCTGAGCTATTCCTGGTGGAGAAGCCAAATGAGAAAGAAAAGCAAGCCTTGGAAGGTGGGGTAATTTCATACTCTGCACAATTGCTTTAAATAACCTCTCTCTGATGCCGCCACACCACAGAGGGACATCACAGCAACTCAACCTGCTCCCTGCTAAGATCCTACACCAGCTGGGGCACAGAAGTAGGGGGAGAGTGTTGCTGCCACCCCTTGTCAGGTAGACTGGAAAACATGGGAAAGAGCTGATTCAAGGCAGCAGTTCTCACAGATGAACTTCTTGAGAGAGTGGCATCTCTTCTTTCTAACAGAGTGCTTTACTGAAGAGGAGAAAAAACACGCACATAACTATAATTCACAATACAAAGTTTCATGTGTTAACCTTACACTTCAACCTTTCATTAAGATTTTTGCTTGCCACATTGGTGTGCTAATGTGATTGCAAAGTGCTTCAGTATAAGTAGCCTGTCCTCACACTTAGAAAATTGTACAAATACAACAGATACCATGAAATAAACATTATGATTAATTTATCTTTATTTTGATACATCATAGTTGTTTAAATAACAACTTATTAATTTCTATGTATAACTCAGTTCATCCTCATCTTTTAATATTCCTTGGTTTTTTTCTTTAACTGTTCCCAAGATCCTTATAAATCTGACCCTCTTTTCTGAGGGAAACAATAAGTAACTACATCTTTAAAAAAGGCTATAGCAAGCTTTCTTTCAGAAAAAAACAAACATCACTATCTGGATTAATAATTTACCATTCCAAACGATGTTTAGTTCTTGAGAACTAGGTGTGTTGTTTTGTCATTTTCCTCATGCATTTCTGAGCACACCGCACAACACTTTAGTAATGGAGAGACCCTGAAATCAGAACTCACAGCTTTTGGGTTTATTCACACTCAGACATCCATACTACAACTCAGCTGGCTTGGATGATACTCAGTCATGCTTGGCAATCTCAGCCCCTCTTAAAGGAGAAATCCATGCAACAGGCAATAGGTGACTCCCATAGTCACTCTCCCCTAGTGCTTACTGTGTGCTACAGGATCTTCTAGATCTTTCTCATCTCTCCTTCTGATCCAAAATTGCCTGATAGCATCACTTCCCATGCTGGATTCATTAGCTGAAGAAAAGAAAGTGTGCCCCAGTGTTTGAGAGCTGTGCAACAGCCAGAGAGCTGCAGGCTGTTGTGAGCACAGGAATAGGGTGGGGGCTTTTTCCATGGATGAATTATGCTTCACAGTTTAGTGTCATCACTTTTTCTATCTGTTGCTGATTCTGTTGTTATGTGCCATTCCCTAATGCGGTCATGAGTGTGTTCCTACATTCCTCTGGTACAATACTGAGAAATGTGATGTTCTGCGGTTTTAGTGCCTGTAATGAGGACAAGGCAGTTCTCCTTACACACAAAATTTGTAATTATACAAGAGTATATTGTGTTACTGGCAACTAATTAGAATCTCTGTTGAAATTACATTACTTTATTCCAACCATTAACATAAAATGTCAAAACTAGCATGAGAGTTGTTTTTATATGAAAAATGATCCTACTTTTTTAAGTGAAAGCAACAAAATTACATAATTTGAATACCAGTATTTAATATATTTTATATTATTGTTAATGAGGTATGGTCAGAAGTTTTTCCGTATAAAAAATCACAAGAAGGGAATTTTCCCTTTAAAAAATGTCAGTGAATATCAATTTTGTCCTCTGCATTTATTATGCAGATTAAATAAGATTCAAACAACACGAATGCACAAGGGGGACCTGAAGTTATAGTATTAAGATAATATTTTGGTCTATATTCTTGGAGCACAGGGTATAGATTAACTAATTTACTCTCCTCCTCCAAAAAGTAATTAATTTTATTATCATATTGCATCCAGTTAAACTGAGATAAGGAACTGAAGTGAATTCCTGCTGGCCAGACAGTAAGTAAAATGCTGGTGCTGGATGAGGACACAGGGCTCTGCACTTTGGAGCAAGATGACTATCAGGATATCACATACACTTCTCGCTCAGGAATTTAATTGAGGGCAATGACAGTAAACTACCCATCGCTAGCCAAGAGGTGTTTTGCAATTACAAGTACACACCTAGAAAGAAAATACGATGTTCGAGATTATAACTGAAAGTTTCTTGCTAAGTTTAGGAGTAAAATAAGTATATAATCACTTACTATAAGGTTGCATAATTCTTGTTTATTGGACTAATCAAGCAATCACTCTTGAAGTGCATTTACATGCTAGGTTTGAATGTTTTTAACTAGATAATATTTTTCATCAGGGGTCTGTAGTAGATATTGGTGAATTTAAACTATATTCGGCAAGGTACACACCTGTTCCTTGACAATATTATGGTGTTGGTAACAAATAAAACTGATGTGAGGGTAGCATTCTCTCAACCGCATACTAAATACACTGCAAGAGACATAACCAATGGGTATAATTTGCAAATGTGTATGTAGAATCAGTCTTGACAGTTTTGTTTACAAAGGCAGGCAGCTATTTGCTGAGAAGAGATATGACATGCTATTCATCTTCCTGCTGCTAAGCCAAAGGGATTGCAACTATGATAACAAACTGTTAGATTTGACTGTTGGAATGCTTATGCAATGCTAGTAATAAAGAGTGTTTAAAAGCATATCTCGTTTGTTCTTGGGCAATCATATGTTATTTCTTATAATAATTTTCCTGGGACACTTAAAAGGACAAGCTAATTAAAGAACTGATATCTGTCTGGCTCAGCTTTAATGGGTTTTTGTTCTCTAAGTAGGTGTATGTAGGAAACAGGAGCAGACGTGTCTTTATTTCTCTGCTTGCATGGGTTGAGGCAAGATGTCAAGTGACAGAGTCGTGGCCTCACACCTTTCAGGTCCTTCATTTCAGTTGCAATTACCTGTATACACCTGAAACTGGAAAATAAACAGCTGGGACAATCTCGTAAGTAAAGTCTCCTAAGTCCTAAAAATAGGGCAAGGGTAATGGCTTTCAACTGAAAGAGGGCTGGCTTAGATTAGATAAGGAAGAAATTCTTCACTATGAGGGTGGTGAAGCATTGGAACAGGTTCCAATCCCTGGAAGTGTTCAAGGCCAGGTGGGATTGGGCTCTGATCAACACGCTCTAGTGGAAGGTGTCCCTGCTTACAGCAGGGGACTGGAACTAGATGATCTTAAGGGTCTCTTCCAACATAAACCATTCTATGATTCTAAGTAGTGCTGAGACCTTCAGGGAGCTGAGAAGGGGATTTCTGGTTTTTTTCATCACATTGCTGAACACCAGAAGAATGGGTTAGCATGACTAACACCTCTCCTTTGTCATCAGCCCCTTGCTTCAAACAATACTGAGAAAGCACCTTTCCCAGCACTCCCAAATATCTGCACCATTTACAGCATCCACTAACACATCGCTTACACATTTTCTACAAAGTTTATGGTTAAAGTTAAAAACCCTCAAACTTACATAATTCTGTTCATTGAACAAAGACTAGAGTATTCTGCACCACCTCATTTGTGCAAGCAGATGGATATACACGAGGGGTGGGAATGGAGGACTCAGCCATTTTTTTGTGAAATATTGATCACTGAGCTTTGTTGAATATGTACATGCAGATCGGTAATGTGGAAGTATAGACTGATCCAGCTGTGATGGCTAAAGTTGTGCTTTTCTCCAGCTATCTCATCCCCACTTCAGCAAGCACAGCCGAGGTGATGGCTGGATAGGCTGAGCAGGCAGACCAGGATGACCATCAGAAACCATGCACATGCCTCACTAATGGATTTAACCAAGTAGTGAGTACACTAAAGATGTAGCTGCTGCAGGTTACAGCTTGGCCTGTTGAGCTTGTTGCTGACCTCAGTTCACACCTCCTGGTCAGCTGACTGGAGGGCCTTAGGACTAAATACATCCTACAGGTGTAGGGGCAGGTAGGAAGGCTGCACCATTCAGTACTCGAGTTGCTGTGGTTAATTCAATCTGACTGCCACAATAATACAGGCAGCAGTCTGCATTGTCAAATGTATAGTGATCATTACACGTAAGATTACACAACGAGTACATATCCAAACCCCAAACTTTCCACAGCTGAGATTTTAGAGCTAACCAGAGGGAAAGGAGCTGCTTTGTTCTCAGTCATTCTTACTCACAGTTACAGGTGACTTTGTGAATAGCATATGCCATGCCAAAATGCAACTGAAATCCGCTTTGAATGCAAGCAGACCTCAGGTTTAGCAGCAGCTGTGAGAGGGACACTTGCTGTTAATGGCAGATTCAAGTAGCATGAACAATAAGGAGGCTCTTTTTAAGGTGGACAGAGCTTGTCTGCATTAGAACTGGACCTTGAGAACCTGTGTTAATCAACATGATTTTAAGTGGTGTCAGCTGTTTCTGAGTAAACCTATTGATAAGAGCAACAAAGCTTTATTTTTGGTCTTTAAGAATGGATTTATGGATTTAAGAGTAGAATTATGATCAATATGTGGAGTTTTAATTTTTTTATCTCAAAACCTTTTGAAAGTTTTGAAATATTTCATTGGACTGACAAGATTAATGCATTTTATAATAATCTGTTATTTGGAAAGCATAAAGAATAAATCAGTCTGGAATGTGATAATTTTACATTCATTTCCAGAGGTTCTTAGCTGAGTTTCAGACAACACTATTTCTTATGCACATTTTTTACTCCTATTGAGCAGTCTTATTGAGTTAGATGAGTTTAATCAGGTATATCCATGTTTATAAAATTAGTTTATTTCTTTACATAGTATTTATAAATCGGCTGTTATAGCATCTCAAAATGAATAGATTTGTGTACAAGGATAATCATGTAAGGTGCTCTTAAACGTCATCTTAGGGCCAGGGTGCTGGTTTCATTAAAGGGATCTGGAACATAATGAAGTCCATGAGTGTTCATGATTTCATGCAGCTCAAGGATGCAGCTTGCCTTCCACCAGGAGGATGTCTCAAATCAAAAAAGCAACTTGGTCTAGTACTAAACTTGAAGAGCTGGCTTAGCACCAAAAGCTAAGTGCTATTCTGCCCCTCTGTCTGGGAAGCAGAGCTCTGGACAAAACGTTGGGGCTCCCAGGTGGTATCTTTTAGCTGCTGGGGCTTAGTAAACACAACAGTAAAAGGGTTTTTAAAAGAGGCTGCTCAGTTAGGGAGCATCTCAGTTTATGCCTGGTCTCCACAACCCTAGAATAGTCTAGTTTTGTTACTGACTTCTTAAAATGCCACTTGTGGATACATGGTGATGAGCCACGTTGCTCATTCCACCTCTATTCAAAAGGCTGAAGTCTAACTAACTAACCACCCTTCGGAGAAGGCCTCACAGAAGAACATTTCCAAGTCTGTCAGTCTCTTTTAAGTAAGACGTGAATGAAGGGAAGTTCTTCCCTTCTACCATTTTAACTGGTATAACACTGCATGCGTTGCCCTCAAGTACTCGAAGGACTGAAATTGCTGAGGTTGGAGATTTATAGGATGAGCACTAGTGACAAAAAAAAAAAAGGGCTTTCACAAGGTACCTCGATCAGTGAGCAACTGGACATGCAGAACAACAGGCAAATGAGTGACAACGCTTGAGAGATCTGTGACCTACCACAGACAATGGGATAAAGGTGTATCTGAAATTCGTTTTTCAATAGTTCTTGGATGCTGCCAAGCACAGAACGCTAAGAAACCAGCCTTCACGATCTCATCTACCCTGAGCAATAAAAAACCCACCCTTAATTTAACAGGAGTCACCAGTTAGCTCCTGAGGCACAAACAAGCAGCTGAAGCACTGCGCGTAGGCTGACTTCAGTGCTGGATGCCGAGCAGCGTTTGGCACAGGTGAAGGGGTTTTCATCACAGACCCAAATTAACTTCGATGAAGTTACTCCGTGTCTGCCAGTGCCGGAGGAACAATCTTCGTGTGGGAGAAGCGCTCAGCTTGCCACCCGCCGCCCTCCCCTCCCGGCGCCGCTCAGCCGAGCATAGGCGGTGGCGGCGGGTCCCCTTTGTGCTGCGCGGCCAGGGGCAGGGGAAGGCGTGAGCCCGCCCGCCAGCCCACAGCTCCCCGCCCCG
>WEIV01030802.1:101531-138866 GCA_013390005.1 Calyptomena viridis
CTTGCCGCCGGGGGTCCGCGGCCGGGCGGCTCCCTCCGGGGGCAGAGAGCAAGCCCGTGGGGTGAGTGCCGCGGGTCGATGCCCGCCGGCCGAGCCGACTTCGCCTCTGTGTCCGAGGGAGGCGGCTCCGACCCCCGGCTCGCGAGCGGGTCCGCGTCGGAGCGGGCGGAGCGGTTTGGCTCCTCTAAAATGCCCCGCTAATGTCAGGGGAAAGCATACGGCCCAGGAGAAAGCTGCTGGAAGCGATAGCTGTTGAACTCCGAGTTATTTCCCGGGGTCGGTGCGAAGTGAGAACTTCCTCACGGGATGACCCTTCGGGGGGATGCGGAGCACATGGCTGCCTCCCCTGGGTCTGCCCCGCATCTGTCACAGCACCGCCTGCCACGGGGCCTGCCGGCGCCTGCTCTCCTTTCAGAGTGCTAAACTGACCTCAGGAAAACTTTAGCTGGGAGAGGGGAGGAAGCTGATGTAAGGGTAATTTACTTAAACATGTTGGATTTTTTCCCTCCTATTCTTCTTTCTGTCACTCAAGCAAGGCATCTGTGCAAAGGACGGAAAAAATGGAATTATTGATGTCCAAGTGTCCAATGTATATGGCAGCTCGTTGTGCAGAGAAGAAGGTTAAAACTTTCAAAGACCATGCACTGGCAAGTTAACATCTCCAGTGAATCATAGGATTAACTTCTTTAAACTTGAATTTTATGGTCATTTGCATGTTGATCCTTGCTTGTGTCTGCAGATACTGTGTTCAGATATTTAAGGATGAAACTTGAAACGACAATGCTATTGTGTTTTGTAGTAGCAAGACAACTTTTATCTTTAATGTAGAACTTTTTATCACTCAGCTATAAATACTTGCTCTGTTTGTAAATCTGCCACTGATTTGTTGGTTGGCTTTGCAAAGGTCACTTTAGTTCATCAACTACAGGCATTTTTTTGTAAAATGCCTGTATTGGTTTAATATGGTACTGGATCAGACTTCGTATTTATAATTTATTTCACATTTGTACTTATGTGCCATATGAGCCAGGCTTCATAAGGTAACTGTTCCTTGGTCTTGGCTGTAAAGCCTACTGGCAGATCTTGGTGTGTGGTGTACAGAAGGTGTGCAGCTTGGCTTGCATCTAGTGTTAAGTGTCCTACTTATTTAAAAGTGTTGAGAGGTCTAAAAGTGTCAGTGTAATCCATACTACACGTGCACTCAACTGACCTAGAATTAACATGATAAAGCACTTTTTAGGCATTTCTGGGGTAAAAGGTGGGGTGTTATTTCCTTGTGTACGGCTAACAATGAATTACTTTTTCAAAGCATCCAGTGCTATGCTCCCCGATTTGGAATGTGGCAGAACACCCACCCTGCTGCTGCAAAGTCTTGGCTTAAGCTGGTGAGACTGGTCATGAGAGCAGAAGGCATCAGCAGTGTGAAGGTGGTCTCTGGGGAGATGAACATGACAGTGATGATGGCCAAGGGAAGGCAGAGACCACCATCAGTTCTCCAGGAATGGTGGGCAGCCCTTGCCATGATGTGAGGCTGTTGGAGCTGACAGAGCTGTGTACCCTTTCAGAGCCCTCATTGTATGTGGGTTAGTAACTTAGCAAGTCAGTTGATATTTCATGGTGTGGAACTGAGTTTCCCCTCTGGGTTTCAGGAGGCAGCAGGCAGGTGCCTGTGTACTGCACTGTGGATGTAGGCATACCAGGAATGTGGTGGTTAGTGTGATTAACTGCCTCGATGGGACTGATAGCCTCTGCCAGCAAGTTCACTCTGTTGCACAGAAGGCTCAGACTGCCTTCATGCCAGTGCATCCGTGTTAACAAAATTGTGTCACAGGCCAAAGTTAAGATTAAAAATGGTGTTTTCCTGATTCATGTGGAGATCATTGATTGTTACTTTGCTAGAGAGTTTATGTGTCCTGCTGTAGGTCACCAGCACTCTCCTTCTCTGCTTTTCATAGGTTGTGGTGGAGATCTCAAATTAATGCGAGAGGTACTTAATATAGGTGCAGTCTTCCACTAGATGGGAGATGGTTTTCTGTTCATGTTGTGCTGCAAAATGTGGAGAGCTAAGGTTGATTCAGTGAGGCAAAACTCAGTCAAATTATAGAATGTAGCCTTGCAAACATGTTATGGTTGCCTGGAGCTACAGAGCACCTTTTAAATACTGTGCTACTGTATAAAGGGAAGGTGTTTCGCAAATACGCTTTTCTAAGTATGTTTCCTTCCCAGCCCTGACTAGTTAGGTTGGAAGTCAGTACACTGAGTTATCATAGGGTAGATTTTAGCCATTAGTTGTAACAGAATGCGGAGTAAATAAAGGCTCGTGTTTATAGATTGCCCAGAACCATAAGGTGTATCTTTAAATTCTGGAATATCTCTGGTCTCTCACTGGCTGCCAATGTGTCTTGCTTTCCAGTGCTAGATTACGGCTCCCTTCCAAAAGGCCTTAAGCACATGTGTTGATTAGCTACAAGTTAATAACTTGGAATTAAACTGAAGGGTAAGTATATGTCAGCTACAAAGTGTTTTTCCTTCAAGGAAGTTTTATTTTAGCAGGGCAAGTTCTGAGAAGTTAGGAGAACTAGTTTGTGTTGTCCACAAGGCTGAAGACCTTTAGGAGTGGGAGGTTTAAATAGAAAAAAGAAAAAAGAAAAGGCTTTGACTGTCTTAAGTGGGAGGTACAATGGCTGCTTGGAAACTGCATTTTAAGGAGGAAGGAAAGCTTGCCAACTGGGGCTATGGACCTTGCTGCGAGAATAAGATACTGCAAGTTACCAGAAAACCTAAAAGGAATGAAATGAAGGAGGGGATTGATTGTTGGAGAGCAGAAACTGCAGGGATAGCATGTGAATTGCCAAAAGCTATTTAAGATGAAGAGGGGGGAAAAAATAAAAAAAGGAGAAGAGAACTTGGTTGTGTTGTTCTGAGGACATATAGGCTATAGTTGACAAATATATCTGATGCCTCTAAAACTAGCAGTTGTAACCAGTTCTAGGTAAGGACGAGGATTTGAACGTGGAAGAAAGGTAGGGTAGAAATGGAAAATCCATGGAAATTACTAAAATAAACATCTTATGCCTGCTTCCAGATTCCAAACTAAGTCATCAAAGGTTCTCTGCTTTGGGGGTCTGTTCTGGCACAGAGTACTACAGCTGGCTTAAAAAAAAAGGATTGATTGTTATCTGACAGGTTGAATGAAGCAGTTGTGATAGCAATATAGAAAAATACATATGCTTCAATTTATTTTAAAAGGAAAAGAGAATGAAATCTTCATACTTTTTACTCTGGTCTCAATAGTGTTCAGAGATATAGAAGAAATTTGGAATGGAAAAAGTAATTAAGTATACAAAGATAAGTGGAAAATGGGATAAAATGCATCATAGATTTGCTACAATTAGGTCATGGAAGACTAAAGTCATATTATTACTGGTTAAATACTGAGTGTTGCAGACAAAAGGAGCAGAAGGCTTCGGTTTGATGTGTACACACCATAGCAGGCATGACACCAAAAATAACTAAATTGGAAGTGTGGGGCTTGGCTGAAGAATGGTGGGTTGTCTCCTGAAGGAGAAATTGTGACTCTCTCTGCATGAATAAAGGAGTTATTGATCTGGATCAGTATTAGTGGAGAGCTGGTTTCTCTACTTCACTGTACTCTCTGAGATAACTGTATGAAAAGGGTGATTGCTGATGAGGCAAAGTTAGGAAACATAGTCAGCACTGAGGTGGGTTGGATTGTTGCACAGGAAGAATTGAATGTCTGTGATGACTGAAGCAATAGGAATGGCAGGAAGTTAAATAGCCCTAAAAGCGAACTTATCTACTGCGTGATTACTGACAACATGTCTGCTATCAGCTGGCAGGTTATCCCTTCAAACAAGCTTGGAGGAAAAGGCCTGACTGCCATAGTCTAACAGGAATGACTCTTATTTGGTACTGAGTGTGACATGGAAGCAAATGTGATCCTCAGTGAGAACTCTTCAGTGGAGATAAACAAGTTATTAGGCAAGGCACTGGGGAGACTTCGTATGAAATACTGTATGGAGTTCCAGGCACTTGTGTACAGAAAATACTAAATCCTAGTAGAACATGTACAGGGACATCCAGACTATAAAGATGATGCAGTGTGAACAGTCTGGAGTTAGACAAGAGACCAGAACTTAAGCTACTTTGGGTTTTGTGGGTTAGTAGTGGCAGAGATGAGAGATAGCAGCTGCTTATAAATTCCCTGGGGCTAATTCTTAGAGAAGAGGAAGGGTCACAAACTGAAGGTTCATTCTCTGATTTTGGATTAAAAACTTGATGTACAGAAGTATGGTTTGATAACTTGCTGAATGAATGTTAGAATAATGTACATGAGGAATTCAAAAGGAATTTCATAACTGTCCTCCTAGCTGTACATCTCTTAAGTTCCAGCTAAGTGGTGAAGTTTGCATGTGACTCTTGAAGAGTTGAGCAGTTCAGGTAACTGAAGTTACCATATTTTATGCTTTGGTGTTCATAGGTAATCAACAGAAATAGCAATCACTTCAGCAAAGGAGGTGTGATGAGAAGAAGCACTTATTTTTGGGTAGTGTGTGTTTTGCAGTCACTTGATGACGAATAGAATTTATAACAAGTGAAAATGCTTGTCTATGACATCAGTAGCTGCTGCTTTTTCTTGTCTTTTTAGTGCATAATGGAGTGGAATCAAGCTTAACTCATAAAATATTAAAGATAACCACAAATTAGTATGTGTGGGACAGAAAACGCATAAATGGATGTGCAAGCTGAAGGTCAGGTTGGCTGACCTGGACCCATAAATAAATAAAAGTCTCCTGTTGAGTGTGTGACCATATTTATCCTCTGGCTGATTTCATGCTCTCAGGTCTTAGAAGTGTTTCATGGCACTGGCTGCTTCTTGTTGAGGACTGTGCTCCTGGGAGTAGGAGTAAGGAGGTGTTTCCTGAGGAGGGGCTTGGGCAAAGCGTTGTGCGGTGGATGAAGTGCAGGGCTGTTGAAGACCCATGGTGAGGGCTCCAAGCTGAAAGGTTGTATGCTTGTCTGTGGTTTCATTTTGCAGGTGAATACCTGACCCAGGTGCTGATGTTGAGCTATAAAAAGGCCAACAAAACCTAACTGTTGAGGAGAATGAGGTACGAGCTGTTGCAGCTGAGACACTCTAGTATTGCTGTTGAAGGTGCGACTGGTACACAGCAAAGAGGCATGTGCCTCAACAGAAGGTGTAAAGATGACATGTATGGTTTGAAGGCCATGCCATGTTGACTTAGTTTTGTATTTGCTGTAGCATCAAAGTCTGTTTATAAGCTCTTCTGTAGCAGGACTTTGTATGCCCAGTGAAAATTCTGGAAGTTTTGAGATGGCTCTTCAGAAAGAAAGAATAATATATTTCATCTATATTGGGTGTATTTTGAGAGGAACTGTTGAAAAAACTAAGTGCTTTGAGTGTGTTTGTACGGCAGAACAAGATCAGTGTCTTGATATTACTTTATGTATATTTATTTCAAACTTATAAGGCAGGTGTATTACTTCCTTAGAAGTACACTTTGCAGCGTAGTTTATTAAAAATCTGAACTATTGAATTTTAGGTGTTTGCTTTAACTGCATGTGTGTTTTTTCTTTAAAGAAGAGCTGTATAATGAGCTCAATGTGTCAGAATCCCCCATAGGAAGTGTTTTTGAAGAGATTGTGTTGAGCTATCAAAAGAATAATTTAACAATCCCAGGCAAAATTGAATTTATTGTCCTGGTAGCTTTTAGCATGCATTATTAGGCTATTCGCTTATTGTGATTTTTTATTTACTCCTGTTGCTCTTTTATCTGAGTGTTGGGTGTATCAGTAAAAAAGATGAGACTACGCCTATGCTTTGCATTTGTATAACATCTTTCACTTAACAGCCTTCAAGTTCCAAGTATTAATGGATGAGGTAGGAAAGTTATTTCATATTTACAAGGAGGGGATTCAACCTAAACTCAAAGAGTCTTTGGCAAATCAGAGAACAGAACACTTGTCTCCTGATGCTTTGCTGTGTTCTTTAAAAACAAGATCACTCAAATAATTTCCTGTTACAACGTCTGCATTAAGAAATGGGAGGAAATGTTTTAAAACTTTATTCAACAGGGAAGATAACAGTAGAATCCAATATTGTCTGCGCTTCAAGCAAGTGGAAAGGAATATCCTTCTTGTTAATAGGTCGAAGAACTGTGTTTGTGGTGAGCATGATTAGACTGGAAAGCAGAGAAGTGGATTGGAGCAAGGAGCAATTGGTATAAGACATGAAGGTAAAACCTCTGTGTGGAAGAGTACAAGAGAGACAATGTGATTGTGAAATTATGGAAAGACTGTGAAGGAACAAAATGGTGAAAAGGGGAACAAAGCAGAAAAGCTTATGTATTGCACATGAACTCAGTATTACACATGAACTTAGTATGCACATTAACTTGTGTCCAGACTAAATTGGAAAGCTCATGTTTTATTCATCTCTGTTCTGTAACTGTGGGATATTTATTAGCTGGTTGCGTTGTACTGTTTGGGAAAGGACATTTTAAATGAAGGAAGGTTACAGGAGAGAAGGAGCCAAGCAGAGTCTTAGAACTAGCTGCTGGAGAACCTTTTAGAGGTAGGTGTAAAGTATGTGGTGTCTTGCATACTTCAAAACAAAAAAAAAAAAAGGAAAAGAGAAGAGTTATGGGAAGAAGAATGGGTAAAGAAAGGTCTGCAGCCTCACAGTGGTTTAACTTTCAGATTTTCACATAGTGTTTTTTTTGTGCAAATAGGAGCTGAAGGAGTGCACTTCTGTTGTGAAGGGACTATTGGTAACAGAGTAGTCTTCTTCATCCAGTACCTCTGCACGTTATCAGACAAGTCTATTTTAAGTAACTACCCAAATTCATGAGTGGACCTAGACCTTTGGATTTGTAATGACCTTTGTACGTTGTCTTTCACTATTTGACAAGTTAATCTGTGCATTGGGAGGTCAGGCAGCCATGAGAAATGAAAC
Source organism: Calyptomena viridis (assembly GCA_013390005.1). Taxonomy (NCBI): domain Eukaryota; kingdom Metazoa; phylum Chordata; class Aves; order Passeriformes; family Eurylaimidae; genus Calyptomena; species Calyptomena viridis. The sequence goes on from WEIV01030802.1 coordinate 108,529, forward strand.
TGGTTCTTATGTCTGTGTGTGCGTATATAGATATTTGCAGTTTGAATTAGGGTGGAGGAGAATCATTTAAGTAATGGTTAAGTAGAGCACTTTTGAGATGATGATCATAATACACATTTTATTTGTACTTTATTTCATATATATATAAAAGTTAATGTTGCTGTGTTCTGTTTGACAGATTGTTATTTCTCTTCTTGTTTTCCCTAATGGTTTTAGACCATTTTTTAATCTCTTATTTCAGGATGCCTTGTCACGTCTCATGCAAACTTGTGCTTCAAGAGTACATTTTGAAAAATTCATATTTATTACTAACATTTGTAAATTACTCATGTAATCACAAGTAGGTAATGTGATACATGTCATGTGCATGTTGTGTTTATTTGCAAGATTCTAACTATCTTGTGTTGTTTTGCCTTTCTGAGCTGCAATATTACTGAACTATATTTCTGTTGAGTTCTCCCAGTGTGTTAGTTCTGGATGTTGAATGATAATTGCAGTGTGTGTCAGTCCTAAATGAACTTAAATGGTGGGCAGTGTGAATAGGACTTCATGGGTTGCTTTTGCTCTGTTTGGATAAATGTTGTTTTGTCACTGAAGATCACTTGCGATTGTTGATCTTCTCCCCACATAATAAAATTTAAAACAATATGTAGGGACTTACTTATAAATCAGTTAATTCCATTAATTAGTATCTGCTAATCAGAAACTGGAATTCCAGTTCTGCAACATGTAAGATTTCTGCCATGTGTTTGTACAAATGCTAGTGGAATATTCGCAGATGTGAAGGTCTGCTCCCTCAGATTTCCTGCAAGACCTCCATATGCACTTTGCTGAAGGATTTCAGATGTTTCAGTGAATTTTGTCTTCACTTATTGTTACTGTGCTGTCTCCAGCTTGTTCTGGATTCTGTGCAAGTTTGAGGTTTACTACTGTTGTAGAATTGGATCCTATTTCATGCAAATGAAATGATGCTTATTAGGCTGAGCTTTAGAACTTCTAACTGAAGTGAGTCCCCCAAATCTTTGTGTATTTAAACCCACACGTTTCAGGTCTTTTCTGCTAGCCCACCCATTCTTTATGTTTGATAGACTGTGAGGAGGAGAAGAAACTGACTCCAATGAAGCACAGTGTATAGAAATGTACAATGTTACCTCTTGAATTTGGAGAGAAAATGTTTTCCTCTGATCTTTGCTGTAGGCATTTGAGGTATTCCTGTGTGATTGTAATAAACAAAATTGTTTATTTAGAAAAAAAATCTGATTTTTTTTTTCTGATGGCCTGTTAATTATAGCAAGTTTGTGCTATCACAAAGTTTCTCTTTTAGGAATGAGATAATTCTTTTTTTTTTCCTGTTTAATTGAAAGATGGTCAGTGTCATTTCTCTCTTCCTTCCCTCTCAGTCTCCCTTAAAACAAAACAAAACCCTCAGTCCTTAAACAAAAGTGTCTTTGTTTTTACATTTGTTTTATGAAATTGCTTGAATCCTTTGGGAAAAGCTTTCCTCTCACAGGAAGAGAGGAAAAAAAAAAAACACCCTCCTAAAGCCAAAACCAGCAAGCTTGCTACCAGACATTACTTTGTTTTGCTATCTGAATAGTAGCAGATTGCATAAAAGAAGCAATTTCTCATCTTAATGAATGAAAAGTGCAATTGCAGAAATGCACACAAATAGACATATGGTTTTTACTCAGCAAATGTAAGATTGGTAGCATTCAGGGCAAACATTTGCTGCATACCTTTCTTGGAGCTTCTTTGAACTGCCATTGGGAGTGGAATTTTAAATGGGATATTTCACAGCTCTGAGAGGTGGGAGAATCAAATGCTCTTTGGCCTTTCTGATTTTGTTTTATTTTTTGATACCATTTATTTCTAAGAGTCTCTTGGTTCTACATCTTTGTGCTGTTCTGGTGCTGTGGCTCCAGTTGTGAAACCATCCATCCTGATATAGTAGGCAGGTGTGTAAATCGTCTCCTCTTGATCTAGGAACCTGGCAACTGACAGGAAACATGATTTAAGTGAGAGACTGAACCAAAAAGACAAAGAATTAAGTGAAATACCACCTTGCTAATTTGTCTGCATGGGCTTTATCTAGAAATTATACTAAAGAACAGGAGTGCTGATGAGCTAGAACAAGATTATTGCAGCAGACTTTCTCCCAAATGTAATAAAAATGCAAAATTGAGTCAGTGGCTTAAACCGTTCTCAATCACCTGTATTATTATGCAGGCTGGAGGGATCAAGAATGAAGTAAAAATTTGAGTAAGTGATGGATGTGAATGAAAAAATAAGAAGGCCTCTTAACACCAGGAGGTAAGGGCTTATTTTCTGTAAAGTAGGAAATCAGATGCTGGACTAAAAGAGTGATATAGGACTGTCCTAGAGGACACCTTTGTAAGCTTTATATGGAGAATTTGCAATATGGTGGCCTCCCTGAGATCCAGTGACACCTCACATCTTGAGCAGCTCTTAACTTTGCTTGACATTCCCTCTGTTGGTGCCCTGCATTGCCACTGTCCTCCTTTTGTCCCCAAAGTGCATGCTGTGTGAATATTTATAGCACGTGCTGGGTTTCAATGTGTGTGCAAGCTGTGCCGTCACTGTAATTTGGATACTGTGCAGTCATGAAACAGCTGTGTCCTCATGACCGACTTGGCCATAGTGTGATGGTGAAACCCGCATGTCATTTCCTAGACTTACTTTTTATGTTGTAACCTTTTAGATACACCTGCTTCATCTTCTGGTGCTTGGGAAGAAAACTGTGCACTCTCAAGTGCCTTCTGGAGTAGCATCCATGCTGCTCATAAACAGGCATGTGAAGAGATATGGAAGTTCACCTTATATTTGAAGCACTTTTAGGTGCTGTTCATGAAGACTAGACCAGAGAATTATAGGCTTTGGGGAGATAGAAGCTGAATTAACTTGTGCTTTGCTGGCGTCTCCTTGTAGGGGACAGGATATGGTTTAATATGAGGCTATGAGACTAAATATAGAGATAGAAAGTTTTATTATAAATTGATATTAATTAAAAACTTATATCTTTATGTGAACAATGAATTATGAATAAGTAGAAATGAATTAGACAAATGGTGCACAAGAAACAACCAAGCAGCTAACAACAAATAAAAAACAGTAACTTCTCGTCAGTGCAGTGATTTCAGCTCTTTGTGCAGCAACAGCAGCTGCAAGTAGGGGGTGCCGGGCCAGCAGCAGACCACTGACACACTGCGACAGCCAGAGGGGGCACTGCAAACAGCGGTGGGGTCCTGGGAAGGGAAGGGGTTTTGTGAGCTGGTCCCGAGGGACCGATGAGCCCCCGGGGCGGGGGGTGGGTAGTGGGCTCCCGAGGAGTGGTGGAATCCCTGGGAGCGTTACTGAAGGGAGGCAGGGGAGTCCTGGGGGTTGAGTGATTCCGGGGGTGAGCAGAAGGGGTGTCGAGGGGGCTCCGGGTCAGGGAGGGGTGAATACTGGGTCTCCCAGGGAGCGATGGAAGGTCCTGGGGAACATTACCAGCCACAGAGGATGTCCCAGATGTGGACAGGAACCCTGGGGGTGGAACGGAGGGATAAGGGAGTGAGGGAATGGCAGACCAGGGAAATCAAGGAGGAGTGGTCGGGTCGTTGCTGCCGTGGCAATGCCCACCACTGAGGGTGGTCCCAGCGGCTGCAGGCGGTTATTGAAGGCTGTTGGAGGTCCCGACAAAAAAAGTGACAATGGCGATGAGCACGGCAGCACAGGGTCCTGGCCTCAACTCCACGCGGTCCCGAGAGAGGGAAGGAAAGATGGTTGACATCTTCTATACTGTTTGGCCCAATCCCATGGTCCCTGGCACCTGCACTGGTGTGATTGGCTCGCACCATTTCTTTTCCCATCTCCTGAGCCGTGGGTCGCATATCCATTGGCTGCCCTGAGTCTTTACTCTACCCCCTCCTATTCCTGCCAGTGGGAGCTTCTTTGTCAACATGGTGGCCACTCCCTTTTGGGCTACCATGCACCAATTCTAAGCAGTCCCAGGGCATGGCCAGGGCTGTGGAAACTGGTGGCACACATTGTGCTCCGCCACCGCTGGACCGGAGCCGGGATCGGCAAAGACCAGGGCAGGGGAGGCGGTGAGCTGGTGACCTGTGTCCCAGCAGCTGTTAACAGTGTGCTGCAGCAGCAGCGGCCACGGGGCTGCTGCGGGGTGTGGGGGGGTGGCAGCAGGCATGTGGCAGCTGCGGGAAGCCAGGGCAGCCGAGGGCTCCGCTCTTGTGAGCCCCCAGCTCCCTTCCTCCCCCCATGCATCCACCCACCCACCTTCCTCAGCAAAAAGAAAAGTCTTGAGATACATGGTAAAACCATGACGGCTGGCTAAGGGGCCAATGTTTTCATTACTTGGCCTAAAGTGGAGTAGGCAAAACCTATAGGGAGAGGCCCTGTCCCCCAGCTATGCCGAGTTTAATAAAAGATGGGATTTCTTCTTCTAAACTTTCATTATCCAAGAACTGCTATGAAGGTATCAAATGATGCTGTTTAGATTGTTGCAATCGACTAATTTGATTTCCATATTACTTTTGGATGACTGTTACTGAAAAGATTTTTTTATAAGGTGCCCTGCCCCAATATGAAATCAGATCCTTGTACTTCACCTCCTACATATATTTTACTGCATTGTGTGGGCTACACTGCTGAGCCACAGAGTAGAGAGGAATATTTGCCTCCTGCACTGTCATTACAGTCAATGCTAATCAAATGCTACTAATGACAGTAGGCTTGCTTTATTGAATGGTATATTTTGGTTAGAGGGGAGCTGTGGAGTGACAAAGCTGCCCACCCTATAGACCCAAGTTCAGTCTTGCAGTACCCTTTGTTCCCGTTTTGCTGTGGGGCCAAAACATTTTCTCTGAGAATGCTGTTTTCTGTAGGTGTCGCAACTGAGGTAGGACAAGGTGGAAAGACAACGACTGGTATCTGGAAAGCCCTGGTAGTGGACGTGGTTAGTATAGGAGCACTGCAGGCCAGTGGTGTGCCATCTGTTGGTGCAGTTTAAGCCTGAAGAAATTGTGGTATGAGTTGGATAGGAAGGCAAGGAGACAGCCTGAATTATGGCAGTTGCGATACAGATACCGTCTAATGCAAAGCTGGCTGCTGTGAGGTTCCAGTCTTTCTCCTACGTCTTTCCCATGCCCAGAACTTCCATTAGCTTAAAACTGAATTTCTAATGAGAAACAAAACCTGTTCCTTAATCAGTGTGATTTGCTTTCATGGAATACTTTGTTCAACTTAGTGCAAATTGTGAAAGCCATGTAATATTTGAAAATTAAATCAGCTGTTCTTGACATTGAACCAGACTGAAGAGTGCTGACAATCCCTGTGAAGTCCTCCTTCAATGAAGTGTAGTTTTGAACCTTAATATACTGTGCTGAAAGAAGCAATTGTACTTTTTGCATTACAATTCTAGATTTGCAACAGTGGATTTGCTGTTGTTTCCTTAATACTTTCTTGTTAGGTAGTATATAAAATACCAAACTTCTAAAATCCGCTCTAAGTGTTATTAGAATAACTGATATGTCAGAGTGGAGAAAATAGCCTGTTGTTTTTATGTAGAACAGTCACATGGGTGCAACTTTTTTTTCTTTGAAGCTCTTTTGCAGAGTCACACGGAGTCGCACAGACATTCCTAGGCTGAGATTTTTCTAAAAATGTCAGAAGTCACTTTCATATTTGCAAAGATCGTGGTCTCTGACAATGCAATATACCTCACTTCAGTTAGGTTTATCTTGTTCACCAAGTCAAACAGCTTTTACAGTTTATATCCATGATCAACTTGCTCATTAACATGACAGTAAAAGGGTAAATGGGAATGTCAGAAACTCTGACACATTTAGTGAGCATTCTCCAAGCATAAAGAGGAGGCAGAGGTTAGATATAGAGGGATTACAGTCATAGAGTACAGGTGAGTTAGTTGTGGCTGCTGTGCTTTGTACCTCTGAAGGCTCCTAAGAAAGAAGGGAGTGTGCCGTTGAGTTGTTGTCCAGTGCTTCTTTCTTTTCTTTTTTTTTTTTTGTTGATGTTATGATGTCTTTGACCACAGTTTCACAGTCTTTGGCAGCTTAAAGTATAGGAGAACTACTTTCCCTGCTGAGAAATTACAGAACATACCTGCTTAATTGTTCTCAATTACATGATGGTTTTTGTCTTAACCAATTCTTTTCTGACTTGGGAAGAAAAGTATGTCTTCTTCATGAAAAGGGATGTATTCTACATGGAAACTAGGTACAACTTTTCCAGATGATTTAAAAGCACACTTCTAAACATCTGTATTATTTTGATTTATATAGTTGGTCTTCAGCTTGAATGAGTACAACATGTAAAGTGACATAAAATTAAGATGTCTGGTTTATTATGTTGTCTGCTCATAAAATACATCTAACTATTCACAAGGGAAAATCTTCTTGGGGAAAAGATTTAAATTAAGCACTGCCTTACTGTCTCTGTTGTTACTTTTCTGTTATCTTAAATTCCTTCCAGTTACATTTTTTTTTCTTTCTAACAAGCTCTAAGGTGTGTATTTGAGCTAACCATCAGTTCTTCATTTTTGATGTCTGTAGTGCTTTTACCTTTATGCTAATGTATGTAGATGAACAGGTCAGGACTTTGAAATGCGGACTCCAAAAACTCTCTAACTCACCGGCAGTTATAAGAGCAGGTGTATTCATTTATTGCCACACTGGGAACAAGGAAGGATTCCCCCCTCTGCCGTCCCCCTCCAAATTAGCTAAGTTGCTTAAATGTACCTAAGCTATACATATGTATGACTACCTTATGAATATACATCGTATTTCCAGGAATAGGCATTGCATATTATAATTAATTCCAAGAACTCAGCATAGGTCCCCTCCCCATCTCTGCCCTGTCCCTGCCCCTCTCAGGGGTCGTCGGTCATCATTTGGGGAGGAAGGCTGTGGTCTTCCTCAGGTGTTATCAAACCTTCCACTGAGAAACCAGCTTGTTAGAAGCCCAGCTAAACCACAATCTTGTTCGGTTTTTCCTAGGTGCCAGGATGTCCTACACTATCTCATTCCTGTCTGGTGGCTCTCTGCATCATCTTTTTGCTATTCTGTTCTCAGTCCTACCTTATCTCTAAGTACTAGGCCAAAAGGAGAGAAAGAAAAAAATACTGCATACAGCTCTAACTGATTTCTTAAAAACTTATATTTAAACTTATACTAAACCCTTCTTTCTAAGCCAACTTGACCTATGTAGTAAAGTGCCTTAGTATACTCCTATGTACATGCCAGCATGTGGTTATTTAAATAAAAAGGGGAAAGATGAGCTGGTGCTGCTACAGTCATCATAGCTGCAGACTATACTTGTGAAAGGAAGGCAGTTATCAAAATAGCCATCATCTGATGCCATTTTTTCCTGTCCCTGCTGTAAAGGCAGCTTGTGGAGACACATCTGCAGTGAGGTGGAGGCCAAGTGCCTGCTTGCGGCAGAGTTTTTCCTCAGTCCTCCATTTAATCTTGATGGCCGGATGCATATGTTGAGCTTGTCCTGGCAGCAGGGTGCACCTCACAGCCATGCTGCCCAATGTTCTTGAGAAGAGGCAGCCCCTGGAAAGCACAGAACTTCACTGCTGTGCTCCAAGTTCAGGCTTCCTGCAGTAGCCCGCAGTACACAGCCTGGCCCGCCTCTCTCCTGGAACTGGGGCATGGCTGGCATCTGTGTTGGACCATAGGATTTACCTAGCCATTCTTCCTGAATCCTTCGGTGTTCCCTACCTCTGGATCTGTGAGGTGTGCTTAACAGATGTACTTAATTGCAGCTCACTTCAAGGGCTGATGTGCCAGGAGTCTGACTGTGCAGTGTACTTGCAGGTCATAGTCAAGGTTTTGCATCTTAAAGAGAGAGAAATAGAAATTCCTTCACATAAAACACTATGAGAATATGCAAAACAACATTCCCGGGAAAACGTGCACGTATGAGACAGGGAAAAAGAGCTCTGGTTTATGATTTGCACCATTGACTGTGGGATCTGCAGCATTCCTCAACAGTCAAGAAACATTATGTGGATGTCTGCAGGTAATCTTGGGTCATCTTGCAGACAGAAGACTGAATCCTCTCCATGCCTTGGTATTTTTTCTGTAACACGATGGTGTCCACATGTGTACACATGCAAATAATATTCTTTGTTTAGAAGTCATAAGTATTTGTGTAGGGACCTCATCTAATCTTCTAGATGAGCTTTCACTTTCTGCCGCTGATTTGGGCTGAATCCGGGGAAGCAGTTACAGGGTATGGTCTGCATTCAAAGGAGGAGTGTTGCTCTTCTGAGGGGTGTTAGCATGGTCCTTAGCTATAGGACTGGGCTCAAACTCATGTCCTACCTTGTATTTGGAGGTTGTCCACGAGTCCTTAGCTAAAGCATTGCTCCTCCATATCTTCTGAAGGGTGCTCAACAGACTGGTGACAAGGCAGCATGAGGTGGGCATCTAGTGAAATGTATTTCCCAGGCCCTTCTCTCAGGTTTTCTCCTAAAATATCTCAAGGCTCTTACTTTTAACTTACTGTCAAGTCCTCTGAGTTGCATTGTCTGGAAATAGTTACTTTCTTGTAGAGGCTCTTGCTGGTGGTGTAAGATAACTTGGCAACATCTATGAGAAAGCAGTTTTATGGGGAAGAGGTTATTTTGAGATTTTTGTCTTAACTGGAAAAGTACCAAAAGCTGGGAAGTGCAAAATACATGTGCCATTTTTTTTCTCTGTGAAATTTCACACTGCTTTTCAAAATAAATTCTCCTGCTTTTAGAAGGGTGAGTCCTTGCTCAAAAGCAGTGATTCCCAAATGTTCGTATTTGAGCCAAGAATAAAATCTTTTTATGCAGTCTCTTCAGAGCCTGCCTATAAGAGAGAAAGAATTTAGTCTTCTTTTTGAGACTTATTCTCTTTATAGCACATAATGAGTTTACTTTTCAAAGAAAAAACTGAGAATTGCAGTGAAGAGGCCGTCTTGTATTTTGGCTTGATTTTATGCAGGATAAAGCTGTTTAGTATTTAATAGAGTAAACTGTTTAAAAGGATAAGTTACATAATTACCATGAACTTTAAATAACCCTTAGTATTAGTACTCGATTGTCAGTAAAAGCATGCTGTAATATTATTCAGAAATTAGCAAATACAAAATAACTATCTGAGCCTTTCCTCTTGCTAAGCTGGAAATGAAGGCTATGGCATTATAAGTAGGAAAATGGTTGCAGATATAGTCAGAACTTTTTAAAAATTATTTTTGCCTTTTTATTTATCCTTATTTGCACACCTTAATTATGTAAACATTTTCAGTTTGGAAGCTGAAATGCTATTTTATTTCTCCAAGTATTTTAGTATCAGCTCAGTGAGTGCCAGTTCTTAGGAGCTTGTTAACTTGCCTGTGACACTGTCCTTGTTTAAAAGGGACAGTTGAAGTGAATTAAGATGAATTTAGTGTTAATTTTTCAAGACTTGTCTAAGTATAAAGATAGACAAAACTTTTATTAAAACAAAGAACAAAAAATATATATTAAAAAGAAAACACCCTTATCAAACAATATAAAAATCTGAAAATTAAACTAAGTATCCGAGGGTAGGCAGGGAGGGAAAAAAAAACAAATAAAAGGATGGGGTGATCCCCTTGGCCAAACCAGAAGCGTGTGATGCAGGGAAGGGATCCGAGTTCCAGCAGCCACACTCTCAGGAGCTTCGCACGGCTGAAAGAAGGGCTGGTGTCTGTGCTTTGCTGCTTTTTATATCTTGTCCTGGCCCGGAATTCTTCGCGTCTCACGCCTGCGTGATGTCCTTTTCCCACGCTCTTCCATCCCCAGGAGGGCACAGCCTTGCGCCCCCATTGGTTCATCTTCGCCCCCCGCCTACCTCCGGTCTCGAACCGCGGGAAAAGCTTCCCCGCCTCCACCACGTGGCTTAGCCAAAAATGGTGTTTGTCTTCTCCCAGCCTCCCACCGAGACCCCCCGACCCCCCCGGCCACCGGGGGCACTGGGCGCAGGCACCCCGCAGGCCCACGCTGCCCGGGACAGGTACCGGGCCCAGAGCCGCGCCCCCCGCGCCGGGAGCCCGTCACAGCCAGGACACCACGGGGCCACAGCGGGTGGGGGGGCCACCAAAACTGTGCCCCGGTTCGAGGGACTGCGGCAAGCAGGAGGTCCTGGGGCCACGGGCCTCCCCATGCTGAGGCTGTGGCAGACTGGGGGGGGGAGGGGAAGAGGGGGCCGGCCCTACAACACCCTGCTGCGGGACAGGGGTCCTGGCCCTGTCTGGGCAGGCACACCCCCCTGCTTGTAAACAAAAGCGGAAAAAGTTTTCCTTAAAATAAAACCATAACAGACGGTTTCTTCACAGTCAAGTATTGCATCTGATGTCTGACTGCTTTAAAATAATAATGAATACCATAAAATTCTTTGTATACCAGTGATGTGATTCTGTAGCTTCATTTCAAATGAACAAGCATGCGTATGGTGTATGGGAATAGGTAGGTTCTCCCTTGCACTACAGTACCTGTTGCTGGACTGCTGCTGACTCTTCAGGCTATAGAAAACCTAGTGGTAGAATATGAAGTGATATTAAACCACTCCAGATAGCAATCAACTTGTCATATATGCTTGAGGTGAAGGATAAGAAAATAGCCTGCAAGCGTTTCCACTTCCTATTGGTAAATAGAGGTTTTATTATTGTCAATATTTGGCTACTAATGAGGTCGGAGATGAATCCAGTTTATGGGTGTATCTCACCAAATTCAATTCTACTCTACTTCAAGAGAAGCAGCACCAAATGTAGGCAAAATGTCTCTTGCTCATTTGATGTTTAAGCTTTTATGACAAAATGACTTAGAACTGAAAGCAGTAGTTTCGGTCTCAGAGGAAAACGGAGACTTCTCAAAGCTGCTGGTCTGGAAAGTATATTGGTCTCTGTGGTTCTTTTTATTGCACTCTATGCTAAACCCGTAATCCCAGGATTTAGAAAGCTCCCCCCCCCCTGCAGTTTTTATTAGTGACCCAATCTTTCCATGAAACAAAATGGGTCTGTGGACTTCTGAATGTTCATTGAGCTCCCAGGTGCACCAGAAGAGCTCCCAGATAGAGACAGCAGGAATTCCTGGGGTTCTGAGCCCGGCTGGAAGTTTCTTGCTGTAACCCCTAATGCCATGTTTTAGTACAAGAGTATCAGAAAAAAATTGTGTGAGGCAAAAGGAGATGATATTAAAAGATGAACCTTCCTCTTTTACTAGTGGTTTCGCAGCACCAGATGAATGATACTATCATCTAATTGTTAGGAGAATTCATTGTGTTTGAAGGATTCCTCCTCACCTCTTCAGTTTGTGAAGACCTTTACCAAGCGCATAGACTTCATTGGTTAATCCAGGAATTTACGTAAAGGTAATGGGAAGTTCATAGAGTAGTGGTGTGGTATGACTCTGTCAACTTGAATTGTTTAGTATGTTCACAAGAGGTTTTTTTTTCCTTTTCTTGAGCTTTTTCCTCACTGTCAAGTCAGTTCCCAGGAATAATGGGTTGCGCACGTGTCACATCCAGGTATCATTCTGGCAAAATCACGGACAAGCTGATGTGTGTGGTTATTGTTTGTTTTTTGAGGAAGGCAGGTACTCCACTTCCTAAGCTAAAAAGAAACTTTTCTCAGACAAAGCCTGATCTCATTGTAAGCACTTCTAAATCCTGCCTATGGATTGCAGGTGTGTGCCCAGACCACATGCTGCCTGGTGACTGCTGCTTCTGTGAACAGAAGGATTAGAATAGAGTTTCAGCCTTAATCCTGTGTTTCCTGTGCAGATTCACTTTACAGTCTTATTCCTGTTTAGTTGCCTATGTGTTAAAGAGCATGTTTTTATTTATACTTGCTCTCTCCCCCAGAAAAGACACTAACAATGGTATTTTGATTTTCATTGTTGTATGAAGATTTATGCCTTTTTTTTCCCCAGACACTTCACAGGGTAGTAATTAGCTATGTGCTATGCAAATTCATGCAGAAAAATGAGTCAGTTATCTGTTAATTAAAACTAAATGACAGCAATTTTGTATTTAGGTTATTTTAAAGTATCTAAATTACTTAAGATATGAAGTCTTAATTTTTTTCAATTAATGCCTTAGTCTCCTCTTTCTAACTTTTAAACTCTACAGTAAATATATGTTGTTTCTTACATACAGGTTTATATGCTATAATTAAAAAAAACACACTTTTTGTCTTCCTCAGGGCTTGAACTGACTTTTAGAATTTTGTGAAATGTGAAAAACCATTTGATCACTATTTTAGTGGTCTTACTTTTCATACCTTTTTTATCCCTGCAGTTTTAAACGTGATTTGCACAAATTGAATGGCATCTAAAATTAAATATTAGCCAGGACAAGATCCTACAACTAAATTTGTTCAGCAATATACTTAACCGAAGAAGTCAATAAAAAACTGTCTTCTCCTTACAAAGTTTCGTTTGCTTATTCTTGAAAATTTTGTATTTAGGGAGCTATTCAAATTATCTGTCATCATTAGTGAAAGCAATAGCTAGCATACAACATGGTTTAAGCAACAGGAAAATTAGTTTCATGGTGGCCTAATAAATTTAAAAAATATTTTTGATTTTTTTGAAATATTGAAATATTTTTGAATAATGGCATGATAGATTTTTGATTAAAGAAAAAGTACTAGAAGCATACGTTTGTTGTGTGTTAATTTTTTTGAAGGTTGTCATGTCTTAATTTCAGTTTCTTTACCAGTTTATTGAAAGACTGGGCTTGGTGCCCTGGTGAATCCTCTGAGAATTGTGTGAAAATCTACTCAAAACTTCAATGTTTTCAGAACTTCTAAGTCAGTAAGATTTTTGATGTGATTAATTTATAAGTGAATGCTACAAAAGTATAAATCCATGGTAAGACTTACAGGGAAATGTGTAAAGGTAAATAAAGTTACAGGGCTGCTGGGAAAAATTTCAGATGTCAGAAATCTCACTGATGTGTTTCTGCAAAATGATTGCCAGCATTCCCTCATTCTCAGTAGTCAAAAAGATGCTTAAGTGAAAATTCAGCCTATTTGAAGGAACTGCTGATTAGCTCTTTTGTACCTTATGAGGGAGTTGTGAGCTTGGCCCCTGCACGGGTAGGGAAGGCAGAAAAGAGAATTCTTCCATCTCTGATCTATATATTTTTAATCTCCTGTTGTTATTATTCAGAGGCCTAAAAATATATTGGATTCTGCTTAAAAAAAAAAAAGATGGAACGTGTTATTATAGGAATAGTGTTTTAGGTAGTTTAGGCAAGAAAGCAGCTGTTGTACAAAATGCAAGTAAGTGTAAAGTCATCGTTTGGCATGCTTTTGAGACAAATAAATTTGTTTTCTATACAATTGAGTGCTGTTGTTTTTTTTTTTTTCCAATTCTAATAGAAGCTCAGCAATAAGCCTTGAGCACAGAGTAAATTCTTTATCCTGTGTGATTTGTTTGTATTTGTCTTTTAAATCTGTTCCTGAAAGTAGTGCAACAAATTTGGGATTAACGACATACTAGTTAGCTTTGCTGGAGGAGACTGGGACAGAAAAATGGGGAAATTCACATTTTTTGCATTAGGGATGATGAGCTGACACGAAGATTAGCTGTATTGTGCATTTCTTTTCAAACAGTTCCTGACCTCAAGGGTGCAGAGAAGTTGTGATCCAGCTGTAGCAGTATAATTTTTGCAAAGAAAATAAGGACGGGGTTTGTGTTGATTTTTATATTGGCACAAAAATATTCTTATGGACTTGCCTTTTACATCTCACAAACTTATAAATAATGTTGATTAATGCCAAGTGTCTGTTGTGACACGTGCTCTTGTATTTTAGTGCTCTTTACTGTTTGTAGTGCCCTTTTTTTTTTTTGCTGGATCCACTCTGACACAATATGGAGGGCTGTTAATACCAGTAAATCAGGTATTGCTCACAAAAGTTTCTGGTAAATTAGGAAATACAAATTTTAAATTCCACTAACATGGTCCGGACTGGAAAATCCTACTTTTAATTTAGGCTAATTTGGTTAGGCTGTATTAAATCTGCTCCTAAAAATACTCAAGCTTTTTTTGATTATTATTGTTTTCATTTGAGATCAAATCTCTTTGAACTGTGTAGACACACACCTGTGCTCATTTTAATCCCTGTGTAGTTTTCATCAATTATCACAGCAGGCAAGAAAAAAATAAAATTGTAAAATGCCTTTGAAAAGTAAATATGTTCAACTTGGGGTTCAGGTTTCTGTTTTAATCAAACATCATCTGTATGCATGTTGTTAGACAAAGCTGGGTAAGGGAGGGGCACAAGAAGCCTGTTTTTGTTTTAAAATATCTGTTTTGAAGTGCTCTGCTCTATGTTGAGTATAATATGTTTACATTTGTAGAGGAAGGCTGTGTTGTGTGTGTATATGCTTTTTTTTAAGCTGGAGAAAATCTAGGTCAAGAGATTTCATTCTTATTAATAACTTAAGGCTTTATTCCACAAAAATTATCCTCCATGGCTAGAAAGCTTCCTCACCAGGGAAGTGCTGGTGGGGAAAGAGCCTGCTTTTCTTAAATACAGATAGGAACATTTCCCATTCTATCAGGGTATTCAAATGTTCACCTTAGAATCATGGGGTCATTTAAGTTTGAAAAGACCTCTGAAATCATTGAGTTCAACCATTAGCCTAGACCACTGCTAAACCATGTCCCTGACTCCATCACTTCCCAGGGCAGCCTGTTCCAATGCTTGACAGCTCTTTTGATGAAGAAATTTTTCTAATATCCAATCTAAACCTTCCTTTGCAGAAGTCACTTGTTACTTGGTAGAAGAGACTCTGGACATGCCCTAGAGCTCCAATGTCTTTCTTTTTCTGTGTATTTTTGATCACCATCATAAAAACTCACAGGAGCATGTTCTTTGTTTCTCACTGCCAGGCCATGCTTGGGGCTGGGGATCCTTGGCATTTCCCCTCTCCATGTGTGCCTGCTGTTCTCTCCCATGCTATTGCCCCAGCCTTCCAGTGCTGCCCCAGCTTCCTGACCCATGTGTGACTAAATTCCATTTAAAAGAGGTCTCATGGCATTGATAAAACAAAATCCAGCCACTCGATTGAATTTTTTGTTTTCCTGAAAAGATCCCTGTTGGCAAAATAAATAAATATGGAAGCTTGACATTTCTTGTTCTAATTCATTGGGAGATGAAATCTCTTGCTTGGCCTTGCTTTCCTGCTTCTCTTCCTCAGCAGCCACTGCTCTGTGTATTTAGCTACACAGCACCAGGGATTTGGCCTGGTGTTAAATATCTAAACTGGAAACGCTGGAATGAGTGCTATTAAATAAGGAAACAGGAATAATAGGGAAATTCTTGGCTCTTCCACCTACAGTAATCTGCTGTATTAGCGGTTTAAACAAACTTGGGGAAAATATTATATAAAGCCTTTGATTTGACCTTAAGCTTCTGTGTCACCCTAGAACTGAAAGCAAAGGTAGTTAAATTAGGATAATTAATTAGGAAGCAGCTTACATAAGGAAATGTAATGAATTTTCCATCAATTTGCAAGTTCTGTAAATCAAGATGAGAGTCCTCTCTTAAAAATACTGTTTATAATCTATAGATGCTGTACTTGACAAAAAAAAATCAGGTTAAATTAGGTGCCGTCTGTGTTGATACCTTGAAGTTGTTTCTGGAGTAGTTCCTCCAAATGTGAGGGTTTAGAACTTTAGTTTGTATTTCCATTTCTAGCAATGTCTCATGGAGTGCAAACTTGAGAGAGAAAAGATCATTAATTATAAAGTTTGTGTTCAGGACTCCTGTATTGACACTTTCCTTTTCTCCTACTCCTGCCCAAGATCTTGTGGTTGTGGGAGAGTTTGAAAAGCCTGTCTATCTGCTGCTACAGGAACTGTCAAATTATACCTATCTGCCCAGCAAAATTTGAGTTTGTGCTGACAAAAATCAAGAAATACATTTATCGCTTCCAGGGAAAGTCTTCCAACATGTGGAGTTGCAGGTCTGAACTTCCCAAAGCGAGATGTGTGCAGGAGTTTTAGACATTGTAGTCAGCTTGTGTGACTAATATAATTTCACGTTCTTGAATAACTTCTGTAGATGTGAAGCAGACTTTGAAGCAAATCAGTTGACACCCACACAGGACTAAATTATAACATCCTGATTAAATTGCTATGCAGTGTAAGTGCTAAAGTATTGTCAATACAAAGAAAGTTTCTTCCCAACAGTTCTTCGAATGTTGAAAGTCACTTGAAATTTGCTGGATTAAAAAGCTAACTTGCATAGTTAAGATTATTTGCATGTAAAATGAGCAAAGATTATCAAGATCGTTAAAAACATAAAACACATGAGAGAATAACGTCAAGTGTAGTTTAGGAAC
The DNA here is from genome assembly GCA_013390005.1 of Calyptomena viridis. Classification (NCBI taxonomy): domain Eukaryota; kingdom Metazoa; phylum Chordata; class Aves; order Passeriformes; family Eurylaimidae; genus Calyptomena; species Calyptomena viridis. The sequence goes on from WEIV01030802.1 coordinate 124,916, forward strand.
ACTTATCAAATTCTGTTCACATTCCACATATTTTAATTTGTTTAGTTAGTGACCAAATGGTGACTTTTAATATAAGAGTTTTTCTTTAAAGTGTGATAAAATCTTTTCTGGTTTGTGTCAAGCAAATTGAAATATATTCTGCTTGAATTGCGTTATATGAAATGCTTTCTCAGCAGGGTCTGAGAAAACATGCTTCTGAAAATTCATCCCCTTCTTTATTATCATAGAGCAGTGGTAGATGCCACATTCCTGGGAACATTGAAGGTCAAGTTGAATGTAGCTCTGAGCAACCTGATCTAGTTGAAGATGTCCCTGCTCATTGCAGGGGGGTTGGACTAGATGGCCTTTCAAGTTCCTTTCAATGCAAACTGTTCTATGATGATAACTGGAAATTTAAATGCGTTGTTTGTACGGTATGGAAATGTAACTGTAGAAATTATAGCACTGTAAATTAAGACAGAAACCTCTTTAGATGTTGAACTTAATGTTTGTTCCTTCTGTCTGTAGTGCTTTTGATACTTAATTTTGTACATTACACAAACACTTCCTTAGATGCCTCATATATTGAGCTTCAGAACATTCAAATTCAGTGTTTGGAGTTTAGTACTTTTTTGGGTGTCTGTAGGTAACTTGCACAGAATTTTCTGCAGTAACATCATGTTGTCGACTTCTGGAAGGAAGAATGCCACATCAATATTTTGTTAATCTGGTGGAATAATCAAAATGTATATATTTAGGGATATGTGAGTGCCTCCACTGAAAAATACATATTTTGATATAGACAACTGTTGCTTGTGGTTTTGAAGATTTTTATTGTCACCCAGACGACCAGTATAATTTTCTTAACTGTGGGGTCTTTTGAAATTCCAAAGGTTAAGCGGTGTGTTAGTGATCCATCTCCATTATTTAAAAAGAATTGCAAGGTAGTTTCAGAATGAGTGACAAGATAAGATGATCTCTCTCTCAGTTGCCCTTTGGCTTCAGAGTAGAAGAGAGCCCTTGCTTTATGGACTGATGACATTACTGACCAGTTGAAGGTTTCCATGTGTATTTTCGTTTGTGACTCGTACTTTGAAATAACCATCTACTTTGTGAATTCTGTTTCTATTTTGAAAGCTTTTTTAAAAATACCGTTTGCCCTTTCCTTGCTCTTCCCTGGCCTCAGTGCTGTTAAATGAGGATAAGAGTTACCAAAGGAAGACTATGCATGTGCAACCCATGGAAAAGCCCTATTGGCTGTCCATGGCTTTTCGCCCTGCATGTCACGTGACGTGCCTGCTTGATATTTTTATTTATAAGGTGTAAAAAAAGTGTCAAAATTTTATGTTATGCTATGCTAAGTTATGTTTATGTCAGAACAGTGTGAGAATGTAGTCTCTTAAGTTTTACTCCAGATTTGACATTTGACAGTCAAGTGGCCCAAATTAAGGTCAAACCCATGGAGGTACTCTGCAACTGTTGCCTCTTTCATGCCCCTTACCATAGTGACCCGATACAAGGTTGATAAATGTTTATAAAAGAAGAAATAAGTGGCTGAGTCCTCAGAAAGAAAGTGTAAAGCCTTCTGATTCAAACTGTTGATTTATACTGCTCTTAGGTAGTGGTTGGTTTGGCTGCTTGCCCCTTGTGTGTTTGCCAGCTTCCTGCTGCTTGAAGATGAGCAGGGTCCTGGATTTGCTTCTTCTGGGGTATAGAAGTGCTGTACCATTGCATTTTCTTTAAAATATTTAACTAATAAAAAATTTTTTTATAACTAGCTTTAAACAAAAGTAAGCAATCATGGCATCTTATGTATTTTTTTACTTTTATAAAGAATTGCCTCAAGTGGCCTGTTTGTAACCTGGAGTTGCATCAGTAGGCAAACATGTTTCCTTTTCTGGTTCTCAAAATTGTGATGTGCATCATGAAAATGGTATTACTAAATGCTTCTGATGAAGGTACACTTACAGAGTTGGCATGTTTTGCTTAATTCCTGCTTTTATAAGCATCTGCTTATAAAAGGCTAAGCACTGAGCCCATGTCCTTTAAATGGGCTCCATTTCTTGTAGTCCAGGAAGGAAAGCTTTTGTTAAGACATCCCATTTCCACTGAGCATCATGCAAGGCCTCCTTTTGCAGCCTCGTTAAAGTTCAATCATTGATATCCCATACTCACCACTGTTTTTCTCTGCAAGCATGATACTATTTTACTGTTCTATCAATGACAATACTGAAGTATTGAAACAGGTCACAAAGGGAAGCATTAAACTCCTTGTAGTTTCTTGTAGTCCAATATTAGGTGTATTTAATAAACAATAATCATGCTTTAATGTAGTTTCTAGGAAAAGTTTTTAGTTTGTGTACTCTGGGGTGTTTTGACCTAAGCCTTCCTGGTTGGTCAGTAGTGTGAAGTCCTGGGGAGCTCCCCTGCCTTATGTCTGGTGCAGACTAAACCTGGATGTGAGATCCAGGTCTCCAAGCTTGACTGGTAACAGGGATTAGAACTGACCGCTGAAGCTGACAGCACATCTGTGTCTGGCTGACATCTGTATACCCTTATATTTGCCTTTTTTCAGTGTTGATATGTTTTGATAAATACTTTGTTACTCACTGTGTTGTGCTTTGCAAAGTAAGTTATGGAAATAATCTCTGATTTATATCCCCTTCGTATGTTTGACCTTGTGGCCTGACCCCAAGTCAAAGCTTTGTATATCTTCTTATTCCCAGCAAAGTGGACTGTGGGGTTTTGTTCTGAAGCCCAGATGTAGACTTAGTACTTCCTTTCATGGGTAATATATCTGTTCCATGTCTCTTGTTACTAACATTTTATTTGTTGACTGATTTAAAGTCAAAACTGAGTTCACATGTTTGTATCTTTTCCTCCTCCGGCTGTAAAACATCTGAAGAGAAACAATTACAGTAGAATAATCAGGAACCAAGTTAGTCTTCCTGGTTATATGAGTTGTGAATAGAGAACTGACAGTCTGGGTATGAAGCATGGTAAGCAAGTGGCTGTCCTCAAATTAATAGAGATTAAAATGAATTCTTGCTACTTTAGGGTTTTAATAACTTGTTGATGAAAAGTCTGTGTCTGGAAACTTACATGAAGAAGTGTGGGCTGGAGAGTATTTCAAGCCAGAGGAAGATTTGCCTTTGCAGGCTGTAGTGTCCATCTGTGTTTTGGTCATGTGTAATGAATCGATAAGTCAATGACTGTTTACCTCAGCTAATTCCTCATGCTAGTTGTCTCTTACTTCTTCTGCAGTACCTAACTGGGTTTTGTTTTGTTTGGGATTTTCTTTGTGTGGGATTTTTTTTTTGAGTGGGGTGGAGTTTTTTTGTCCTCTGTGTTTGCAAATGTCTCATTATTAATAATTTGTGCTTGTTCTAGTTCTCAAGATGATATTGTAAATTTGATTCTTGTTCTGTTGGCCAGAGAACAAATAAAGGTGACCCAGAATTCCTTCAAAATGTGTGCATGGCCTGGTATTCAATAACCATTTGGCACTTTCTTACTTCCCGATTTCCCACAGATCTGATGAAAGTGCTGTACTGCCTCTAGTCATTCAGGCACTTTGGAGACTCACTCTTGCAGTTTCCTGGCATCATTCCCTGGCAAAATTATTTGGGCAGGTTTTACTTCAGCATCTAAGTGTGTCCTGAAAACCTGAGAGCTGTCTCGATCTGATCGTTTCATGGGATTTGGTGTGACTTTTATTGTTTTGAATGTGGGTCTGTGGGCTTTCACTACCAGGATGGAAGGGTTAAGACTCTCATGTCTCTTGCACAGGTTGCCTTACACAGATCTGCCAAGATGATGGAAAGATTAGAGGCTACAGCAAATTTGGTTTATAATTTGCATAAAACCCCTACTTCTACTGTGGCTGGATTAGCAACAAAAATAATCATGAGTCCAAATCTGTTGAAGGCATTGCAGAACATTAGTGTAACTTTGATGTTGCAAAGGCTTTTGAAAGTGTCTCTGCGTTCCAGAGTATCATTCTTAAAATTATAATGGTGTCACTATTAAAAGCCAGAGAGAGGTGTGTCACCCTAGTTAGGTCTAAAATCTGTCTCATGTGTGGGTTTTTTTATATTTCCATGATCCTCTTATGCTTAGTAGAGTTCCAAATCTACCCAATAAGTGCTGCTGATTTTTGGAAAGTTTATTGTGAGAATGCAGGCAGAGTAGTATGCCATACATGATTCCCTCTTGAGCTGCATGTAATTAATTGCTCTCATGTATATTTGCATCAGTGTCTTGTCTTAAGGTTTCATCCAAATAGGAGGCAAAGATAGTAGTAGCATATGGTTGCTTCTAAAGTCTGTTTCAAAGTCAAACCAATTAATTAGCTTGCATCTTACGAACAACGAACTGGTTATGCTTTCATGGGGACTATGATAAATAAAGGAAGATAAATTGTAAGCTCAAAAGGACAGTTCAGAATTTGGTTTATTTCTGGGATTATACCTAGGCTGACATTCAGAAACCTTTATATTTGGGAAATAACTGGTTGAGATAGCATATGTTGATATCTTCCCTGGATCATCAATAACAATTCAGAGACTAGACTGTTTTTAAAAATTTGAAAATTAACTACTTTATTCATGTAGTTTTTCAGAGCTTAATTAATTTTTTTTAACTGATAGAGAAATCACAAAAAACTCCTACAAATGTTCTCTTATTTTGCATTAATTTCAACTTCCATTTCCATTTTATTGTTCTCTGTAATGTTTGCATAATAAGACAGTGTGGTATTTTTCTATTCTCTTTCATGGGGAAAACTTAAGAAACTTGATTGTTCTGGTTAAATTTCCTAGTCTTATTTACTTAAAAGAAAACACGGTACCAGACCGCTTCTTACACCTATCTTCTCTTCTGCATCAGCAATAGTGTGGCCAGTGGGACCAGGGAAATGATTCTTCCCCTGTACTGAGCACTGGTTAGGCCTCACCTTGAGTGCTGTGTCTAGTTCTAGGCCACTTAATTTAGAAAGCATATTGAGGTACTGGAACATGTCCAAAGATGGGCAATGAGGATGGTGAAGGGACTGGAGCACAAGTCCTGTGAGGAGTGGCTGAGGGAGCTGGGATTGTTTAGTCTGGAGACAAGGAGGCTCAGGAGAGACCTTACAACTCTCTACAACTGCCTGAATGGAGATTGTAGCCAGGTAAGGATCAGTCTCCTCTCCCAGGCAACCAGCAGTAGGACAAGGGAGCACAGTCTTAAACTGCAACAGGAGAGGTTTAGGTTAGACATTAGGAGGAAGTTCTTTACAGAGAGAGTGATTGGGCATTGGAATGGGCTGCCCAGGCAGGTGGTGGAGCCACTGTCCCTGGAGGTATTTCAGAAGAGACTGGATGTGGTACTTGGTGCCATGGTCTAGTTGACAAAGTGGTGTTAGGTGAAAGGTTGGACTTGATGATCTCAGAGGTCCTTTCCAACGTAAGTGATTCTGTGATTCTGAGATGTTTTCCTTTATTGCTGAGCAGCACTTGCACAGTATTAAGGCCTTTTCTGCTTCTCACACCACCCTACACTTGAATCATTATACTTGCTTTTTGCCATATACCTTGTTTTCCTTACCATTTTGCAGCCTTTCGTTGAACTCTTAAGTTGATCATGAACCCAGGAACGTTCACAAGCATACAGGCTTTCTTCTTTCGAGTCCCTTAGCAAGAGATGAATGTTCACAGAGACTGAAGAGGGTAAGAGATTGTATATCAGCATATAAACTCACAAGTTCATAAATTACCAGTTGCAGTCTTTAGTTGATATCCCTTGAATTATGTTTGTGCTTTCAGCTGGGGAGTATTTTCAATCATCTGCTGCTTTTCAGTGAAGTTTCTTGAAGGAATGGTTTTCTGTAACAGTTGTGTTTATCCTCTTTGATAACCACCTGTCTTAGCAGACCCAATTCTGATTGCTTTTTTGTTGTCATTAATTTGTTTAACTTCTGACTGTTGTTCCTCAGGTGCACAAAGAGAGTGATGGGATGGAAAGCCATCAGGTCCATCCATGCTGCTGCTTTGTTCAAGTACTGTAATTTCCCTGCCCTTCACTTCCCTCTAAGACAATTTCATCATCAGGAGACACCATCTCTTTTTACTTTTCTTTGGAGTCCGGTTTTACCAGGCTGCCCACCAATGCTTAAGCACTCTAATTATTCTGTTGTGATGTCTACACATATTTTAATTTATTTTTTAGCTCTAGAAAAACAAAACTCATCCTGCAGAACTAGGTACCATGCTGGCCATGAAACCTGTTTTTCTATGTTCCTTTTTTTTTCTATTATATTTTCATAACTGATACAAACCTCAAATGAAACTCCTGGTTTTACTGGAAAAAAGTATCTGAGGATGTGGGCAGAAAACTAATGAAGGTAAACTGCTTTTTGTCTCTTCTTGTAGAAGTGTTTCTCAGACATGCATACATACACACCAGCAAACAAAAATATTAGTGTGTTGGAATTCGTAATATACTTCTATTTGAAGACTTCTGTCAATATAATTTAGGAGATGAGTGCGCTTTGTGAGTCTGTAAATGTACTGTAACTTTACCTGACAGTATATAGTGGCTGGATAGCTGTGCTGATCTAGAGTCTCCCAGTGAGATACTCACAGCTGAAAGAATAGTGGTAGTGAAACCATGTGACTTTCATGCTACCTGTCAGGTGTCCAGTTCATTTAACTACTGCTTGGGAAAACTAGCAGTGTTTTCATCAAACTTTGTGGTGAGTAAGGCTCCCCTTAGTTTCTTATAGATGTTACACTTTGCAATGAAATTTATTACTCTTGATTTGAGTTGGCATGAATATTTTTAACAACTGTGTATGAAGTCAGAAAATGTGAATATTATTCCATTTAGAAGTAAAAACTGAAATATTGAAGATACTTACGCATTTATTAGCCAGTAAAAGTAATATGAAGTAATAATATTAGTATGTTCCCATTTCACACAGCATTACATTAATTAATTGTGGGAATCACTCAACTTAAAATTTTTCTGTGTATCTTTAATTTGATTCCTCCATCTTTTCAGTGGCTTATGCTGAATATGCAAACAGATTACAGCTTAGTTTTATTGTTGTTGTTAATAAAAACAACTCTGTCTACAGGAGTAGAAATTGCTGGAATTAGTGGATATGAGCCCTTCCTAACAAAACTCCACTAGTTAATGTTTCTGAAAATTGTGCTCTCTAAATTGACTACACCTTTCAGTTTATGTTTGATGTGAGCTTTTTTTACCTGAAAGTTATAGAGATATGAGAGTAGTGACTCTGTATGTCCTGCTTGTGAAAATTGAGGTCTGCATGAAACAGGATGGATAGTTTTGGCACATTATACATTGGTAAATATTTCTTTGTTTCAAAATATGTGTACGGCTGAGATCTTCAATACCACTTCTTTGTTAAATAACTATTCTCTCATAGAGGTTTGACTGGAGAATTCATATCTCTTGACAAAGAGAGTATATCTTATTTATTTGAGTAGCTAGATTCTTCCAGTCTCCTCTAGTCTCAGTTTTTTGATTTCTCCTTGGTGATTAAGACAGGGATTAAGATAACACTTTATCAAAGCATCAAGTTATCAAATGCTTAATCATCTGTTGCTGTGCTTCCATATCAGCTTATTTCTTTGTAAAGAAAGCCTGTGTTTTTAAAGACTTTAGTTTGGATTATGGAAACTTCATGGTAGACTTGAGCAAGGTTTGGAGGTTTAGATCGATGCCTTTGGGATTATTAGAATAAGAAGCCCATTCACTAGTTCATGAGTCCATCTTAATTAGGTTTGGCTTCTCTTCCATGAGATTCTGTGTATTTTTGTAATTATTAAAACTTTGATTTCATGCTTAGGGAGAGAATATAAGAGAGGAAGAACATGGCAAGTGAGGATGAAAAGTCTTTTTAGAAAAAAAGCCCAAAGACTTGTTGATACTGGATGATGAAGCACGAAACTACATGTGTCATAAAAGGCTCCAGCTTGGATAAAGATTGAAACTCAGGATGTAGTCTATAAATACAAAACAGTTTAATAAAAATATTTTTAAATGCAGTTCTGAGCACTTTAGGGAAGCTGCCTGATAACTGTGCAACGACTTTATCATATGTATTTGTGTAGATGCATACAGACACATACACTCATACCATACTTTCATTTTTAAACATGAATATATTCAACTTCGTGGTAAGTATTTCCCATAGAAGACTGGTAACATTACTAGAATCAGACGTAAATTTGGGAGATACAGAACATATTCTTTGCAGATTCTAAACCATCCACTTAGTGGAGAAACAAAAACGAAGAGACTCCAATTTCAATGGGCAGAAGGGAAGAAATTTGTGAAGCTGAATATTTACCTGTGCAAAAAGTTGCCAACTTTTTTCTCTGTATTATTTTGTCACAAAGCCTTTTTTTTCAAGCAGCACATCTAGCAGCCTTCTGGGGATTTTAGGGATGTCTTCTATCCTGACCAGTTGCTGGCTGTTGAAATTGTCACTCAGCTTGGAAATAAAGATTTCCAAGCAGGTATTTGAACCTGCTCAAGCTGTTGGCCAAGAAACACGGCTGGAACAGATTTACTAACTGTAATTAATGACCATGTTCACCTTTTTCCCTCTGACTTGTCAAATGTGAACTTACAGAGATCTTAAACCAGGAGTTGCTGCCATAGTTTTGCTTGCAAAGGTGCTTTGATTTTGAGACTGAAATGATCATTGTTCAGAATTACTGCTTAAAATACGGTAATTTGGAATACTAGATGTGGTGGTGTGCAATTAGCATATATTTCTCACTGTATATTATTGTTCTGTTCTATGGTATGTTCTGTTATATGTGCCCTACCCCTCACCCCAGATGGTTTGTCCCTTCCCTTGTTCTCCCTTCCCATTGGCTGGAGCCCCTATAAGAACCAGGGGCCGGAAATGGGAAGGGCTCTTTCCCTGGTTGTCCCCCATAAGCTTGGACCCTCCAGGTGGCCTGTTGCCTCTGGAGAGAATAAACTTGTATTATATGTAACCAGGGAGGGCCTCCAGCAATTTCTTCGTCCTCCGTTTCCCTCAGCCATCCCCTGGGGAGTGCAGGGGATACACTTACCCCGGCAAGCCCTGACAGGGGATGGCTACAACTAGAATAATTTGTAATAATATAAGAGTGTGTTTCTGGTTGGTAATGTATTGTGCTTTGTTGTGCTAAACAAGGCAAGGTTGGAAAACATCTCTTTTTTATCTTACCATGTTTTTACTTTTTTTTTCTTTTACCAAATACCAGAATAACAATACCACAGCAGGCCTGTAATAATGGATTAGCTGTAATGCTACGTCGCTCTGAATATGCTTATGCCTTTATCTTTCTCTGTTCTTTTTTCTAATTTATTAGCGTTTACATGAAGATACCCATCTGTCTGAAATCCCTCCATTATTGCTCATTTCTTTTGTACCACTGTTTGAAAGGCAGCCAGTCTCCCAAAACAAGACTTCATCCACCCACCCAACACAAACAAGCACTTATTTTCATTGTACTAATATCAAGACCCAAGCTCAGTCAGGAAGAAGCCCAGAGTAATTGATATCTGACAAATATTGCTGCGCGTTTGGTGTGTTAGCTGTTTGAGGCAACTGTTTTCTTGAATTTGTGCTTAAACAGTTTCTGCACATATTTTTGAGATTTTTCATAAAAGGAAACCTGTGTTTCATCACACAGTCTGTAACCCGATTGAAGTCCTGTTTCTAGAGTGAATAGCTGATTAGAAAATTAAAATAGTTTGAAACTGCTCAGAATTGTTTGCTTAAAGAAGGTGCTGTGTCATCTGCTTGTGCCAGTGAGGGTGCTTGACCACATACTGTCAAATAAAACCATACCCCAGAAATTTCATGTACCCAAGTACTTTTCTGTATGATTAGAGCTGATCTTACCTCAGGCAGCATTTTGAGAAAAAGAACATAAACTTAAACAGGGATTTAGGTCGCACCTTCTAACCTGCTAAATTCTGTATGGTTGTTTTGCATGTAAAAAGCAGTGGTGAAACGCATTCATTTCAGGAAGGCAGTCGTCTTGTTATCCTTCCCTTCTGATGGTGGAACTAAAGGATTTTTAATTTTAATTTTTCTGAGCATAAGACGGTGTTCTGGAATGGAATTTTAACAAAGACTGATTTGTCGGCTGGGTGGAGGACATGTGCAGGGAGGTTAGGTGGTTTGCAGGCTGTGTTTCTTGCCTGCAGTGGCACAGCACTCTGTAACTCCCCTGAGAAAATGGTGTCTCACATTGGTGGTCTTTGCTCAGAAGCATTCCCAATGCATGTCTCCAAGCAGTTTCAACATGGGGAAAATAATGACAAGAGAGAAATTTAGAATTTGTACCTATAGGTCACCTGTTAAACTTCGGAGCTTGGAGACTACGCTGTTAGGACTGGCCATATAAATGCTAGGGACCATCTACAGCTGACTGAATGGTTGTCCGGTACCACTACCTACCTCTTTGCAGCCTTTCAGTCTCCAAAAGAAGAGGCAGGGTTCTGATTTCTGAAATTTATATTGTTTAGGCCAAGATCCAGCCTTTATGGACATTTGTTGTCCATTCTAAAACTGTGGCTTTGATGACGCATGATGATGAAGCTAAATGCCTTCTCTGTTGCTGTGTCTCCAGGCATTGCTGCAGGGAGCCTCAGGGAGTTCCAGGGTGAAGAGATCTACCTTTGTCTGGAGACCTCTGCTAGAGGTGAAGACAGCCAGACAGCCTTAGCAGGAGCTCAGAAATTGTACATCAAGGTAAAATGATTCATTTTTCAAGCAAATTGAATTGGCTGATACAGTTTTCAAAATAAGGATTTTTTTTCTTGCTAAATAAATACACAAATACATCTCCTTCTTTTGTATGCATTGCTCCTTGCTACCTGGTACAAATGTTTTAGTAGCAAATGCTGGAGGTGGATAGGGGGTGGTCGGACATAGTGCATTATAGGTTAGAGTTAGAAGTAATTCCTTATATTGTTAGTAGAAAGATATATCTGCAGTTCTTTGTTGACAAGGGAACAGGCTGTTTCTGAGCTCTACAACATGCTCTGTTTTTAGAAACATATTCCACTTTAATTGCTGCATTCAGAGCTCATTTTGAGTGGCCACAAAAATATGGAAACAACTCTCTGATATCTTCAGCAGTGGGAAAAGAATGAGGTTTGCATATGATGAATTTCTGTTTATCAGCACTGTAGGTATTTCTTAGTATGGTCATTCTTGCTTGTTAAGGACAAATGCTGATGGAAGAAAAAGAAATGTGACCCCAATAACTTTGTTGAATCTATCAGTGCTACAGTCCCAGGCACTTTGGGAGATTTGACTATGCTGTGGTTTTGTTAGCTTGCCAGGATTTTGAATGTAGTGATGATACCTGCAGAATCTTTCCTTCATGCTGACAAGATTAATTGAACTTTGTGTAGAGAGTTGGCTGAAAAATGTGAGTAGTAGTGCAAATGTTTTCTACAGATTTCTTCAAGATTAAACATGGGTACTTCTAAAGGTCTGCCAACTTCTCTTTTTTTTTTTAAATAGTCATTGCAAGGTGTTAACTTCACTGTTGGAAAGCTTCTTAAATAAATATTTCTTGATTCAGCGGATTTTTCTAGTTAATCCTTTATTCATCTTTCTAATTTAGACTGAAATTAGAGCTCTGAACTAGAGCAACGTTCATTGTCCTACCATCCATAGAGTAAAATCAAAATCAGCATAAGTTTTCCCATTAGCACAGTCAGCGTTTCAACTCATAGCCTTTCCTCATGGTGTGCTATGTGTTTGGGAGTCAAACCACCAAGCACAGTTAGGCCTCCTCATCCCATCCCTTTGTTACACCACGCCCTTTCTGCTTTTCAATTCTTTGGTGTCAGTTGCAACTCTGTCTCTCCAGTCCACTGGCAAGGTCATCTTGAACAACTGTGGATACTTCATTCAAACCTTGACAGAACAGAAGAACTGAGCATGGTGGTTTCAAACCAAAGGAAAAACCCCAATCCGGAAATACTTATCTCCATAATGTTTCCCTTTGTTACATTTGCCTTAGGAGTACACAAAACAAGTTGAGATAACCATGCACTAAAAAAATACAGTATATCTTCTGAAAGTTATTTAAACATTGATTTATTTTAAAAGTGCAGTTTTATGCATTGAGAGAGCTAAGACTTCCTAGAAAGAATCCTTATAGTCCCATGGGGTGCATGAGTGTATCCAAGTCGGGGGGTGGTGGTTAGGTTTTGTATACAACAGTGTTAGTGTGCTGTCAGTTTTGGTGATCCATAGCATTCAGGACTGAAATGCAGCCTTGAATGCTGTCACTGCTTCCAGCAAGGCAGTTTGTTTTGTGCCTGCCTCTTGTTTCCCGTTGTTGGAAGGGTTTGTTGCACTAACCAGAAACACATGATATGAGATAGCCAAATGTTCTGGTGAAAATCAAGGACACTTCATAGCTGTGAAGATTTTATATTTGCCCTAGATTCTTTTTTTTTTCATTAATACAGCTGTAACTGTTGTTGTAAATTATACGAATAATTGATCAAGGAGTTCTTGTTACCTCAAATAATATTATGATTATTGCTTTTCAGAACTGTGCTGCTCTTTGTTGTACTACAGCATTGCTCATACGTTGCTCTGTGTGTGTGTTTTTATTCCCTTAAAGTTTTCTTCTGCTCCCAACCCTTTACTCTCCCCCATTCCCCTTTTCCTTCAAGAACATGTTGTTTCTGCGTCAGTGTATTCCATGATTTAGCTGAAAACCGGAGTCTTTTTGAATCGACACCAGCACATTTAAAAAAATCCTCTACAGCCCTGGGAACTGTGCAGTGCACACATCTGTTTTCACATAAGCATGAATTGCTGGCTTTACAAACATGAAGCATGTACTCCTTGCCACAGAGTTAGCTAAAGTGTTCCGTAACTTGAGACTCTACTTGAAATAAAAACAAAATTGTATAGCTTCTTTACCATACTAATGGAAAACATTTAATTTACTTCTTCAAGCCAACCAAAACTATGACGCAATGCTGCTCAAGCAGATTTACAGTGCCTTTTCTTCCATAGAAATCAATACAGCTTGGAGGTGCTGTTATGGGAGTTGACTGTGATCCAGCTGCATTCAGATGTAAACTTCTGTACCGCAAACCAAAACTGGTGATTTTGATTTATTCAGGCATCACTCTGTCTTTGAGATAGTATGATGTTGGGTTTTATTCTTTGCTTTATTGCCATTAATACTAGATTGGATTTCAAAATAGCAAGTTCAGTGGGCTTAAGATTTTTTTTTCTGAAATCATTCAGTGATTATCTACATTTCCTGAATTAAAGTACTTAGGTCTGTGGTGGTAATATCAGCAAAAGCAGATTTATGTACATGCCCATGTGTGCCTTTCAGTGGGTCTTTCTTTTCCCTTAAGCAAAAAAATAGGCGACACCAAAAAACAGGCCTTCATTCAGTATGAGCGTTATGGGCTAGCATAATCATTTTCTGCTTTGTACAGAAGAAGCTATGAACGTAAAATGTTCTTTGATTTTTCTCCTGCTAGAAGAGGTAAAATGCAACAGCGTTCTTTGTTTGAGTCCGAAAAAAGTTTTTAAAATAGAGAACTGTGGGGGTTTTTTAGTAGTGAAGCCAACAGTGCAGATTCTCATAGTACATAAACTTTTGTCCTTTGTTTCCTTTTTGATTCCTCACTCAATCTACTAATAGCTTTGACTTTATTTAAACTCTCTACTGTAAGAAGCTGTTACCGTTTGTCTCCTTATTTTTTTTCTTAATGGGATTTCAGTCTTGCTTAAGCACTTCTGGCAGAAAGTCTTGTATAAAATACTCCTTAGAAGAGTGTCCCTGATTTTCTCCCCAAATGCTGTATTTTTTGGGGAAGTCTGGCACTGATGGTCTGTGTGCTGGTCATGCTTGCTTCTGCAAGAAGGAAAATCACAACTTGATACTTGCCTGCTAGCTTGCCA
>WEIV01030804.1:4996-23223 GCA_013390005.1 Calyptomena viridis
AGAGGAGCCCCAAAGAGGAGATACAAGGACTCCTTGAAACAGCACCTCAGTTTTGGCCATATTGACCACCATCAGTGGTCCACTTTGGCCTCAAATCGGGAATCATGGAGACACACCATCTATAACGCTGCTGCCTCCTTTGAAAACTCATGTAGAATCAGCCTTGAGGAGAAAAGACAATGCAGAAAGAACCGCGCCTCATCAATACCACCTAAGGAGACTTTTAGCTGTGCCTTTTGTACCTGGACTTGTCTATCCCATATTGGCCTTTTTAGCCATCAGCGCATTTGTAGCAAGCATGGGTAGAGCCCCTCCCATACCTTCGTTTGCGAAGCTTAGCCATGATGATGAAAACTACCTCCTGATTAGCATCATTTATCAGCATACATACCATTGCAAAAACAGGAAATCACATCTTTTCAGTGCAGGAGGCCAGCAATAAAGATAGTTTGGATTCTCATAACAAAAAGTTAGGCTGCATCCTAAACACACTACAATATTCACAACCACTTTTACAGATACTTTGTGCTTCAAGGGAGTACTTATTACATGTGAACTCAGTATAGATGGTATTTTTTCATCATAGATTCCCAACCTAGTTTCAAATTTAGATTATACTGAAATATTTCAAAGGAGGAAGAGCAAAAGATAACAAACATCCTCACACGTCTCTCATCCTCCATCACAAGGCTACTTTGCACTCCAGAACAGGTGCGTTTTCTGTACAAGTTTCTCTCCAAGGTATCCAAATGTTACTTTATATCTTGAAACATCATTATGTCTTGTTCAAATAATCACATTTTTAGATATAGAAGAGAATAAAGAATAAATACACAGCAATAATATAGGCTATCTACACAAATTAGACTGGAATAGTTTTGTATTGAAGCGAAGATAAAAAATTCCTCAGAAACCTTTTAACGTCGGGTAGTTATGAGAACAGCCCACCGGCACGGTGCCCTGGCTCCTGAGCAAGACTCTGGCCATGCTAAACCCAGACTGCAATGGGAGACAATGGTGGGGAAGGGGACTTTCTTATCAGGCTTGGAGTTTAATGCATGAGTCTAAAGGCAATTACCAGCAATGTCAATATAGCTATATCCAGCTGTCTCCTGCTGAAATCTGGACAAACTCTGGCTAAAACCCACCTTCTATTATGTGGGTTACGCAAAAAAGAAGCTTAAAGTTATGTTAACTTTACACCAAATGAGGACTTCTACAAGACAGGATTCTTCAGAGGCTGGGTAAGATGAAACCATTTATAAACTTCCTTTTATTTTTGTCCTCAGTCAGGAAAGACTGAGCTTGAGTAACAGTCTCCATAAGCTCTTTAGGCACTTCAAAGTTCAGAAACTACTCTTTCCCAACCCACATTCTAGAAAACATCTGCAAATACAGCATAGTCATGTACAGACAGGTTTGGTAGTCTGGGGTGAATTATACCTTATGCCTTCAAGTGATTCTTTCCCAGGAGCTCTGGGGTAACCATAGGCTATATCACATGATGCGGCCCAACTTCCGCTTGTACATCACAAGCATTTCATGGATTGAGGCTGTGACTTGCAATCATTTTCAAACTGTGTTGTCTCTCCAAGCAAACAGTGTCTTTGCTGCATGGTGTTCATTTCTCACTCGCCTTCCATGGTAACCCTTCCATCAAAACTCCATCAGACATACGTTATTTTTTTCCAATGCAAATAGTATTGGCCAATCACACTCAAATTTCATTGCTCAAAATAACTAAAGGACATGTCTATGAGGATAACTGGAAGGTTCATGAAGTTTTTCACTGTTTTCCTGTTCTTCTACTGAACCTTGAATTGCAACACACTAAGCAACTTCATATACAGGGACAGTCAACGACCAGGAAAATACAAAGAGCTCAGTGATTCTTTTTAGATACTTCACAAAACTCTGAACTCAGACTTCAATCAGATATTGCATATATGCCATATTCAAAGATTACAAAGGATCAGCAAATACCACAAGTCAAGCAAAACATATTTCTCAGTAAAGGGTTAATAAATAGTGAGTACAGATGTAGGAATCCTGAGCATCCACCTACTCACATTCAATCCAATAACATGTTCTTAAAGAGTATGAGTTTTTAAAAACAGATGCAAAGGCAAAATAGTGTTAATTCATTTGTGGAATTTTGGAGAGCAAGATAAATCTCTAATTCTGCTGGATTTATGATTACTTAGGAACAATCAAACACAATCCCACTTAGCATTTAAAACACAAACTTAAGTGCCCTTAACAATGTCTTCCTTTGAAATACTCTAGTCACTGCACTGTACATGCAGTTTTTGAACCTACTAGTCAGAAGGACATTAAACAGAAAACCTATATTTAAATGAAAAGACAAGATGGGAATAAAATTGTCAGACAAAATATGGACAAAATATCAATGTATTCTTTCTACATCCTTATTTGTTATCACTGGGCAAACATACATTTCAATATATTCCTTACCTTTAACATAGTGAATTCATATGGCTGATAACCTTTGAAACTTTCGTGTATGGCTGCCATCGTGTGTGAAGTTTTTTCCCAAAAATGAAGCAGTGTTGTCTGTAAGGTAGGATAAAATTTCAATGCAATGTTAACTTTAACAGAAATCTGGTTTTTGTGCAAATTTCACATTTCTCCTCCAATACTAGTTACATATTCTTACAGTTGAATATTGCCATAGTAACTTGTTAAAAAAACCCATATTAATGGGAAATCTATCTTTTGGAGGTCAACATTTTCCTTTGATACCTGGTATGTTGTCAACACATGAGAAAGGAGGTTGCATCTGCTAGCTCCCAAAAGATCCACTTTTTGACACACATCAGTTTTCAGTTTGTCAAAGTTGAGTTTTGCATGTCGCACTTGTGCTTGAACCTTCAAACAAAGGGACAATTGTTTATGTAGTGAATTTCTTCTCCATTTTTAATGAAAGAGCAAACTATTACTACTTTTAAGGAAATCAAACAACTGAACAAACTCAAATACAATTTACATTTTCATCAATCCCACTGAAATTAAGATATGGCAGGCTGATATATGCTAAAGCATGACTCCTACTCTCTTCTATATTACTGGTTTTTGTAATATATTCAGTGAGGAAATTATGTTTTCTAACCTTTGTTTGTATGAGATATTAATATAAAACATATACTGAGAAAAATTGGAAAACATATTTATGTTGGTATCTCTTTCAAGAAATATGAATTCAAAGCCTGATGAACAACTTTGGAACTAAAAGTTTACCATATAATAGAGAGGTGTACAGTCAGAGACATCTCCATTTACCTATAGTCAGAGACAAATCACACTGACAAACTTTAACATATATCTGCAACTCTTGTTGATGATACAGCATTTCTATATCTTTGAACTCTTACAAAAATTTCACTCATTGAAGTTTTCCTTCTAAAATAGAAGTTGTTTTTCTATTTATTGCTATCAGAAAAATATCAAGTCCCCTCTCCTTAGGAACTAAGAATTTCAGTTTCAAAGGGCTTTAGTTTTTCAAATTATTTTTCTACCACCTGTTAAGTACATAGACATGTACACTAAGTACATGTGTAAACACACTGTTACACAAACTGCACGTTTGACAACAATACCGATCATGATCAGGTATCAGGGTAGAAAGTTCATGTAGGTGTTTTGTACCCGGGATTCCTCATTTTTATGACAATTTTGTACAATACA
The DNA here is from genome assembly GCA_013390005.1 of Calyptomena viridis. Classification (NCBI taxonomy): domain Eukaryota; kingdom Metazoa; phylum Chordata; class Aves; order Passeriformes; family Eurylaimidae; genus Calyptomena; species Calyptomena viridis. Next base: position 8,702 of record WEIV01030804.1, read on the forward strand.
CCAATACTATATTAACAAAAGAAATTTGCTCAAATTCTGTAAACAAATTTTGTTATAGTTTTATTCCAAGGAAATGGTAAACAATCAAACCACAAAACATTACGAATGTCCTATAACTCCTTCACAGTTACAATAAAATGTTTAACTAAAGAATAAAGTGTTTCACAGTGGAAACAAACTACTGAATGTAAATTATACATTTCTTTTCTTTTTCCGGCCTAACTCTGCAACTCAATCAAAGACTTGACAAACTTGTATGCTCCTGATCTTCAGAAGTGAATCTGGAACTTTGCAGAAAGCGTGGTCCTTGTGCAATAAGAACCAATACCTATTTCATAATGCAACCTGAAACATTACGGTTACCATATTTCTAATCTTATTTTCCCAAACTCACTTCGAGTACATCAGACCTCCAACAAGGCAGAAAACCAGGCAAAGATCTGTATCACAATTTCATGATCAGACCTACTCACTCAAGCTGTGGGACTCTTGGGTTGCTGCATATGTGGCAACTTTATTTTACTGATCATGTTGGCTATGCATAAGCAAAATTGCACATTGGCCTGATCTGTTCATATGGAAGAAACTATCACAATTCAAAATTTCTCATAAATGCAGAATCTTACAGGTGAGATTTTAATTGTAGAAAAGGATGATACCCAGGTTAAAAAAAAAAAAGTGTGGTTTTTTTTAATGAAGAACAGTGCTACTCTTATCTTTATAAAACAGCTTTATGGTTAGTGCATTTATTTGGATATGGACGTCTTCCAGGATAACTCCACATATTACACCATGCAATCTGTGAAGAAATCTTAAATTCTGGTAATAACAACTACATCTCTAACTTCTGACCTCATCCAGGCCTGTAACCACATGACTACCACATCTTACTGATGAGTTCGTTTTTGCATGTTGAAGAGTCGCACAAAAAGAGGGGTGTCTGGAGATGGAATCCCAGAATCTACTAGATTGGAAAAGACCTTTGAGATCATCAAGTTCAACCTACAACCTAACACCAACTCATCAACTAAATCATGATAAGTGCCACATCCAGTCTTTTTTTAAACATTTCCAGCGACGGTGACTCTACCACCTCCCCGGGCAGCCCATTCCAACGGCCAGTCACTCTGTGTGAAGAATTTTTTCCTGATGTGGAAGAGTTCTTGGGTATTAGGAGATGCTTTCGTGATGTAAAGACAAGATTTAAATTCCCTCAGGATGGAGGAAATTGCTCCCATGAGTTCCACTTCTTAGACAAGCATGACAAATGTCAAGCTATGATACAAAATGCCAGCAGCAGCTACTGCCAAGATATCTCCCTAAAAAGTATGACATTTTGTGGAAAGCCTTACCCAGTTGGAACTACACTGGCATGAGCTGAGGCTGCCTCCTAGTTCAGGATCCTTGAGGAATGCTACGCTACTTTTAGCTTGTGCCCAAGCAAGGCACCATGCTATCGATGCCAGGAGTGCCATCAACACACAACTGTCTAAACAGCAGGTGATTAAAGAGCTTATGAACCTCCAAAATTAAACAGCAATGGAGGAAGATGGGAGCAGTGGCAGAAGGAGTGTAGAAACTTTATTCAGTGCTGGATAAACACATTCATCCAGTCTTAGGTCCTCAAATCCTTTATTTGCTTTAGCTGCAAATGTCTGAGAGCACAGATTTACAACTTCAGTCTAAAAGAGAGAGTTATGAAGAAAACCATAGGCCTATGCAAAAAGGTACTAACTGAAATCCAAATATGAGATGACCAGCATCTTTTGCCAGAAAGAATTGCTATAACAGGTAGGGATTTAAGTAAGAGATGTTGTAGGGCTTTGAAAAAACTAATCTCAGTTACAGCAATGAAAATCCAGAGAAATTCAAATTATGTCAATGGAAACATGTCACGTGTGTTTTACAATGGTGCAGCTGAGATCAAAATCCCTTTCCTAGTTGGTATATCACAGCACTGGTGAAAGCACAGTAAGAACAGCTGTGGCTCTGTAGACTGAAAGTCTAAGTAAGCAAAGAATGTTCTGGGGAATATAAATACTCCGTCAAATGGTGAGCCACAAGGAAAAAAAGTACTATTAAATGTAATTACTAATATCTACATTTACAAGTCTGCACAAGCCTTTATACAACAGATTGGGATGTGGGTCTACCTCATGTTTCTAACGCTTTAAAAAAGGAGAAAAAAATCCACAATACAAAAACACCTATAAAGTTTGAGTTATTGTCCTGCACACATTCTTCTGGGACATTTAGCGAGGAACAATGTCAGCATTTATCTTAACTGAACATGTAATTAGTGTCTCTCTTAAAAGCTAGAGCATATGTAAAGAGAAGGAGGTGATCCACAACACAATGTGGAATACAAACCCATATGTTTGTCATGCTCATACAGATGACTCAAAATACCTAATGCTGCTTTACCAAATGTCACATATATCTCTTGCCAACTGTGAAAGATGAGATACTACGAGAACTATTAAATTAAGGATGCTTTTAGGTTTTTTTTCATACACTGAAAATTTATTGAGCAGGAGTACTTTTTTCAGCAGCAGCGCAGGACAACCAAGAAAGATCACTGCATACTACATCAGCATGACTTTTTGCCTTTTACCTGTGACAATAAACGCATTTTCAACTCAAATTAGATATCTTTTAAGATTATTACTTGTGCCTTCAGGAATTAGGTATAAAACCTTAGTGTTTACAAAGCATAATCTACTTAATGCCACACAAGTTATCAGAATGAACCTTTGGTTTTCTACTCAAGGGAAAGCTGATATAATACATACTAATCTTCTCCTTTCTCTGCAGTTACTCTTTAAGGCATGAGAAACAGGACCTCATTGTGGTCTCAATTTTTGCACATATATTTAAATTCATTAAAGCTGAACATACAAAATTTCTAGAAAATTGTGGTCTGAAAACCAACAGGATTTTACTGACTAAGAGAACTGCCCTGATCCAAACATAACTTGAACATTTTATGATGAAAGAACTTCTAAGCATCTGAAACTGTAGGTGTTAGATGTGAGGTTTATGCTGTACAAGTAAATCTTATGGTACCATTAACATAAAAAAAGATTATTACTCTTCATCTTTTTCTAAGCAGCAACATGCATTTAACCTCCCGATGCAAACATCTAAGTACAATATTCATGGAGAACACGTAAGAAAACAAGTTTGGAAAGCAATATCTTATTAATTCAATAGCTTGATAAACTATCAGAGTCCAGATAAAACTGAAATAATTCCAAAACACTAAAATATATAAGTAAGCAAATAAATGCTAAAATCCTAAATCCTGGGGGCTCAAAAGTCAGACTCTAGCATGCTTGACTGTAAGAGCAAATATTTGCTAACACAGGTTCCTAGACACAATTACAGAAGGAGTCAGATTGGAAGGGATCACATGGGGTGACCTGGTGCAAACTTCCTGCTCAAGGAGGGCCATCCTAGAGCACATGGCACAGGACTGCATCAAGATGGTTCTTGAATATTTCCAGTGAGGGAGACTCCATAACCTCTCTGGACAATCTGTTCCAGTGCACAATCACCTGCACAGTAAAGAAGTTCTTCCTCATATTCACGTGGAACTTCCTGGGCATCATTTTCTGCCCATTGCCTCTTGTCCTGTTGGTTAGCACCCCCAAGAAGAGCCTGGCTCCATCCTCTTGACACCCTCCTTTCATATACTCATACACATTGACAAGGTCCCCTCTTTGTCATCTGTTCTCAAGGCTGAATAGGCCCAAGTCTCCCAGCATATCCTCACAAGAGGATCTTTGTAGCCCTCCTATAGGGCTACAGGAGTAGCTGCTCCAGGAGTTCCATGGCTTTCTTGTATTGAGGAGCCCAGAACTGGACACAGTACTCCAGGTGCAGCCTCACTAGGACTGAGTAGAGGGGCAGGATCACCTCCCTTGATGGGCTGGCAAAGCTCTTTCTAATGCACCCCAGGATACAATTGGCCCCCTTGGCTACAACGGCACACTCACTGCTTGCTTATGGACAGCTTGTTGTCCACCAGGACCCACAGAGCTGCTTTCCAGCAGGTATGCTGGGGAACCTATATTGAAACACAAAAATCCCAATCTTCAAGCATGCTAACGTAAAAAAAAAGTTCAAACCTAGTTAAAAAAACCTGTTTGGTATGTTCAGTCACTAAAATACAGATTTGCCATGGATTTTCAAGGACTCTATGTCCTCTACAGTATATCTGTGTTATTACTTTCTTTTAGTCTCCCATAAAATGTAAAATTTATTTTGAGTAGTAGTCTAATTTCAGGGATGATTCAGCTACTGAAGAAGCATCATCTCCAAAATTAACTTATGTCAGATAAATGCACTAATTCACTTTACATACAGTATATTTTTGTCTCAGCATTTCCAGCATAAAAGCAGAAACAGATGCTTTCAGTCTAATTTGTCACCCAACCTCTCACTTACTTGATCTGAAAAGCATGCACAGTGTGTGTATAGGCTGGAAGGAGGGGGGTAAGGAAATCATGAGGGCAAAATGCCTGGAATATAGCAAACCTTCCTGTTGGGGGCTCTGGGTAAACTCTACCAGCAGATGGAATCATTACAAATCTCTGCACTAAATAAGCATAGCACCTTCTGGCATACCTGATTGTTGTAAAGACTGCATGAAACTAAATCAAACTGAAGTAGACTGTAGTTTGAGGACCAATATTTAGCGTAGAGTGTATTTTACAGCATTTCTGCATAGAGCACTGAAAGCATACGAAACTAGATTTTCAGTTCCCACAAAACTGTAGTAACTTCATAGCTCAAGTGGTGTTTTGACAAGGAGTACACTTTACACTTTTATGTGAGCATATCTAAGCGCTTACTGATTTATTTTTCTCCTCCCTCTTTTTTTTTTTTTTTTTAAATTCAAGACTGATGATGTGTAGTCAGTGAAGAGAAAAGGTAATGTTTTATACAAAATAATGCCTGTAACTAAACTTTTCCATGTGCAATGTAAGGACTTCCAACATCTTGCACAGTTTGAAACCTGATTTCAGTGTGCTTTGGTACATTCTACATTTTGCAGACTATTCTTTAAATCAACTATTCCCTTGGGTTGGAATAGTATTTATTACATCCATTAATCTCTGCTCCATCAATTTGTAGGAACAACACATAAGAACAGTGGTTAAAGAAAAGGTGGCATACTTCTGTTCATCTGACTCAGTCCTGGTTATTAAAATCTTAATTTATGACCTGATGAGAAACACTGGTAAGAATTAATTTTAGGAGATGAAATTTATAAAGCGAGCCATGCCAAGCTAAAAACTACTTGGACAGTATAAACAGATTCAAATAATATCTTTTAAATCTGAATCCAAGAAGATGTACGTCACATGTGTTCAAGAAATGGAACTATTCTTGAAATTTGAATTAATATATTATAACCTTGGTGCAGAACAAGTTCCAATAATACATTTCTTCAATTTGCCATTTTGGACTTAAATTATGATTTCTGTGCTTGTGCAAACTTTCTCATGTACTTTACTCTATTAAACTTGATTAAGAGCATTTGAAGTCATATTGCAATTTATATAAGGGATTTAATTACTACTGAATACCTACCAGGATTTAATTACCACTGAATATCTACCAGTCTCACCCTGGAAATCAATGAAACACCTTCACCTAGTGGAAGGTGTCCCTGGCCACGGCAGGGGGCTGGAACTAGATGATCTTTAAGGTCCCTTCCAACGCAAACTGTTCTATGAATCTATGAAAAGTACTGTCTGCCTTTCTGCCACAAAAGAACAACTCAGAGGTCAGCTTTGATAAAGAAGTTATGTCTGAGTGAGGAGAAACTGCAGGTACACCTGCTGTACAGACCACTGCTGCCTTGTTTTCCTATCCAAATTAGCTGAGTGGAGCTACTACCTATGGCACAGCCAGTTGCTACAGCAGTACAAGCAAGTAACCTTTGAAATGGCATAACATGTCAGAAATATGTTATGTCCTGTTTTGACATAGCTTAAATGTATCTGCAAATTCATGTGGAAAAACAGTAGATAAGTGAAAGCAGAATTAAAGATGCATTAGGCAAGCTGCATTGCACGAGATAAAGATTCTGGAAAGGAAAATTGATACAATTTTCAGATCTCCTAAAGTGGAAGAAAACTGTCATTATATACCAACTTGAACTAGGCAAATCTATCACAAGACACAAGACAGCCCAAATACCTTTCAACCACCAAAGACCATTTTTCTAATGTTTGAAACATTAATGGTGAGAAACAAATGAATTATTCAACTGAGACACAGTGATATCCAACATAAACCAATTAAATCAATACCTACTCAAATAATTGCAAATATCTACTAGCAAATTATCTGCCATAATTACCCAGTGGTTTGAGATTTAATTGTTCATGACAGTCCTGGAACTCTGTGTAACCAATAGAAGGTAAGTACTAAACTACAAAAAGGAAAAAGAAGAAAAAGAAAAAGGCAGAAGCCATGTTATATCGCTCCATAACAGAATATAGACAAATGCAGTTTTATATGGATTAGTATAACATGTCTGCATGTCATTGCATTTACTGGGACCAGAACAATTATGTTTCTCTGCCAAACAACTCCGTCTGAAACATCAACTGTTTACAAACAGAATGACCAAAAGCCAGTATATGTTGGTAAAAAGTGTTTTTTCACTCAATGGTATTTTTTTACCCAGCCAGAACCACTAAATCTCCATGATTTAAACACATATTTTGCTCTCCCTACTCCATGATGAAGTGGTTTAGGTAAAAGAACCAGTAAAAAGTCACATGATAACCAAAATGTTATTCCCCCAAACCTAGGAGCTTTCATGTCAACTTTCTCATTCAAACCTGCTACAATTTTTCTGTTTTCACAATCACGCCATATTTGAATTCACATGATAAAATCATTCTTACACTTCGTTTTCCCTCACAAAAAAAAAAGAGCTCGGGATTTTTCATCTACCTCTACAATCAGAATAGGATGCTAAATCATAGCTGTAATAGTTCTAATTCCCACACAAGAACAATAGCTTTTGATGATAATTTACATTTTCATTTGACTATGTGACTATTCCCTTTGATTTCAATAGTATTGCTCATTATTACTTAACATCTGCATTACAGCAGTTTCTGAAAGTTTCAATGAGACCTCAACGCCAAAAAGCACTGAGTAGAGGGCTGCCCCAGAGTTATGCAATACTTAAGCACAAGCCCAACTGTTTGAAGGAGAGGGGTCTTAAATTAGGATTGCACAAGGAAAACAAACCATTACTGGGTATCTACACAGGTTAGTGACTCTTGCCTCCAAGATAGTAGAGTTTAACCCACCAGAACACTGTAACATTATAGCAGCCACTTGTTCCATTTTCCAAAATACACCAACTAAAGATCCCTGTCTTGTAAATATGACGGTGAACAGCCTGCACCATTCTACCAGTTGTGTGGTGCAGTCCCCTTAAACCCTCACCATGCCATACACACATGTGCACACACATGCAGCTTTACTACAGTTTTCTATTTCAACACCTACCAGCTAAAACAACAGAGCTGCCACTGGGTGTCTGAATATAACACATTCAAGCGAAGTTCAGCCTTCAGCTGCGCTCCTGGTCTGAGAATTTGGAGTTCAAAAGGCATTATATTGATTTATAATGATAATATATGCTTAGGGGCATGAAGATAAAATTGAACTCTTCCATTAAAAATTCCAAGTTTTGTGGGGTGTGATTTTTTCGATTTTGCAGGGGTAAGGCCACAGGATTTTAAACTCCCCTCTCCCTATTAGTTCTGTCCCTCTCAGGAAGGGCTAATACAAATACTATAGACTGGAGAATATTTGCATATTGGGGAAGGAAGGGATTATATAGCAGAACTATATTTCACATGGATACTTTATACTGACATATGATATCTTTCATATAACACACAGCTCTAAATTAGCATACAGCATGCAATTGATAGTACAACAGAATTATTTCTATTAACTTCATGGAGTTGAGAAAAAGAATGATTTTTGTGTTCTATTCCCGTTTGTGCCTATGACACTATATTATGCTATAAAACAACTGGGGGGTTAATTATTTTTTCATCAGAAAAGTGATCACACTCTGATAGCTCTTACTTCTGCCTCTAACACACCTCCTTTAAGTACTGGAAGGTGCTATAAGTTTTCCTTGGAGTTTTCTCTTCCTCAGACTGAATAACCCCAACTCACTCAGTCTTTTCAGTCTGTCTTCCTAGGAGAGGTGCTCCAGCCCTCTTTGTTGCCCTCCTCTGGACTCCAAGAGGCCTGCATCCTTCTTGTGCCAGGGGCCCCAGAGCTGGACACAATGCTCCAAGTAGGCCCTCATCACAGAGAAGTAGAAGGGCAAAATCAACTCCCTTGACCTGCTGGCCAAGCTGTTTTTAATGTAGCCCAGGATACGATTTGCTTTCTGGGCTATAGCCTCACACTGCTGGCTCCTGTCCAACCTCTCATCCAGCAGTACACCCAAGTCCTTCCCCTTGTGGCTGCTCTCAACCAATTCCCTGCTCAGCCTGTATTCATGCTTTGTAGTAAGTTTTCATGGTTTCAAAAACATATTAGATGTCATTAGCTGTAGTTGAACTACTACTTTCAAAAATACTGCAATGATATTATTTTAAATAAATGAAATTTATACTTAGTTTACTTTTTTTTTATGTTAAAAGCACTTAATCACTTGACTCACTTACATTCAAGTATCTGCGGATGACAAAGTTTTAAACTCCAGGAAGCACAAAAAAGATGCCATATTTTCTCCAATTTCGTGATTTTCAACATGTCCTAATAGGACATAACCGATTTCAGCAGTTCTTTGAGGAGAGTCATTATAACTCCCACATTAATCTTCAAAATGGTCATCACTATTCTGGCTCAGTTTTTTCCAGAATTTGTCCCTCTGCACTCATCCCCTTGGTCATTTATACTTGATCTGGCTTTGGGAAGCTCTCCAGGTTTTCTAGAAAAGTATTCCTAGACAGTTGCTATGTATTTCACCAGAGAGTTTAAGGGCAGAACAAATCAGTAGATTAACATTACAAAATACTACTCCTGCACTTACCCTACAGCATGCCTTCCAAAGAGGTATGCTTGGTGTACCTAGCTCAGACCTTGACATCTACCTTCTCACCTTGTGATCTGTGTTAGTGGATAGAGATGTAGCCAACACAAACAACTGAGAGGTCAGTTCATATTACCCTAAAAGAGCCCATTTCTCTCCACTGAACTATATAGGGAACTCCACCTGATCAGTTTAGGTGTAGACATCTACACATCCTATGTCTGAAATTCTGTTTGATAAATCCTAACCAGAATGACAAAAAAAAAAAAAAAAAATCTCCTTTAGTGCCAATAATAACCGTATTTAAATATGTGCCTTATTAAGTATTTGATTTTATCCATTATAAGCTTCCAAGCCACAATCCTTGATAAACTGTTGACGAGAAGACTGACGAGTCTCAGTAGTTTATGTATGTACCATAGTCAAGCCAACTTTTTACCTTCTTTGTTAAATGAGACAGATTGACTTAGAAGCACCTCTTCAGTAGCTTGCCTTAGTCCTCATACTATATCTTAGTTTTTAATACTCTCCCTCTCTAGTTTTGCAATCCAGAGATATGGACTGTGATCTGTGCTTGCTCAAACTGCACCGAGACACACTGCTGCCTGACAGCTAAACTATATCTTCACAAAAGATCTTCACAAAAACTGTTGCAGCAAGCTTTCAACTGTAGCTGCAGAGCTGCAATTAGCAATCTGCTGCCTGGGAGAAAAGAATTAAATATACAAAAGAGATGAAATTGTGATTAAATACACAAAAGAACCCTTTAATCTAGAACCTTGAACATACACTGTTTTGTTGTTTGTACCTCCAGTCACTAAAGATGTGGTGGTCGTGCTCAGGACAAAAATATATCCCAGCTGAAATACAACTACCATTCTCTTTTCTTTGACCACAGAGTCTCACGTTTTTATTTTCTCTTGCCTATGTAACTTTGTCATAATTTCTACCTCTGTCATTGTCCTCTCTGTACTTTGGGTCAGATGCCTGCTTTTTTCTTCCTGTTTGAAATCCATGTCCATGGTCCTGGATCAAGGAAAACGCCGTGTTAAAGAACATGCTTAATGAGCACTGCTGCATTTTTTTTCTTTAACAGAAATAGAAAAATCTAAGGTAAAAAAATACGCTGTTAGGTACACTGAATTAACTAATACTATTTTTAAATCCCAACAGAGGATTTTTTTCTATAAGATACACAATGCCAGGTTATGGGCATACATCAAGGCTTCTCTGTGGATTTTTTTTTTCAATAGAGTATGAAATTTGCTCTTGTGTCACATTTCTGCCACATTTCCCTCTTCAGTTTTTCACTATTTGGCCTGTAAAAATTTTACTGCCTTGAGCCTGTTGGCTCACACACTGTGTAACTCCAGCCTGGCAGTAATGAATAAGCCATGGTCAGAACTGCTTACTTCATAACCACTGACAGTCAGCAGATGTGAGCAATTCTCTGAACCCTGTGAGGATATAAGGTTATGACTGGCTTGAATATACTTTTTTTTCTCCCTCCAAAAAACAAAGGTTGGTTGTACCATCTTCTGATGTATTCAATAATGGCTATCACAGAAATTGAACAGCTCTCCCTCTCTTATTTACGCAAACACACATTTATCTTACTCCTTTCTTTCTTTTTTTCCCTACTGCCTCACTTCCTTCTCAGACTTGTGTTTATTCCTACTGTTTCACAATATACCTTTTCCAATTCTCTTGTGTCTCTTTAAGGATGGGGGGAAATGAGAACCTTCTTGCACATTATGCATGTGATTTCGTAAATATTATGCAGGGACATGAAGACTTTTTTTCACTCTGTATTTTTCTTCCACCCAAAGTCAAGTTGGATCTGCAAAAGCAGATCAGTTCAGGCTTAGCAATGGGGAAAAAAGGGGCAGGAGAGAACAAATTGTCTGATTAAATATGTAAATTCATTTCTGTAAAAAGGATGATAGATTAGGATTTTCCAGCCCAGAAAAAACAGATGACTAAGCAGGAATATGATGGAAGGCCATCATACCACAAATGCAAAAGTTGTAGAAGACTAGATTTTGGCCAACACAGGAACCAGAGTGCTTTACATCAAACCAGGTATTTGAACTCAACATCTATGCATTGAAATGGTCAGAATTTACTTTGGTTCAAAAGGCAACTAGACAATTCTACAGGAAAACAGACAAATCCTATGTTGTATGATGTCTCCAATGGTTGCAGTACTACAAGCAAATGCCACTGTTTATTTGCTCCATGCAGATGAGCTCTCTGTTCTGTGTTCCATGGGACCACAGATACTTCAAATGAGCTTTTCCAACACAACACCTGTGTAACTGCAGATTTTCCATAATAAAAATTCAAAATCACAATGACTTATATTAATACTGTATGTTAGAGGTGCCATGGTGTATTCAAGCACTGCCTGTGCCCAAACATGCTTTAGTAACAGAAATCACATGCAAATGTTTCACATACTGTAACTGTAGGACAATATGTAAGCTTTGCATTCACACAGATTCATTTGGAGATGGGGTGGGGGCAATTTTGAGATGCTTCAACATTTCTACAATTGCAACTGCAGTGCAGAGGTCAGATCTCATTACTTTACTTTCAAAAAATTTTGTACCCTCTTGTACAGAAATCTACATATACACTAAGACCTGAGCTTTGAATTTTGGAAATCGATTACCAAAACCTACAGGACCTACCTGGACAGGCCTAGCTTATCTTGCAGCATCCATCACAATTCCCCTTTCCTCATTCAATTCCCAGAAGGTTGTCTGCTGAGTGAAAATCTGACTCACGGCTTTTAAGTGGGAACTGAAATTTTAAACAGTGCTATTGCCCACATGAAAGCTCTGGGAAAAAGTATATCTAGATAAATTTTTCCCCTCTATTTTTTAGAGGGCAGTTTATTAAAAATAAATATTGTTGAAACAGCCCTACTACTGTGTTAGATATTTCATCAGAACAGGCCTATCAATTAGATACTCTAAATCCATATGAATCTTCCCGCTATTCAATCAGCAAGATGTTCTAATTTTAGATGCCTAGAATTTAGAGAATGTGTTTTTTCCCCTTGCCTCTTTTAACCTTTTTTTGGTGTGAATTTGACATATTCCCCCTCCACTATCAATACTATAGTAGTGCAAAGACATGGATCCAAAAGTCTATTTGCAGTAGCAAAGTTTCATTACATCCAAATCAAATTTATCTGATATATGAAAACTATTTGTGGCAAGTATTATAGCTCTCTGTACTAAATAACAACATTCTGAACAGCTGCCCTGAAGAAACAGAAATATACTTCATTCTTCATTATTAAAAAATAATTTGTCCCTTTACAGGAAAAAAATATAAACATGACAGGTTGAAAAGTACTATCCAACAGCAACAGAAAACCTCTGAAGTTTTCTGGAATTACCAGGAATTATGAAGGTATTTTCCTCCTTCTTCCTGATTTTTGTCCCTCTAGAATGGTCCAGTGGAGGCAGATACAGCATGTCATTTGGGGAGAGCACCGCCTCTGCAGAATTCCTTCCACTCATCCAGCAGCTGGACACAGCCCTGATCAAAGTCACATTTCTCAGCACAATTCAGTAAGTTCGCCCAGCCAAAAACCAGACAACAAAATCTTTAGCTTTAAGTCTCACAACAGCTTTCACAAACAGAATCCACAGTGCAGCCCTAGAATATTGGCTTAACATAAAAAAATTGAAACAAAACATAAAAAGGAATATTCACAGAAAATACAATGTATCAGCTTTAAAAAAAAAATCTATTAAATATAGCATGCTTCTGACTCTCAAATATATGTGGATCACTTCATAATTCCAACCACTATTTACTGTAAATTTAACAGAATTTCCTTAATTTTAAGAAGCAACAACAGTCTTCAATTTTTGAGAACTGCACTCCAAGTCATTATTAATATTAAGATCACAGGACAACACAAAAAAATCAGGCAAAGCAAAAATCCATTACTGAGTCACCCCATTCAGGAGCCTTTGAGTCCACAGTCCAAGAAATGGAGAAGGTATATTACTTTTCTGCAGGTTAACCGTTTTAACAACAATTTTGAATTAAACCAATACCAAGCATGTTTATACGAGATATATTTCAAATTCAGAGTTGTTTACTTGAATTTAAGCCTGGGAAAATACATTTTTAAGCTAAATAGATAGATGCTATTCTCAATATGCAGTGAGTGTTTACACAGAGTTCTACCCTGGTTCAGCTCCACTGAGGTACCACCTTTCAGAAAAGCAGCATCTTTGCACAGCCATACATCTTCCCCAGAAAAAAGGCTGTACATACTCTTGGCTTTTCCTTTCTAAAAATCTTCCCCCCACTCTTCAAATACATAGCCCCATACTCCTTACATGTTGCCAAAACAACTTGTCTCTCTTCTGTGTGCAGAAAGAAATCGGCTCCAAATGAACGCGTCCACACTTTATGCAGTGTGGGACTTGGCCTCAGCAGTGCTGATCCAAACAGCTCTAGTTCTTGTCCAAAGAAAGGTTCAGGGGGACATAAAAGGGTACAGTCAGCAGAACATCCCAGCTGACACTACTGCTGGCTGCATGAGGCCTTGTTGGAGTCCAGGATGAGTCTGATTTTTATCCAGCATAAAGACAAACTACTTACGGTCAATCTGTTTAACTTCAAAGGAGGGAGTTTAAATGCAGTGTGACATGTGACTGCTGAGAGCTGGAGTGCACATAACCTCTTTTCCCAACTCATTCACATTGGGTCACTACAGGAATAGAGATGCTTTCACATGCAGTTTATCTCAGAGCTTACACCTTCTGGCCACTCTCCGATTATCAGTGAGCAGAGAATGCCCCATGCTCCTCAAGCCATTAAGATGGACGGGTTTCTCACAGCAATTGTATTCATTTTTACAGCTTCAATCAATATGCAAATTGTTTTAAAAAGGGAACGAACACGAAATGACAATTTAAATGAAGGGAAGACTGTAAATATATAGTTTCTAGCCTTGCTAAAACATCTACTTTTTTTCTACTTTAAGAAGCCTGAATACATGCCTCAACTTTCTGCTGGTAACAAGTTCCAGTATCAGTCAAACCCAGAATGTGTGCTTTATTGGGCTGAAAGGAAAAAAAAACCAAAACGCATGTTGACACTAATGGAGGCCTTGAAGCAAGGACATACAAAGAAATATTCATGTGACCAGCAGACTCTTAAATTGAATACAGAATGACATTCATCTAAATAGCAGTACTGCGGAGTCTGGGGATAGGCTTCTACATTATAAGCCCCAAATGTAGTTCAATAGGGAACACACATCTGTCAGTCTGCAGACGTGAGTCATTACCACCACAACGTGCTGGGATATACCATTTCAAACTGCAAATGAGTGCATATTTTCATGCATGGACATACATCCTCTTTAGGGAAGAGTTTGGTCTTGATAACTGAG
>WEIV01030806.1:6739-32787 GCA_013390005.1 Calyptomena viridis
CAGGGCTAGTTATTTTTATTAGTTAAAGCAAGCCAAAGAGATCCGAACCTGACACCTTAGGTAGATAGGTAACAGGAACAATAAGCTGATTCATTTCTTGCTGGTTTTTGCATCAGATTGAATGCTTTCCCTGTCGCTGCAAGAATTGCTGATAAAACTGTGAGAATATGAATGGCAGCGGAAAAGGTGACCCAGTCCAGTGAAGAGTTCTGGACAAAGAGATTACATTCAACTCTAGTTACTTTGTTTCCTAGCATCTCCTGCAATGAAAAAGTTCCAAAGGGAAATCTGAGAAAATGCAATTCAAAACACAGCAAATATTTTAGTCTAAAACATGGGTAACATCCCTTTTTTCCTTTTTCTTTTTATTTGGCTGAAGAAATGGAAAACATAACAGGGGTAATTTTCAAAAATATGTAGGTTCTGTGACACAAGAAACGATATCTGATGATTCCTGTGCTGTCCTTTCAAACATTTCATGTTGAAGAATAATAATTTTCTTTCTACAGTAGAGAATATTTTCTAATAGTTAAATGAAGGTAAATTCCCCAAATATGAAATTTTATAATATTTTAAATAAGTGTCACTACTTTTAACGCATCACAGAAATCCTCTCTGAATTCTGCTGTATTAGACTGTGGAACAATATATTCCACAGTCTAACAAAAGACTGAGACATGTATTAATAAGAACTCAAAAACACCCCCCAAAAAAAACCCCAAAAAACAAACCAACATTTTGATGAAAGTGTTCTTCCTTCTATCAAAACATTTTATGAAATTTTCACAAGTCTGTTCTAACTTGATGTAAAAATTTCATGCACCACCTTGCTTCCTTTCAAATTCCTTTTCTATGTTTTTGCATAAAAATATCTCTCTAAATCATTTCTTAAGAGAGTAATTTTTCATTGTTAAGAATAGAATTTAAAGCTAAACGATAGGGTTTAAAGTGTCTCCCAGATGCTGTCATAAGTGATAAATAACAGTTATTTCTACTTTCTAAATATTTTTTTCAGCACTGGGAAGAGCTGTCTGAGTTCAGAACTTCCTTTTCTTTGGATGTTAGAGACTCCTTCTGGAGAAACTCAGCCTGTCATTATTAGAGCACCATAAGGCTCCCACTGTTGTATAGTTTCCTTTGTAATATAATAAATACCTTGCCACTGTAAAGAGATGGAAATGTTCATATTAGAGTAAGTGATCGATATCACTCACAGTGATCATAGGAACTGGCAAAATAGCAGCAAAAGGAACAGTGCAGGCAGTACCTTGCAAATGCTTTAAGAACATCCCTATGTGATAGGGTAGGAATTCTCTAAAATAATTAAAACCATTCCCACCGTGAGTAGTTTTATTATGTTTTTTTGTAAAACTTTGCCTTGTTTCTCCTCAGATTTTCAGCTATCCTAGCCTCATCTTTTCTTCTTTCATGCAACTCTTACTCTGAAATATTGAAGGTCAAGGTTGAGTTCACCTACTGTACTAGTGTAATTTTTCCCTTGCCCTGACTCTCCCCTTGAGCTTTAAATCCAATTCAAGACAAAACCCAATCTCACCAATAATTTACCCTAGTGTCGATCATCATAAACAGATGTGTGCTTTTAAAATGAGGTCACAGACCAAGTCCAGCTACATAAAAGTAAAATGCATGCAAATATTTTGTGTCCTTGTACTGCAAGAAACAGTTTTGAATCAGTGAAATAACTGATTCAAGAGACTTATCAAACCACTATTGCCCGATTTTTCTTTTTTTTGGTCAAAATTATTTGCTCTTATCATCCCATAATCAGAAAAACTGATATTACAATAACAAGGAAGTCACAGCTATCATTTTAAAACTAACACTGTTCCTTGGTGACAGCCACAAAACTAAAATGGAACATAGATTTTTCATTCAAAGTTTACTTTTCTTCTTTTTCAGCATTAATTCAAGACCATTCCTATTTAAAACTGTAAAACTAAACCACCAAACTGTTAGTTTCAAAATAAGGAGGTAATATTATAAATACGCTTAGTTTTACACATTGTGAAGCTGTGTCTGTTCAAGAGATAATAGAGTTTCTTGTGGATGTATAGAGCAGTTGACACAACTGACCTCTTCCAGAGCTGTCACAGCTTGCAATGTAAATATGCATGAGATCCACATTTTTAAGCTGATAAAAGGCAAATTCAACATATTTGAAAACTAAGGCTCAAAGGTAAGTGCTGAATCAATGAAAAGGCAAAGATCATCACAAAGCACAATGAGAACAGAAGAGGCCTGGAATTTGTTCAAGGACAAAGTTTTAGATAAAATGAAGGACATTATAGTGGCAGTGGCTAATTGTCAAAAGCCATAAAGAACACATATTTCCTTCTAGTTTTATATATTCACAACATATTCTTTCAGTTGCTCAAAGTCATCTTAGCAGAGAGGCTGAAAACGTGAACAAGAAGTTATACCAACACTGATAGCATGATAAGAAAGCTACTATAATCAGAGAAATAAACAGTATTATCTTAATTATTACTGATTCCTGCTGAATTTTATGCATTGTGACAATGTTTTTTTAAGCTATAGACATTAGCAGCATTAGCAAACCAAGCACTGTCACTGTCCTAAAAATATGCAAGAAAGATGAAGAATAAGGACAGCAAGAGTATTACATAAACAAAACAGCCTAAACAAAAAGTGGAAATGGTTTTCTGTGTCATTGTGTTTATTTTCCTTTATCTGTGAAACAAGAGAGAAGAAGCAATGGGAAAAAGGAAACCTGCAAAATGTGCTCCTTTGGTAGAGAAAAGACAAAATGAAGCAAAGAATGAGGAAAAGGATTTAGTGATAGAAGGGAAGATACTAAGATGTTAAGGAATGCAATAGCTATACTTTCTGATTTTTGCTACAGAGAAATTAATGATATAAAATTAAGTCATCATTAAAACAAATGTATAACCTAACAATATGAGAACGATGATAATAGATCAGAACAAAATTCTTTGGTCAGAAAGACACCTCATATCATTACAGATATGGAGGTAAAGGATACAAGACACAGGGCAAGTATAAATTGATCTTTCCTTAGACTGCCTCTTAAAATCTGACAAATGGTAGTTTAAGAACTTTCCAGGTGGAAGAGTAATTATTGTGTCAGAGTTTCATGCAATATGCCTAACACCATTGCTGTGTAAGATGCTGCTGATTTTGTTATTTATTCCAAACAATGGGGAGAAAATGGGAAGGAAAAGCAGTCAATGCAAATATTTTCCTCTAACTTTCCTTCTTTCTGTACCTGCCGTGTTAGAGCTCAATTATAAATCACTAAGTGTAACCAGCAACTGGACCTGGGAGAATAATCAGAGGTGAGGTGAAAGCTGGAAAGGATGGCAAAGATATGAGAAGAAAACAATGAATGTTGGATCCATTAGTCTACGGAACCCTTGGCCTATTTCTTTTTTATGAATCATTTTATCAGTACACTGGCTTAATGAAAAATAAACTTCTTTCCCACAGTACTTTTGATGTACATGGTTACATAACTTTGCTGAATTTGTGACTACAGGATGATGTTCCCTGAATTTCTGCCATACTGAATAAAATTCAAACTCAAAGCTGGAGCTGGCAGAACCCACACAATTAAAACTATTTCTATCCATATGTTTTATGATAATTCCCTGTGTGAAAATTCATATTTTTTTAACTAATTTTTCATTTAGAATTTTAACTTTTAAGAAATCTGCTTTCTATTCGCAAAATACAAAATACATATCTTCTATTGCAAAGACAGTGTGTTCATGAATTTGCAGATGCACGACGTAGTACAGTTCGAGGAAATCCAGGAGAAAAAGCCACAAAGGTGACAAGAGTTTTCACTCCTATGAATTAAAGAGAGAGTTTTAGTAAGAGGAGTTGCTATAACCTGAAGAGAAAACTGAAGACATATTAACTGTCTTAATGTATTGTTATGGGTTGAATGTGTTTTCTCTTTTTCTTGTTCCCTTTTGTGGAGAATTATTTCCATGACCCTGAGCTGGGGCAGCGGAGGGGGCGGGGTGGCTGGAGCACACTCGGGGCCACTGCTGCTCCTTGATGGGTTGGTCTCTTTGTGCACACCCACACCCCGGCCCAGGGTCACTCTGCACTGGGGTAGGATTTTGCCAAGCTGCACAGTCAGACTGTGACAGCTCCTCACCCTCCATAACGAGGATGCTCCCTGGGGCTGCTCTGCCCCTCCTGGTCCAGCGGGGGGAAGGAGAGGGAGAGGATCAGCCATACCCCACTGCCCCCTCACTGACAGTGGGATCATCATGGCAACGATGCTGCCCCTCCCACAGTTCCACACAGAGCCAAATAATTTGGCAGCAAAGGCATCCCAGACTGGCAGTGCGCATGAGAAGCGGACAAGTGAGAACCTTTTTCTCCAGACCTTCGGAGGGGACAGCAGCTTGGTCTGGTTTCTCCGGTGCCTCCACAGTCACTTGGCCGCTATCCATCTGGATCAAGCCAGCTCCTTTTGGAGGACAACTTTCATATCCCATGGTTTCCTTCTCCCCTCTACTCTCACCCAAAGAGTTTTTGTGAGATTGGTTTTTTTCCCCTTCCCCTCATCTAGCCATGAAGGAGTTCTGGATTGCTGCCTGCCATTAGGGGTGTGGCTGCCACCTTCCTGGACCACAGAGACCAGTCAGAGAATTAGTCAGTTCAAACAGGGGAAAGTTGCTCAGCTGTTGTTGAGAACATAATTTTGTGTTCTGTGTTCATCTTGTTGACATATATTACAGACATATCTGATAAGGAAGTGAGTGTTTCTTTTCTTTCTGCATCTCGTACTCTAGTGTCCTTAAATTTGAAATATATATAATTGTCCCTGAACCAGGACATTCACTGGCACCCAATCTGGGGCACAAGGTACAAGTAGAAAAGGGATAATCATTCACTGGAAATTAATTTTTGTTTAGCATCCCCCCGCCCCACCAAGGTATCACTACATTTTCTATTTTGGCTTGGTTTGGCTGGCAGATACCTCTGTCCATGATTTTCCCATTTGTAGACTACTGCTTCAATTTGGGTATGTTTGCTAAGGCTGTTTTGGCCATGATTAAATTCATTAATTGGATCCAGAACTAGGCAAATTCGACATCTGGAATTCTCCTTGATAATGTTTATGAATGGCTACAGTACTATCATGGCCTGAGCACAGATCCCTTGGGATTCTTGGTCAAGTCTGCATTCTGTGAGGGAAAGACATTGGGAGATGCCTTCCAGAGCTTCACTTCTTTTCCTTTTAGGACCAGTATTACAGGCTTTGAAGTAGTTAAACTCCTATTAGATACAAAGGATGTTCTGTTCCTACTGATGTTTCTACCGTTCATGTTTAACACGGTTGCACTCGTGCTTAAGAATAGGTTGGGAGGTTTTCTCTATGTCCATAGTACAGAAGTCAAAAGATATCAGACTTATAATAAAGCAAGAAAACTTTAGGCTAGACTTTGAGAAAGATTTTCCATCAGAAGGACTTCTAAGAACTGAATAGGTTACTGAGTTAAATTGTAAAGACTCAAGATTGGCAGCCCTTAAGACCAGAGCTGACAAAATCTGTCAGGAATGACCTTGCTAGAGTTGATAAAGATTAACTCAATAAAGTGGAAAGCTACCCCTCCAACTGCTGTAACTCTGATTGTAGCTTATTATTTCACCTGGGAGTGGATTACACATGCCTGTTAAGAAACAGGGAAAAATGGTGTTAAGCATGGCTTGAAAGACATTAATGTTTAAATACTTAAATTCAGCTTTCACAAAAAAGAATAAATATATTTACATGGGGTTAACTTTTTCACCTTGTTTGATTTAAAAAATCAGTCTCTTTGAAAAGAAATTGCTATTTGCAAACAGGCTGACCCTCTAGCAAAATTTATTGAATGAATGTTATAACTGTTGTATAATAAGGAAATAAGGAAATTCAAGTTACATTTGTGGATTAGCAGCATGTCAGCACCATGCCTATGCACGTATCCAGCACATTCAGTCATCAATTCCTTCAGTGGCTGCAGAACTTTACATCTGTAATCAGCAAAGATGAGACAAGGAACTGATGTGAGACAAGGTGGCCCATGGAGCTGCTATCTGTTTTCAAACAATGCATTAAAAAAATTGTCACAGAACCTCTTCAGGTAGGAATTTCAGACAGTCCTGCAATCCTATTCTTACTCTAGGAAGCTCTTGCTGGACCTAGACCAATTGGTAGGCACTGTTTGTATGGACAGATGTATTAATAAACACTCTGAGTACATTGTCAGGCAATCACAGGAACTCTGCCAGACAGATCCTTCTGCATGTGCCTAAGATATTTCTAGTGATGTTTCAGAATTTTTTCCTGCAGATACGGAAATGTTCATTTCAGAGAATCACAGAATGAGTAAATTTGGAAGGTACCACAGTGGGTCATCTAATTCAACCTCCTTGCTCAAGTACGGTCATCCTAGGGCACACTGCACAGGACTGAGTCCAAGTGGGTTTTGAATACTGGGCAGCCTTTCAGTGCTTCATCACCCTCACAGGAAAGAATTTCTTCTTAATATCTAATCTAAACCTACCCTCTTTCAGTTTAAAGCCATTCCCCTTTGTTCTGTTATTTGTCACTTGTAAAAAGTCCCTCTCCAGCAATATCACAGGCCCCCTTTAGGTACTGTTGGGCTGCTAGAAAGTTTCCCTGGAGCTAGATATGGTTAATCCTCATATCCCCAGCAATATTGTAAACTACTTCATCTTCCCAAATATTCAACAAGCTACCTATGGAAATAAAAACCCACCCTTAGGTACAATTTTTCAAGGAGCAAAAGAAGAACTAACATGAGTGAGAGGATGGGAGCAAGATGACATTAGGTACCTGGCACTGTCCTTCCTTTCTCTTGATCTCTGCATGTGTCACTTGGTCCACAAGCTCTTAGCAGTGTCACACTCCCGTTACACATCATGTTTCATTTCAACATTCTGCAGGCTGCTGACAGCGCAGGTGGGAGGATATAGGCACTCACTCCAGTGGCTGGCATCTATCTCTCTTATTCCTCTCTGATTCAGGCCCCAGCTTTGCCCACTGAAACCCTGTGGAACAGTGCTCACTTAGGAGGTCCTGGTCATCCCTGGAGTCCTTCATGGTGCTATGGACATGAGCTGTTTGGGGACATAGCTGGTCCTCCCATCAGCAAAGCTCAGGTTGGGACTTTTTCCTAGATCAGCTTGACTTTGTGATCTACTCACAGAGAAAGACCACGAGCAGCTGGAAAAAGAAGGGCTCCCTCTCTCCAGTGCTGTCTCCAGCACTCAGGTGCCATATGGACAGGCTGCAGGCTGCTGACAGCAGTCTATGGGATGTTAGCACATGCCTGGGTGTATGTTGTGCTATCATGGCACTTGAGGACAATGAGATTGCCTATCCATGTGTTGTGGAGAGCTGCATCCAGCCTCAGATTTTGTTTTGCTTTGTGGTATACACAGCTTTTGCTTTACCTGTTAAACTGTCCCTATCTCAAAGCATGAGCTTCCTCATTTTTACCTTTTTGACTCTCTACTCCACCCTCTGTGCAGGACTTAGCTGACTATGTGTATGTATATGTGTGTATGTATATATATATATTTATGTAAATATATATATACACAAATAAAATAAAACAACAAACCTTATTTTGACCAAAAGAAAGTTGGAGAAATTCTTGAGTTCTTAGACTAAACCCATTAATTTGTATGCATTATCTTCAACATATTTATACTTACATTTTAATTTCCTTGATTTAGTAAATAGTGACAATACAGCTTTTGCACTTCTAAAAAAGTAGTATTATTTCAAAGTGTTTCAAACATTGCAGTAATCTAATGTACTAGGAGTCTCGTAATGTAGGTCTTGCAACTACTGTATTTTAAACTTTTTTGATTATTTAACCCTGTTAGGCTGTAGCAAGTCATGGCCTTGCTCTTGCATAAAATATTCACATGCTAAACTTTGACCAAATGTAATCTCATAAAAATCAATGAGCTAAGTAGATGTTTAAAAGTAATCATGACAATAAATCTTTTAAGGCTCAAGACCTTTAAATTGTATGTACCAAAAGTAGTACAGTAACTTCCAAGAAACGATAAAAATTATGACTTTTGTATATATTATGGAGTTATAACTTTGGTACATTACCTTTTCCCCTAAAAATCAAAATCCTAGGCCAAATCAAATGGAGTTTCTAAATTCTAGAAGGAAGAGCCTTAATTAAAAAGCATATGTGGTGGAGGGAGGAAAGCAAGAGGGAATAACCTAAAAATAATTTCTGAGCACAATATTATTCAGAAGAATTTTAGGGCTATATTCAAAATTGTGTTATAATCATGAAGTGCAGTTTATGTAAAATACGACACTTAAAAATGTGATTGAGACATCTTCACCTACATTTTGCTTGTGTCTTTGCAGGTGCTTCAATTTCTACTGTACACAAAAGAGTCACAAGATAAAATTCATATATGGATTAAAAGAAACAGTCAGGACACAGAACCTTTTCTTGTTCCTGGTATGCCCACAAGGCCTATCCACAATGATATATTTATGCTTTCCTTTTTTTTTTTGACTTGCTAGTCCAGACCTTCCTGTCCTTATTGGTTGTGCAATATGGCCCAGCTTCAATGTGAGATGTTCATCTGTCCCAGTCTGTATTCTAGGTGGACAGGTAGGAACTGCATGTTCAGGTCAAAGAAGGCATGGGACTCGACCTTTTCATCCCTCCCCTGTGGCCATATAGTGAATGCAGAGAACCATCTGTCAGTATCTAAAAACATTATCTGAAGTCCATCAGTATGAACCAAAATGAGTTAACATGACAGCAGCTTAAACTAGTGGAAGACAACCTAGTTTCAGTCTGAAAACCCTGTAGCTGCACTCCTGCATGTGACAGCCATAAACAGTGATCTATTAAGATCAGCCTGATGGATCTATATGCAGGCACAGACACAGTGTAATGTATATACCTATTTTTGGATCTATCTTATATCCAGTCTCCTCATAGTGCAGGTAGAGACCATGTGTCATGCCTCTGCCTCTCTGTACTAACATGTCATGAGGTGCCAGAGTTAACTAGTTACAATGAGTCTTCCCGGGCAAGGATTTTGAGAAATTTATCTGATTTCATGGATTCTACTCCAGGATTCTAAATATTACATGTCAGTATAGTATTCTGTTGTACATAAACCCCTGGGACCTCATTTTCTTATTACTTCATAAAAGGTATTTTCCCTGATCATATGTAATTAGGGATTTTTGTTGAGGCCACACGTATAAGACCAAATTTTCACTTCTTCATACATTGTAAATTCTTCTAAATAGAAGCAAACTAGATAATCCAGGAATCAAAATTAGAGAAGCAAACAATACCTGAATTCTTAATGGACCGTCAATCCTGGGAAGACAATTTTTTCCCACCTCCTCCTTTTATGACAAAGGACATGGTAACACTGGCCTTAATCCCTCAAATAAATCAGCAAATCAGCCTTTGCTATTAAGTAGTGTGATGTTAATTCCTACAGTTCAGAGATAAAGAGGTGCTCTTGGAAAGTAACATTAGGAAAGCAATCTCAAACTCATGGAGTGCGATTTGTTCTTTTCCATTGTCAAGGCAATCCTGATAATATGAAGATGTTTCCTCCTGCCTTGTTAATCTGTTTTTACAAAGATCTGTGTATCCTCTAATTGCTGAATTAGTGAAGGCATTCTGCTTCTTCACTGAAAGAACTGCATTATATACAGAACTTTTAGGTCAAAACAAACTTCTTGGTACTTTCCTTCCATCTTTTCAGTGATTTTTGGTTCTAGTCATAACTACATTGTTGTACTCAAATCTAACGCTGATTGATCAGGGTGTAAGCATTACTTGACTAATGCATTTTCCATATAACTCATGTCCAGTTTCCTTATTGTGTAAATATCTTACAGTATACAATATCTTATTGTGTAATACTCTTACAGGGGCCATGAAAAACACCTTCCCTAATGTGATGAAAATCAGAGAAATATCTTGATTTCCAAGCTCTCTGTGACAGAATCCATGGCTAAGCTTAAGTCCGTCAAGTACTTTAAGTTGCCACCTCTGTGACAAAAAATGCTCTGGTATTCCCAGCTGTATTAGACATATTTGCTGCTGGCATCCTATATACAGTTCATCTGGCATACTTATCCAAAATTATCTTGCTAGATCTGGTTACATATCCAAAATTTTGGGGTCACACAAACCAGGAACTTGTGGTAACCAGACACCACTCAAGCCTAAGAAAAAGTATTGAGTCTTTGGTCTAGGGTAGCTAGGCAAGAATGTGACCAAGAATGACTTCAGAGGATTATTATAAAATCCACAGAAGTAAATACGGTAATATGATGCAAAAATTAAAACAAACAAGCAAAAAACCAAACACCCGACCAACCAAAAAACCAAACCCCGAAACATTCTGGGCTTATGAAATAGATTTTCTGCTGAAAACTGTCTCAGAAACTATCCATTTAGTTCTGTTTGTTATGTGAGTCATCATGAAGCTGTATGTTTCCTAGTCCTGGAATACAAACCAGATAAGTCTATGTGAAAGTATGCAGATGTATATGTATCAGGCACATTAACTCTTTTATTACAATTTCATATATCTTTTAATGTGACAGAACTTGACCCAGATATGGAACTCACAGAGTTGGTAGGAAGAGACACACATATAAAAAGGTGAATATAGGTAACTGGTAGGTTCAATCAGGAATAAAAATTACAAATAAATCAGAACTCTGAAACAAGCCTTGCATCTTCAAAAAAGCTAATGAGGTACCAATTGACAAAAATTGAGATGCTTAGCCCTATTTGCTCAACATTGATCCATTTATCCATGAGCTTAGCCCTGAAAGAAGCACTTTCCTAAACAGTTCATGATTCTAAAAGGGACTGAACATCCTCAATATGAGATTTCAGGGCACAGAAAGTGTCTCTGGAGTAAGCACACATGTTTAATGAAGTACCCTAAGGTATAGAAAACAAGCTGGAAATAAAGTGAAAAAAATTAATTACTTACAAATAATCCTACTCAAACACTCCTCTGGAATTAGGATGATCACCTGTAAGAATAACACTCCAATTTCTGATCCATCAGCTAAGTCTTACACAGACTGACATAAGGTGAACAACAAAACTGGCATGGTGTGCAGGCTGCAATTGTCAGAGAAGACAATTCAGAGCACATTCTGTTTACATTAAAAGTCTGATGCAAAACACAAAGCACATTGCTCAAAACCACTCTGTGTGAAAGGTGCAACATGGATCGCAGAATTCTTGAGGGACAGTGGGCACTGTCCTTGTCTTTTCTTACACGGTTATTATCATGATCCCATGATCTTGATCATAGAATCATAGAATGGCTTGGGTTGGAAGGCACCTTAAAGACCATCAGTTCACAAAATCACAGAATCAACTAAATTGGAAAAGACCACTGAGATTATTAAGCCCAACTTTTGATCAAACACCACCACGTTGATTATGGCACTAAGTACCACATCCAGACTTTCCCTAAACACCTTCAGGGATGTGACTCCACCACCTCCCTGGGCAGTCCATTCCAAATCCCCTGCAATTGGCAGGGGCACCTTCCACTGGACCAAGTTCCTCAAAGCCCCATTCAAGCTGACCTTGAACATTTCAAGGGATGGGGCATCCACAGCCTCTCTGGGTAACCTGTGTTCCAGTGCCTTACCACTCTCATATTAAAGAATTTCTTCCTAGTAAATAATTTCTTCTTATGATAATTTTGTTTAATTCCTAATCAATCAGGGCAGCAGTGGAAACATATTTCCTGGACAACTCTATGCGAGCTTCTCTATTTAGGAATGGTGGAGGAAGCAAGAACTCTGTAAGAAGCTGAAAAAAAGCTAAACAGGAAAAAATACCTGATTCATTGAATTGTGAAATGCCTACATTAAAATTTCTATGCTTAAAAAAAAAAAGGCATAAATGGTAGTGAATCCTATAGCTTCAGAGACTAATTTTTCTGCCAATTGCCTAAAACAACATACAAGAAACAGATCCCTACTTTAAGACAAAAAAAAAAAAAAGACTGTGATTTAGGCTAATGTCTTAAATGTTAGTATTTGGGTTTGATGATATCACTAGCTCTCCATCAGAAATACCTGTCACACACTTCATTAAAGAAAATTAAGTCAGTGATGTCCTTATTCAGTTTTACAAGGGAAGGCAGGTCTGCTTCATAATGTATTAATTTCTTTAAATTAGAGTCTGCAGTCAGTTATATCTGTTTATTGCTGGTATATAGTGTTCTCTCAAAAATATTTCAAGCAGAAATATTATTCATTTATACAATTATTATCAGACTTCTCCTCTCTGCTTCTTTCAGGAAGGAAGTACAGGGATTTTGCTCCCCATCTGTTTGGCAAAACTCAAAACACATTGGAAATCTGCCAGCATTCAAGGGTTTTTCTGTTACTTATACCACAGGACATACACTGATATACCGAACCATAGTGGAAAGAAATGTATTCTGACAATTCCTGTTATTGGTCTACTATATATATGAGGGTTTATACAATATTTTTTAAACCATGATATCAGTAAATTTGAATATCAGATATTAACTAGCAAATCTTATTAATATCCATTTAAATCATAGGAAGCACAAAAGCATAGATTCTGCGATAAATAGGCCACAACAATATTATAGATGTGTAACAATTATTGGCTTGTAACAATATGTCCAGAGTAGAAAATTTTATCTGAGTTAATCTAAGAAACCAAAGCAGAAGATTCAGTTCAGATATTGGATAAAATTCAGACTGATTCCTACTTTATCCATGTAAGTTCAGACAAGCATAACAAATCCTTCACAAACTGCAAAAGCATGTATAAGCTCACTTTAGTGAGAAGAATATTATTGCTACTTGTCATCATAAAAGAGGATCATCATAGATTCATTTGCTTATTGAAGTCTTTGCATTTGCATTGTAACCAAACCTCTGAATGCTTAAGGACAGGACGAACAACTTACAGTGAGTTACAATGTCTGCAATGGGTAGAGAAATTTTAAAACAGTAAGATTTGATTCTATTAAAACAAATATCTCACATCCATTCAAATCTGTTCCAATTCTGCTAGGTAATTAGAAAATTGCTTAAATTAATTGTAGTGGATAATTTTCTAGGCTCTCAGAATTGAGTTTAAACACTGCCCACAGTCTGAAAAATTTTTTTATTAAATTGTCATTTCCAAGATTTTATCAACCATTAGTAAACTGTTAAGTCATAATACATACAATATATAAGAAATAACTTTTTTTTCTTACTGTAACTTTCCCGCAGCTACAGAAATCACTTTTTCCCTCTAGGGTGCTCTCCGTAAATTACATTTAAGTCTTCACTGTATGTTTATGCAAAGAGAACTAATAATAGAAAATGTTCTTCCTAATTTAATTCTTATGTAAAATAATTGTGATTTCTAGAATTTCTCCACATAGTTATCATGAACTGCAAACTAGCTGAGAGCAAAGTTAAGAACACATAATACAAGAACTAATAGAGTGTAGCTAGTACAAGTATAATGTTTCTATCACCTATTTCTTCAAAATGCAACATTAAGAGGTGAACTGGTTCCAAAAGACAGTGCACCACCATAGCAATGTAACTCCCTTATCAGCACATCCACAGACTAAACCATTCCTTCCACGTGCATGCTATTCCATGAAGCAGCTTTACCATATCTCTAGAAATGGAACATTTGAAGATTGTCTCTCAAAGCCATGATCAGTAACTGTGAAGTTAAAATTGTCATCAAGTAGTTTGCAGCTCTCTCATTTTGATATTCAGAAAAGTGTTTCATAACATCATAAATTGCTTGTGAATATTTATGTTTCCCTTTTACATGGAGGGACAACTTGATCCGATGAAGAATTTACATCACTTTACTTTGGTCATGTGGAAAAATTCACCACTAGGGAAACAAAAATTTTAAGAAACCAGGGAAATCATTTGAACATGCAAGTTTTCTATTCAAATTTTATTAAGATTATTAGGCAGACTAACCTGGTTGCTTTAGGCAAATGTACATAGACAAAATAGTAGTCTGATCACTCAAAGAGGTATGCTGAGTAAGGATGTACCATATGTGATCAAAGTCATGAACAGATCTGTTACAAGCATCTGTTAGACATTTAGATTATATTGCCTTCTATTTTCTGTCTACTTTTCCTACAAGTTGACACCTGTTCCCAGGTAATCTCTCCTTACCAGCTGATTTTGCTGCACCCAGAGAAGTCTTACAAATGTCCTTCCAACTCTTTCTAAAATGTGCAGTATGTGACTGTAAAACCACCTTTTCCAAAGAAAAACTTTCTGCAAGACTTTTGAGAACATTCGTGGTCAGGTTAAACACAGGACTCAGAATGTTTTATCTTCTATAATGATCTGCTTCTCACCCAACTGTTAAATTCAGGTACAGTGAACTACACTTGTAGCTAGAACTATACAAGCAGAGTAAATTCCTTATTAAAAGAACTGGTATGTAATGAAAGATCTATATCATTTCTAGTGGAAAAAGTTGTGTTGTCAATATCTCACATTACTCAAATGTGTGCACTCTTAAAGAAAATCTGCAAAATTATCTTTAAACCTTTGCCATATTTTATGCTTCAAAACAACTACAAGATCACAGGGTCTACAATGTGCCTCAGACTATTTTCTGCCTCCTTTCTGCATATTTCTGAAATTGTCATACACATCTCCAATTCTAATGTAGCAACTAATGCTTTATATGTATTTCTACAGTACATCTGGTCTAAACAACTTTGTTGTGGTTTTAAGTAGCCAGAGTTTTTTATTAGCTGGGGGGGCTAGGTGACAGACTTCTTTAAGAAGCTGCTAGAGTTTTTCTCTGCTCTAAGCTAGCCAAGGTCAGGCAACAACGCCTCTGTGATAACATATTTAAGAAGGAGTAGAGAAAAAAAGTCTGCGCAGAACATCATGGCCGCTTAAGAGACAGGAGGGTGAGGAGTTTGATTAACACCAAGGTCAGAGAGAGGAGAAAGAGAAGATGCCTTAAACACTGGAATAGGGCCCCAGCAATCTGTGAGGAATCATAGGGGCGAAGATTCTTCAGCCTGTGAACCCGTGGAAAGACTGGGAGATTTTTCCACGCTGGAACAGAGACATGCCGGAAAAGAGAGGCTGTGATCCTGTGTTTGGAGCAGAGGGGCCTGGTGGAGCCCTGTGGGCCGTGAGAAGAAGAGACGCTGGAGCAGCAGAGCAGCATTTCTTGGGACGACTGGTGGCCCGTGAGAAGCACTGAAGCACTGAAGCAGCTGAGCAGCCGGCACCTGAAATGACTGCACCTATGGTAAAGTGACTTACGTGACGACAGTACCTGAAAAACTGCTGTTAGTAACAAATCCACTAAGAAGCAGTTTGCAACAGACTGTTTCCGTGGAGAAGACCCCACGAGGAAAGCTGGGGTGGGACTCTCTCACTCTTCTGAACAGCAGCAAAGAAAACCTCTGATTGTAACCCCCCCCACACACACACCTGCCTTCCCGAGCTGTTGGGGGAAGGTGAAGGATCTTAAAAGGGAGGGGTGGGGAGGAGAAAGGTGTCTGTAACAACTATCAAACTGCTCACCCTTAAACTCTTAAGCTCTGATTTTAGTAGTAGTTGTAGTTGTAGTAGTAGTAAATTCTTAACATTCTAAGTTAGAGCCTGTTTTGCTTGTGTGAAGTAGTTAATAAACAGTTGCTTGTAATCCTTATCACAAAAGTCGAGGGGGTTTTTGCCCCTTCTCTGAGAAATTTTAGATCTATGTGTGGGCTCTCGGCTTTTAGCCAGAGTCAAACCATGACAAACTTCTTGCTTCTGTTTTGATATTAGATTATGAGCACATCTGCAAAATCTGTCTATAAACATTACAAACAGTGTTAGAACAAAAATAGATCCAGGTAAAACATGTTAGTTCATTTAATTAAATTGTTCCTATCAAAAACTACTTGAAGTGTTTCATTGAATAAAGACTTCTACCTTCATACAACTTCCAAGAGTTTATAGGGAGCAGGTTCTCCAGCAGCAACAGACAATCAGAATTTTAGCATGTAGAAGCTGTGAAAGTAGACTTTTTCAAGATTTTTATCCACAGATCTCTAATATGTTAGCATATAACTTTTCTTCTGTTCCTTGGCTCTGTTCTGCCTCCTCTCTCCCGTAACAGCAGCCTTCTGACTCTTTCCTTTAATTGCACACTGCCCTCTGTGTCTTCCAATCTGTTTACTGACCAACAGTATATGTTGACATTTTGTGGCTCTCAAATAGGATTTGTGAAAACATTTGCAAATATTCCTACATCAGTTTTACATAACCAACTGTATGAAGAACTGTTTGCATTTATAGGCAGGAAAATGATTTAACTTGTAACCTTTCCAGCTATCCTGTTCTACATATTCATTAAGATCATTAATCATTTCTCCCACCTACCCTCTTCTTCTTAAAGGTCACATTTGGTTTCAATTTGAAAAAGACTCTTTCTTTAAAAATACATACATATATATATTTGCATATATAAAATTAATCAAAATTTGTAAGTAACATGTTTCATGTCACCAACTTCACTGGAAAAGACCAAACAGTAGTTATTTACCTTCCTACCCTTTCTCTGACCACAAGACTTTTACAACTGATTTCATGGTCTGTGTGACCCAACTCACAGTCATAGTAAAGAATGCCTAGAATAACCAGTAATAAGTATTACAAATTAAGAGGAAAAACTGGGTACACATACAGATATAATTTCAAAAGTTTGGGCAGCCTGAAGGATCTCTAAAATATATGCATTGTGCTTATAATAGGAAAAAAGTTTTCCAACAGAATGAAAAAAAATCCAATTGATGTGTATTTCTTCATATACAATATGAATACCTTCTTTTAGCTGTAATGTTTTATACTTTTTTCTTTAAATCTCCTTAGCTTGTGTTTAATCTTCTTAACTGAAGTGTCTAATTCACAATCTTAATTACCAGGGTTTTCCGCTCTAGCCGGTCACTCCTCCAGGGAATAATTTAGTAGACCTAAAATCTCTGGAGTGGTTTATCACTTCCAATTAGCTATAGAGGCAGCTGCAAGTGCAAACTTTCCAAAATTACATGTGCTGTACAAGTAGTAGCATGAGTTCATGCCTTCACATTAATAGGAAAACATGTTTGCTCTGCTTGAGAGAGCTTTGTGGCACAATATTCAACTTAAACTTTTCCTTTCTAGCTGAGATAGGCAGCTTCCTGTTGTCAACAATCTTTGTATTTATTCTTATTATACTAACTACTAAAACATTTCTCAGGAGAGTCAGAAGAAAGCAATATAGAGCACTTAAACCAGACTTCCAGAACATCTTCTGGTGGCACTTATTTCTTTTTCCATTGACTAGAGCCTACGTATGCAAATCTTGTGACTGAGCACCTGCAGACAGATTCAACTTCTGACACCTAAATTTGAGAGTCTCAGTTTAGCTCTGAGTACCTTTCCTGTCTTAAAAGAACGTCAGCTTTATGATTTGATCTTTGGGAAGAGTTCTTCCTGATTTCCAGATGTCTGAAGGATTGTGTGACGTCTGGGATTTCCACAGGCAAGTAGGTTCCAAATAACCTCTAGGCAAAGGACATGGTGCAGAGATGGAGAAGGTACTTTATGCTCCTTGGGGGCTCTGACATGTAACCTCACTGCAAATGTGACAGAAACTTTTGTTATAGAGTCTTCTGGGTTTATTGTGCTGTCATAGAATCATAGAACATTCTGAGCTGGAAGGGACCCACAAGGATCACGGAAGTCCAACTCTTACCCCTGCACAGGACAGCCCCAAGAATCACACCATGTGCCTGAGAGTATTGTGCAAATGTGTCTTGAACTCGGTCAGGCTTGGTGCTGTGATCACTTCACTGGGGAGCCTGTTCCAGTGCCAAACTACCCTCTGGGGGAAGAACATTTTCCTAATATCAAAACTAAAAATCCCCCAATGCAGCTTCAGGCCATTCCCTGTCACTGGTCACCACAGAGAAGAGATCAGTGCCTGCCTGTAGCCTTCCCCTGTCAGGGCTTGCCGAGGGGTGAGTGTGCCCCTGCACTCCCCAGGGGATGGCTGAGGGAAACGGAGGACAAAGAAGGTGCTGGCGGCTCTCCATGGTTACATATAATATAAGTTTATTCACTCCAGAGGCAACAGGACACCTGGAGGATCCAAGCTTATGTGGGATAACCAGGGAAAGAGCCCTTCCCATTTCCTGCCCCTGGTTCTTATAGGGGCTCCAGCCAATGGGAAGGGAGAACAAGGGAAGGGAACAAACCATCTGGGGTGAGGGGTAGGGCACATCATAACAGGACATACCATATAACAGAACAATAATATACAGTGAGAAATACATGCTAATCACACATTACAACACCCGCCCCTCCCCTTCCCCTCATGAGGAAGTTGTAACTGCAATGAGGTCTCTCCTCAGTCTCCTCTTCTCCAGGCTGAATAAGCAAGTGACAAGTGATGTCAGCTGCTCCTCATATGGCTTTCCCTCCAGACCCTTCACCATCTCTGTTGTTCTCCTCTGGATGCTTTCTAACCGTTTAATGTCTTTCTTATATTGTGGTGAGCAGAACTGCACACAGGACTCAAGGTGAGGTTGCACCAGCATGGAGTAGAGCTGGACAATCACATCCCTTGACCGGCTCGTCTTTTGCAGACACTGAGTGCCAAATATGCAGCAGGTCTACTGTGTTTCCCCTTGCCAGTGTTGGGAGGACAGAGGTAATTCTTGGAAGGTATCCTTTTCATATGGTTTGAACTCCAAGGTGTCTTTGTCTGCCTTAGAGAGATACATGTTGACATATGGTTAACCATAACGGTGTTTTAGAAGTTCTCACAGTGAAAACCCTATGTTAGAATAGCATTTGACATGTTTTTAAAACTAGTAGTGTTATTTTTAAATAGAAAGTTACTATTTCAAAATTATTGTATGCTCATAAGTATCTTAAATTTAAAATGATAAATTAGAAAATGAGAATGTATTAATTAAATTAGTCCATGTTTTGTGCTGAACTGGACAAGATAGTTCATGTAAAATAAGAATATGTTTTCTATGGTTCCTATTAAAAAAAATAAAGCAATGAAGAATTGATATTTTTCAAAGTAGAAGATCTCTTTTCGCCTTTTTTTTTCCCAACTTTTTGCCACCGCTTTTCTCCATTCTAAGCAGGACTGGAAGCAAAAAGTTGCACTAGAAATTTTTGAAGCAAGACACTTGTCATGAAGGGTTTAGGTTAACAGCAAAATGTCAAAGGACTGAATTTTCAAATGTGCTTAGGATTGTCAGTGAGGCAAAAACTCCAATGTCCTTCATTCCATCATTTTCTCTGGACACAATGTGCATGGAAGCCCAAGGAAAACCTTCCATTTTTAAGTAAAAGAATAAATGGGAAAAAGAAGAGAGCTTTTGTCTTTGAAAATATGGCTGAAGAAGCTTTAAAAAATTGCTACTCTGTTTCAAGTCTGGCCTATGGGGCCTTTTCCAGTTTAACGATAATGATAGAAACTAGTTTTTTATATTGCTAGTAAGGGAAAATATTAAAAATTAACCCAGTGTAAAGAACATGGTTTCTAATGACGAAGTTGGCCATTATTACTTTTTTATCCTTGAGAAATGGCTCATAGATGCTGCTAACTGTAGTCAATTGCTACCCACTATCCTGTGCTGACAGATAGCCACTCTGCTCTGGAGGGCACTTGCAGAGAGCAGAATTATTTTTAGGGGCAGATACTTGAGAGCTTCAAGTCATTACTATGAATCATGTGATATTAAACACCTGCGGCAAGCTTCCACCTCTGACAAACCCTTTACTGTGACCCACGAGTATATGAACAATTAATATCAGATTGTACATCATTAAATTTTACTGTCTGACTTATGAATGAGTTCTGCCCTACAGGCATGAAAAGAAGAAACAACAATGATCCTGCTTACCTGCCTGGGAACAGATAACTTACTTTTGATATGTCTTCCCCCATTACTTATAAAAAGACTATTAATTACATTGGTGATATATCACCATACCTTTTTTTTCCTAATAGGGATTTCTGTAAAAACTTGCAGCTATTTATAGCAAATCCATCACTGACTGAAATTTATGTAATTTAAATAACTTATGCCTTGGTGATATTTTGAAAATGAAGTAGCTCTGTAGTAGCCATTGAATGGAACTTAATTAATATTCTATCAGAGTATACCGCAACATAAACCTAACTCTCTCAATAAGATGACACTGTCAATATAAAAAGATAGGAAAATTGGACCTCCTTACTTAGTATTATAAAGACCATGCAGTTCAGATACCCTGGCAAAGAAATTGTGCTGAACAATAAAGACTGATGGAAAATGAAAGTTTACTTGAGGATAGTTGTCTTCCAGAGAGGGTGCTCTCAGTGGCAGTGGTGAGTGCCTATTCAGTCTCTCTCAGAATTGATAGGTGCTACAACTAATCCTCATTACTTTTGGCAAATGTTAAACACAGTTTATTTGTCTTCTCACCCATCTACAGAGAACAGTCGGAATACTATTTTGTTTTCATATTACATTAAACTTTGCTCTTTTATTTCTCTAAATGCAAACCTAGCCAACCAGGCTGCATCTGCACTATTTCCAATAGCTAGTAATCTAAACTTCCTTTTTCAGTCACCAAGTAATATGGACAATGTACAAGTAATTGTGTACGACTGTAGATAATGACTGCAAAATCAAATTTTGCGAAAATTTAGCTTCCAGAATTTCATTTTTTATTCATATTTCGTTAAGATAAAGTAACTCCTCTTTTACACGAAATAAATTTTCTGACATTTTTCAGAGCATTTTTAAAATAGAAGACTGACGTTTTTCATAACAAGGGAAGAGAATTGCGTCATATTTTGTAAAGGTAATTAGATATTTCCCACATAAAGATAATTTTGAGTAATTGCAGTACATAATATGAGAACCTGACTAGGCAGACACATAAATAAGCAGAGGCAATTATTTTTTTTTCCACAGGTGAAGATAAATATTTCAAGGAAATATTTCAAATAAAAGTATTAATTAGCTTTATAGTGAAAATTTATGAGTTGGATACAATGTATAGTTTTTTCACTCACAAAATAATATTGGTCAATACAGATTTGTATATTAATAGTAATATTCAATATAGGTCTCCTAATTCATGGAGAAATGTACACTACATGTGAATTAAAGACCCTCTTCTCTCATCACTAAGCATCTACATAGTACATCAAAGTTCCACCAAGAGTAAAATCCTAATCTTAATTTCTATGTTTTCATGTTATTATATTAATGTTTATATTAAAATAATATATATCCATGTGGAATCAGACATTTTGAGTGTTCCTACACTATATTCATTCTACTTGACCAACATCAATATGAGACATAAAATTTGATTACAAACAGCATACAGTGTGGACTGATGCAGTCTAAGCCTGCTGCTGCCATGATTCAGAGTGTCAGGTTATTGCTCCTGCTCTTTGACACTAACAGGAAGTGGTATGTGATATTTCAAAACAGGATGTTTTTTAGTATTATGTATTTTCTTGAATCAGGTCTCACAGTTTGTGATGGGAGCAGAGTGGCAAAAATGGTAGTTATGATTATTACAACAACTCCAAGTACTGCTGTTTGTAACTCCAGGGAGAATTGTTCTGTGGCCTTTTTCCATCTAAACACTATGTAGAAAAGGTTGGCACACTGTTTTTCATCACCTCCATACCAGAGAGATAAAATACTGCTCCCTTTAAGCTTTATAACAGGAATTGAATATATTTTTCTAAACAGTAATATTGTTGTATATAGGTTACAAACAGTTGAATTTTCAGAGTGTACAGAATAAGACACATAAGAGCTTTAAAACAGATTTGGATGGGAGATAAGCTTTGCATGGGCCAAGTGTGGGCCAGATACAATAAGTAGAATATCGCCCTGTGTGAACAGGCCTCGATGTAGTTCTGCTTCTTGGCGCCAACTTCACAATGATCCCTGTTGAGGTCATTTAATTCCATTTGATAAGTGGGAAAGGACAGCTTCCCTTTAAATCAGGGAGCAGAGTTAATGAAGTCTGTTGCAAAGGTATCAGAGCCAGCTTGGCCATGGGAGAAAATAAAACATTAAGTCATTTCTGATATGACTCAGTTTATGGGTAATTGGTAGTTACTCTCTAAACTACCTGGCACTCAAAAGACAACATATTCTAAATTTCTGGCATCCATTAGAATGCTAATGTTTAAGGTTGGCATAAATTAGATTTACCTGAGCCAATCTACTACATGCTACTCTTACATACTTCAGCTGAATTGTTCATGTTTTTGTAACTGTGGATTGCCTCTTTTTCCTTTATTGCTGTGCTTTGATACAGATGCACTTTGTTTTAATTAAGTCATTACTGCTCACAGATTTGCTTAGCACTTTCAGTGTTCAGCTGTTATCTACAACTGTAATCCTCATCTCTATAATTAATGTTATTTTTATGATTTTTTAATGTGAGATCACTTTGAGAAAGACAGTCTTTAGCTACTAATATAAGCTTAAAAGAGATAAAGCTCCAAAGGCTGGAAATGGCTGTGATCTTCAGGGTTTATTATTAACAGCAACATGCTTAGAGCTATGCTTACATATTCAAATATTTTCAGATATTTGAAATTGAGTATCAATTCTACACAAATTTGCCCAAGTGTTTTAAATTTCCAAAAGCTCTCCAAAAGCTGGTAATCTTTTGGACTAACTTCGAGTGACACATGAGAAAAGATGCTGAAGTTTCAATAATTTCAAACAAACCTTGCTCATCTTTTTAACTGATAAAATGAATGAAATAATAGGCAAACTTAGGCTTTGAAACAGAATAAAATAGAGCATTGAGACAAAATGCTGACACAGGATCTGAAAAAAAAAAATTGATTTTGAAGAGGAACTTTTGCCTTCATAACCAAAACCACCCTGCTTTGCATAACCAACAAATAATTTATTCGGTTATTTCTGACTCACACTTACTTTGCAACTATGCAGCTGAAATTCACTGAATAAAAAAACATAGACAAAACATCATGGCAAGAAGTGGTATGAACTGTACACGTGTTCACTGTCACAGGCACAAATGATGAAAAAACAAGCTCACCTTTTGCATTTAGTTCTTTTGACTCCTTTATGTATCTTCACAATAGTCGTTTTCACTTTCATTTACTCAGCACCATATGCCTGGGGATCTTTTATGTTCTCTCTGAGATGCTGTAAATATTTTCTTAAAATATTCCTTAGCTCCCTTACCTTTTGATTCTATAAACTATAAATCAGATTGAGCATTAAAACTCAATATAACATCCGAATTCATTATGTATGTTATGTTGAAACGTAATTTCAATTGATTTTATAGTGTAGCTGTCCTACAAACTTTAATCAGATTTCCCCCTTCCATTTCTAATATAAAACTATTAATAAATAAAAGAAGACAAAAATACAGCAACTTAAGATCACATGTAGAAACTCTTTGCAACCAACCTATTATTTCTGAAACAAGTGTCTAATATTACACAAGACTGCTTTTTCTTTCCTACTGGCAACTGTTTACATTAAATTGCATCTCCCTGTAAGAAAAAGCCCTTGAAGACAGAAATGTAAAGTGCTTTCTTCTGAGATTAAAGGAGGCATTTTCTAGGCCACTGCACAACCAGATATTAATATACATTTGTTTAAAAACTTTATATTTCTGTACACTTTTCTCATCATTTTTACATAAATTTTTCTTTGCAATCTAAACCTTATGAATAAATAGACAACTGTTTCTTAATGTATCAGTGAAGGTGAAACTGTTACAAGTTAAAGTTGATACGAAAGCTTTGAAAAAATATGAGTCAGTCATAAAAATATGTTATTCACTACTACCAAAAATATGTAATTGATAGAATTTACTTCGATAGAATTGATAGAATTTATTTTGAAACTAAAATTTAAATTTACTAGACTGATAATTTACCAAACTGCAAAAACAAAAACACTTTGAGTTGTATCCCTATAAAGGTTTCTACTGCTTATTTTTGGATTTTTTGATGACCACACAAAGGTAAACTGTCTCTGCAATGGAACAAAGGAACACCTTGTACCACTTAATTCCTCTATCAAGCTTTCAAAGGTACAGCTAAGTAATGCAAAAGCTTTTGCAATTGTCCTCTATGTAATAATGAAGGCATATTGTTATTTGTTACTCAAATAGGTCGTAAAAATTAACATCGTCTATTGGCAAACCAAAAACCCCAGATAACCTGCATTCCTTCATAAGAAATCAAACTGAGATTTAAGTTTTACTGGAGTGCACTACTGAAAGAAACTTGAACAATTTTTACTATCACAGGAGCAATTTCCCAGTGTGAGACAGCACTTCATCATATTAATCAGTAATAACCATGTAACTTCTCTGTACTATTACTTAACAGTTTTCATTTTGAGTATTTATCGTAAGAAGTAGCAGGGTTTTGAAAGTTAGGTGTCTCAGTCTGCTTGACATACATTCAGATGGATAGACCTATTTTAGTCTATCTGTACAGGAAGCCAGGTCACTCAGTAAAGAATGGTCAATAAAAATGGTGAAATAGGTTTTCTCC
The DNA here is from genome assembly GCA_013390005.1 of Calyptomena viridis. Taxonomy (NCBI): domain Eukaryota; kingdom Metazoa; phylum Chordata; class Aves; order Passeriformes; family Eurylaimidae; genus Calyptomena; species Calyptomena viridis. Next base: position 31,423 of record WEIV01030806.1, read on the forward strand.
CAAGGACTGATAGCTGGATAATTTGAGAAAAGGATGGAGAAGAATCATGAAATACCTCTGGATCGATGGCTATTAATTTAAGAGCAGCACATTTCCTGGAATGAAACAGTTGATGTTGTTATGTGGAACAATTACCATTTTCAATTAACTGACATTTCACATAGCTTTGAGACTAGAGCAAGACAATAACCCACAGCACCTAATCTCAGTTCTGCTGTTAGGTGAGCCTTTTGTCAATAGTTCTGTACTATTATTTCAAAGGCAAACCCAATACACTGTGAGCAGGTACTTTCTTCATCCTCAAACACTAAGAACTGCATAGACACAGTTCAGGCACAGTTCAGATGCAATGAGCATTAAGACAACAATAGTCTACCATATTAATGTGTATATATATGTGTATATAATGATGTATATAAAATAATGCATGTATATGGTTTTAAATATCTGTATGTGTGCACCCTTTTGCCATTTCATTAGCATGAGCAGCTTGGGAGCTTTTATAGTTGTTATTGTGTGTCTCAATAAAACGGTAAAATAAATATCAGTGATACAACAAGATCTCATTAGAATGAAATGAAATAGCCTGCTCATCAACACCACAGTTTATATCCTGCTGTACAAACCACCATTTAATTTCCTAAACTAAATTCTTACCACAGTTCGGAAGATCTAGATAAGTCTTTTTAATGACATAGTTCTTTTAAGATGACTTTAGGTCCCCATAGAGTAAAAAATTCAAGAGGAGAGAACAATAATCAAGAAGAACATGAAGCAGACTATGAGTCAATAGCTGCCAGCTGTTTCAATTTTGCTCTTAGATCTCAAGTTTCGGTTTGTACATCTTTCTTGGTACTCAATTTGGTTATTGTTGGTTCCTCCTGGGAGCCAAATAATATTTTGTGTGACACTGAACACAGGACAGGTGAATGAAGGGCCCAGCAACCCCCAAAGCCAGCTCAGGAAGGGAGGTGGAACACATGAAAGAGAGCTGCAGCAGAGGATGAGAGTGCAGCAGCCGGTATTGACATTGGTTTAGGCTGCTGTGGAAACACAGGTCTAGTAATAAAATATCTAAGCAATTAATCTAGCACTGTGCTAAATTCCTTATGCTTTCAGTTATTTTTGTTTTTTATCAATCACTATTTAGAATGAAAAGGATAAACAGTCCTAGGATCAAGCCAAGAATAAAGAGTCATTCTTTTTAGTTTCAGCCACTTTGAGAAGCACCGTAGACTCTAATTTTTTTAGACCAAAAAAAAGTTAAAATATTTTAGAAATTTATCTGAAGTGAGCCACAACATGGGGAAAACATGAAACCCACAGCCAAACAAATAATAATATATTATGAAATTATAAAAATAA
>WEIV01030808.1:6386-22844 GCA_013390005.1 Calyptomena viridis
AAAACATTGTGTCAGGTCATGAAAGAGGTTCTTACAAGTAACAAAAATGAGAAGGCTAACAAAAAAAGAACTCCTTACACCTCAATGTCACAGATGAAACTATTACAATAGTACATAAGATTTAAGTGGCAGGGCATAATTCTCCTTTTCTTGGTTGTAACAGATGTGTTTACCCAATTTAGAAGACAAAAAAAAAGCCTGCCAAGCGATGGTGGAGTTATACTGAATACCATGACCCAGAAGTAAGTCTTCAGATCTGAACAATAAGAGACTCTGCTGTTCTTATTCAGAGTGAATCTTTGTCGCATTTTTTTTGCTAAATACTGCCCTTCAAATAAACTAGTGAAGAGCAATTCGTTCCATACTGCTGCCGCATTGAAGTCAAGGTCAATGTCAGCAGAGCTGGATAAATCTAGCTATAAATCTTAAGCTACATAGAATAAACATCAAAGTTAAAAAACTTATCTTTTATCCATGATAACATGTGGCTTATGTTTTTTTATGACAAAGCTTTTCTTCCTTTATAACTGTCCATTTTGTAGCTCTTCAAACTAACTGAGTGTCTGGTAAAAGACTAATTAATCCATGCTGATGAATACAGATCTGCCTCTGTCTGAGCTGCACAGGGAGTCACGTTCTTCGAATTTCCTGTATTAATTATGAAAAAAATGGGTCGGAAGCCATTTGAGAATAGATCCTCTAGTGTTTATGTTTCAAGAAAGACAAATATAATAATGTAAAATTTATTACTCTGGGATTGATCTCAGTTTATAGTCCGACCTCCCATTAACTATTAAAAGCTAGAAACCAAACAGTTGTTGGAAACAACCCTGCTTACTATCACTTTTGGATATGTTAAGAAACAAAAGAAGAAGCCTAATTCACTTGCTTCATAAAGGCTTTTATGCTCTCTGACAAACCTTATAGTGTCTCTGCCGTTCTTTCAGAACATTGTCATGAAAACCCAGTCATCTTCCTTCTCTCTCTTAGCTTGTGGCACTGTGTTGTTTAGGGTTTATCATCTCCAGAGAATTGAAAGCAGCGGAATTATAATGTCAAGAATAGCAATGCCATCAGCACAGTACTTGTAAGTAGGCAACTCTGTAACATGCCAGTTATGTCTCTCAGCCACAAAATTTACTGCGTAATTCTTTATGCGTCCATGCATCTACACAATGTTTAGGAAAAATGTCCATACGGCTCTTTGAAATTCTTACCCGTGAAAGCATGGTTCCCATTGTAACAAACTGCCAGTGGTCAAGATACAGTAATGTTTTTTAATGGCCTGGGTCTCTCAAGTCCTACTTGTTTGCAAAATTCATCTTTATGACATAGTGCATTCATTTCAGCACGGTCTGGCAGCAACTCAAGGACATCTGCTTACCTATACAGTATTAAGCAGATAAATATTTTGTTTAGTACCCATTTACTGTATCTATTACTGTTTATGACTGCAAAGCTTTTCAATATTTATTGCTCTGAAGTCACATTTGATGTAGTTTAACAGTTTGCTCAAATCAACAACAAATCAACAGCTTTCTATCTTCCCCATGTTCATTCCAATTTTGAGTTTAAGGTATATTGCACTGAAGAGTAATGCACATAATTCCACTTTTCCCATACAATGTTAGTAATTTAATGTTTATTTTCAACATTCACATCGGGTTTCAGATGCTGATTAAGTGGATGCAATGGTTTGATTGAGCTCTGGACCCCAATAAACTATGGTTCCATCATTCTCTATGGCTGAAAAACTGAAGACTGAAGCTCGTAAAGTTCAGTAATGAAAACTATTAGCTGCACTTTGACTACTAGCAATTTTTAACTATTATAAAAAATATGAAGGGTAAGCATTGCTAGTTATAATGAGAAATTACCCAATAATGTAATTCTCTTCCTTCTGTATCATATCAGTACTTCATTCTGGGCTACAATGTGAACCATCTTATTCCCACTGGCAAGTAATTACTTACATTGATAAACCTGTTGAATCCAGTGAGATTATTTGTGCAGGCTACTATTAAGTACCAAGACTGAAGAATTTACAACATGAATATATATATAAATATACATACACACACTATTGTCCAAACATCTACATGAAGGCATCGATCACATTTGCTATGTTCAGAGGAGCATATAAATCTCCATTAATACTTCTTTTTACATATTCATCTATGCATTTTCATTCTGCCTAATGAAAGTGAAGTTCAGAAAAGTATGCAAAAAGAAGATTTGCTAAGGTAAGTGAAGAAAGGAATGCTTCAAGACAGAAACATGATCTTCTAGGGGAAGAGAGGGGGGTGTTTCAAAGTAATTAATTTGATGGAATAAAATACAACTCTTCTGTATTTTTCCTTCTTAGACTGTGATGTGTTACTGATTATTTATGCAGAACAAAGAATATATGCCACAGGGTTGAGGTGAGGAGGGAATGGCCATTAGGGTTAACCATGGGAAGGAGATGGAAAGAGCTGTTGGAAGAAGTATTTCAAACACAAATACCAAATTAAACTGAATGCTTCCTGAAGGCATTCTGGTACACTCTCTCCCACAAGTCTGGGCAGAAGATGGAATACGGATTGTAACTCTTTTGCTTCAACAACGACATCAGGCTGTTCTACATTCAATTTGGCATCAGAAGAGAAAACCTTGAGCCCCAGGGGTAAGAATGGAGAAATATCTATTTTCTGCCTAGATTCTCTTATACTTGTGGATAACAGACTCTAGGAGTGTATTTATGATCTTCCTTTGACCACACTCAGGTTTCCTAGAAATTGGTGGCTACTCCAAATAATTCCTAGTTAGATCCTTGAACCAGTCTGACTGGATGCTCGAATTATGACTGTTGCTAGAAGTGTTATCATTTGTTAGCTGTAAGATCACAAACTGCATAGCATAATTCCTTAGTAATTACATTATTTCATTCATTGATCTTCTATTCTACCACAGTAACTGTAAGAAAACTCACTGCCCAAACCAGCACTGACAAAGATCAGTGCTGGGTTTTGTTATTAATATCTTCATTAAAGATATCATCTTGCCTCTTCAGGTAAAGATGCCAATGAAAATAAAGAGAATGGAAAATGCCTATCTGCCTACTGTCAGCTTTCTGTGGCACCCACATTTCACTGTGCTACTAAAATTCACTGAGCTGAGCTCTAAAATTCAATTTTTCTGTAAGAGAGGCACAAGCCTCATCATGTTTACAGTGGGGGCTGCTCACTGAATCTCCAAACTTCTGTTTAACATCAAACTGTGCTGATGGTAACCTAGAACTGGAGCCTATTTCATAGAACAGTTAAAGTTATAGTCAAGAAACTACTTTCACCCAGACAATAACTCATTGAATACCACCTCAACCAGCTCAATAGTCAGCTAGAGATATCAATTTAAATAAGCCAACCAAGCAGTATCTATTACTATTAATTCAAACACAACTTTATGTTTGAACACAGAACTTTATGTTGTATTATAGAACTACTCTTCCCAAAGCACTAAGGTGACCCTGATTTACTTTATCAAAGCCTACAAGACTTTTCATCACACTACATCCAATTTTTCAGAAAGATCTATAAACCAGTGTTGTGCATTTATTATATTCAGCTATCTCTAAGACCTGTCTTCAGGTAAAGGTCTAAGTGGTAATAGAACCAACAGAATCTCAAGTCAAGCTGAGAATCCCGGCCTTTGCAACGGCATTTTTTGTGGACTTGAGGCACTAACACAGAAGGAAAGCTTTTTCCTTAGATCATGAGCTGCTATAAGTAGCTTAATCAGCTCAGCAACATACTCCCTCTCCACACACACAGAGGCACATGTGCACAAACAAAAAAGGAAAAAAAACCAAACAAGAAAAACACTCCTTTCTCTACTTCTTCTTTCCTCCAGTCTATGGCAATGGTGTTTGGACAGTTGTTTATATTTTACCCTGCATGTAATAATGAAGCATGTGAGAAAATACTCCATTTCTCTTCCAATTGCTTTTGTAATTTAAATTCACGAGTGAATTTACGAGTAATTTAAATTCACAAGCAAATGTGAAGTCTTATTTTTAGAAATTATCTCTGTGAACAATATATGGAGCTACACAACATATCTGCTGTTCTTGCTCATCCTCCAGTAACTTTTCAATCTACTGGTCAAATTTAAGGGAGAGATACACAATGACTACAAACAACAGTTTGTAACTCTTAGCAGTTTAATGAAAATCCATGACTGTGTAAAAGAGAAATTTGCCGACTTCGACCGCTGTATTTTTTGATTGGCAATAACCTAGCAATATACCACTTGGTAGTTGTATATTGGTGGGCCAGTCAATATACTCAGTGTGCTCTGCTAGCCAGACAATGGTGCCATGCATTTGAAATGTCATCAGGAGTTCTGGGAGGAACAGAAGCCATTGGATTCTTGCACTCAGGGAGAGTAACATTTGGGAAACAAGACACCATTCCATAAAAAATGAGGATTTATAATTTTTTCTGGTTTTGGAACAAAATGTTCATATTTCAAGACAAAACATATTTATCTACAATGAGCCTATCTAGCTCAATTGATTTCAATAGGGTCACTAAGCGACAAACAACAAAAATTTGTGAGTAATATAGGTTCAACAAATATATAGGTTAGTAGTAACTCTCGATCTAAAAAGAACAACTCTTACACAGCTTAGGATCAGTATTACAAGACAGCATAATTCTTATCATGATAAATGACATAAATGGCTAAAATAAAAGTTTCAAAGGATTTAAAGAATTTTCCAAGTGGAGTGATTTTATTAAATCAAGTAGCATCTTACACCTCAAATAACCCCATTGATTGAGATTAGATCACTTATCTGGAGTAAAGTACTACTCAGTTAGAGTAGGCACATCAAACCAAGAGCCTTCAATTGTGTTTAAAATGAATATAATTTTGAGAAGGACCTTAGCTAAGTGAGAGCTAGCTGAACGGACTCCTAAGAGAATGTAGAAATTAGGAGTATCTGTTCATCTGACTTATTAACAAAATGTGAGTTGATTTACTGAATGTTAATGGTCTGATAGCATTAAGGCATTGATTCTGTAAAATTATTATTTTTATTAGCTTTGAAATGTCCACAGGAAAAAAGTTCTGTGGTTTGTTGATCCCATTAATATGCTCATTTATACAAACATCTTCATTTATTTTATGAAAGGGTACAGTCTTCCTAACGCAAATCTGACACATACTGATAAAAGAAAATTATTGTTCTTTTCCAGACTCTCCCAGTTTAAAAATATTATGGGCTGACTATTACCAATCACTTTTCCAGTATGGATGTTGTTCAAAAAGAATTTAAAACATTTCTCTATGAAATGCAAGACAAGTAATTCCCCATTATTGCCTTGTACCTTTATGTAACGTAGATGGTTAGAAAATTCTATATTTTGAAAATCAAAGCCTGCTTTAAATGTCAAACTGCAGTCAACATGAAAAATTTTAATCCATTATAACTCTATTAAAGGTAACAAGGATGCAATGTGTCTGACTCTGAGAGCTTGCCAAAAAGTCAGATGGAAATTAAAAGACGAATGTCTATAAATAAAGGAAGGTTTTATTCCTCCTACAACCTTGTCAACATATACTTAAAGATAAATTTCTTGAATAGTGTCTACAGAAGTGGAAACTGCATGGCTGAGAAACACATATGAGAAGGCAATGAGTTAAAAAGTATTTCAGAACAGATAGAATGTAAAGACATTGTTAAGGAGCCTTCCCTGTCTGACCATCCAAGAGCCACTCTAGTAGTAACTCTCGCACAACCTGAACTGGGACTGAAGCCCCTTCACAGCTACACACCCCACGCTCACACAGTCTGACCAGGTCTCATTACCAGCTCCACCCTGGGTTTCCCATAGCAGAGTCTTGGAAGTCCAGATCCTTAAAATAACTCAATCATCACTGTGCAATAACTAAATAACAAAACAACAGTTCAAGCTGGGTGCCTTGGAGGAGAGATCCCAAGCAAAGGAACCCGTGGGCTTTTATAACCTCACAGTCTAAGGGTGCCAAAATCTGGGGATTGTTGGCTCTTGCTGTGTCTGCGTGTCCAGTCCCTGGCTGGGCCATAGGTCCCCATGGCCTCTTTTATGTAAAGGGTCAGCAGTTCTGGGTCTCTTGCCTCTGGCTTGGGCTGGCACTCTTTCCCTCAGACCTCAGCCTGCAGTTCATGCTGCAGCTGCACACACCAAGGTACCCGCACCAAACATATTCCTCAGCAGCACTGTCAGATTGAAATTAGTAAACTACAAGTAGTCTTGAAGACAATAGGACTGTTCTGGCCTTCACTATCCTTACATCAGGAAATGTTAAGGCCCTACACTTCAATTTAACTGCAATTACAATCAATTCCATTAAAATAATTGAACTGCACGTGCACTGATTTGCTTCTTATGGCTTATTAGTTGTGCCAACATCCAAAATGATGTAGAGAAGGGACTGGTCGGTTGAAGGGATTTGTAACAGGATGCAGAAACTAGGACATCAGCTCAAATACTATGCAGGTTGATAGAGACCAAATGTTGTTACCATCTGTTGGTGGCCTTTGTGAAATCATTCAGTGGTTCCAGTCCAGGGACTTTACAAACTCAACAGATACCTGGCAAAAGTTAGAAATTCTGTAAGCCAATTAACTTGAGTTGTTTGAGTTTCCAAGGTTCCTGACTCAAATGGGAGGATTGTAAGCTGAAGACACGCACCAGGATCTGAACATCTCCCACAAAAGTAGCTCTGTACCGGTGTGCATATAGACCAAAAACCAGTAGAAGAAAATCCAAAACTAAATTTTCACTGTCTAAGTCCATCAAAAGGCAATGTTCTTTTCACAGATATAATAACTTTTAAGTCATTATTTCATGCAAAACAGAGTGCCTGGAGTTATGTTTTCATTCAAGCACCTACAGCAGTATCCCAATTCTCAGAAGTGTTGCCTCATTCCTGGCAACCTTTAAAAATCAAGCCTCTGTTCTTTGTATGAAGATACAAACATTTGAAATAGCTGGCCTTAAGTTATTTAATCATGTTAAAATGGACAGGAGTTTGGCTGCAAATGTCTAGCATGCTTCTAGGCTAAAGTCTTTATTTCTTATTGGCTTCCTTACTAATACAATATTCCAGCTATCCAATCTTGCATTAACTCAGTTATTTTTAAGTGACATTTATATTATATTCCTTACTAAATTGTGCATCTCATAATTTAATATTGAAAAATCCTTAGAGAGCTCTCAAAAGTAGCAAAAACTTGTCTTAGAATAAAATGTATAACATCCTGAAAATAAAAACACTAGCTGCAAGCCCACGAAATTCACTGAAAAATGATACAAACCCAAAGATGTCAGATCTTGAACTAAGATAAGATGCTGCTATTGCTTGCAGCAGAAAGATGGTACTGGTAATACTGCAACTTACAGAATTTGCTGAGAGGAAGCCTCTTCTGAAAATAGCCAATTGTATTGTGGGCAATGTGCAATGAAGTTTAATATTGCTTGTTTGTAAAGGTAGCGAAGAATAAGAAGTTCTGTGGCATACATGCTCTCCTACTGATTACTCAACTATTAATAGTTGGCAGACAAAATATTGTTGTGGTAGCAATTCTAAACATTTTTGAGTAAACAGACGTGGGCTATAACTGAAGAAAAACAGAAAAAGCACGGTTTTTTAGAGATGTTACATACAGAAATACAAAAATAGCAACCATTCTTCTTCTAAGAAAAATGAAATCAAATTAAATACAAGATACTAGATCTTTGGAAAAACAATGAGCTTAAGCCTCCCTGAAGCACATGAATCCAACTCTGAAGCAGCTGCTTGGCTACTAGAGGTGTCTCAGAGGCAGATCTGGCAAAGGGAAGGACTGATGAGAAAGTTAAATGCTGAATGCAATCTTGAAATGTTGCGCTATCTCTCCAAGTCCAAGTTTGCACAAGCCCCAAGCTTTAGGATATTTTATTTTATACACACAGTAATAAACGATTTTTTAAAATCCTCAAATTTTAAAAAGGTAGTCTTCACCAGAATTAAATGTACTAAAACCTCTGAAAAGTATCAGGTGAAAGAGGAATACCATGTAAAAGTCTCTGCTTAGTTGGCTCAAGGAAGCTTGAAAATAAGAACCAGCAAGAAGCTATAAATGATATTTTATTTGGAAGGATTTTTCTAGTCATTATCCCAAAGATTGATCTGGGGACATCGATGTTTACTTATGTCATAAAATCTGCACATTATACAAACAGTGTGTAATAGGGGTACACAGACTCAGCTGTATTTGTACTTGAATCTTTAAGGTTATTAGACCATTATAATATGAACTAACAGGGGCCAGCCAGGTTGGGCTGATTTGCTCCTTTCCCATTTCTTTCTGTTCTACTACATAATAGATTTCCAATTGTGGTTTGGCACAAAAATGTTACATGCCTTGTCATTATGATAATTGCTATCATTCTTCTTTGGAAATTTCTTATGCTGTTGTTTGTAAGCAGCAATTCTCTGCCAGTTTCAGAGGATAAAGAGCTGCAGTGAAAAATAGGCGTTTTATGCTTTTCACTGGGTTACATAGTTAAGTAATTAGAGAATATGGTTTAACTACTGGATTCCACAACAATGTTTGGAAAGAACCTGAAAAAACAGTTTTGGGGTGTAAGCTATTCATTCATTTCACTGGGGATTAACTCAAGCGTTGACTCTGACACTTCGTGTGCCAATACTATTAGCTATGACTTAGTTCAATCGTGTATGCAAGACAGGTGAGCAGTTAATCACACTCCAAAGACTAACCCAGCCTAATTAAAGCAGTGATATTGTGTAGGCCCCTCACTTCCAAAGGTCTGGCTAGAGGAAATTACAATTGCTTTTAATATCCTGAAGATCAGTACTCAGTATTTTGGGAAGCCTTATTTTAATACAGTACTTTATAGTAACATACACAGAGATGTCAAGAATACTTCGAAAGTAATGCCAGTGCATGTGGAAATTTACTCTGTGCAGAAATGTGCTCAGAGATAACCCATTTTTCAATCAGCATTCTTCTAAGTTTGTTAAAAAAACCCCAACCCAAAGCAAAACACATTTCCCAAGAAAAGAAGCAAAACCCAATGATTTAAATAGACTAAACAATAGTCTTGCAGAATCAGCTATGACATACCAACTCGGAAATTTTGAGGACTACTGCACCACAGTATTTTCTTACTGTATTTTTGTTACGTAAAACATGCTTCTAGATATGTTTCTGTGTCTCACACAAAGAATGAATCCATTGAAGACACCCAAATATTTAGAAAGGGATTGTAAGCTATTTGACTTGAAATTTGTTAAATTACATTTTACAAATAAGGGAGAGAAGGCTCTCTGTCTATTCATCTAATGAACATCAATCAGAAATTAAGATTCATTATTTAAACCTAGACGGTTTTGTTCACATCATGTTTAGTTCTCGAAGGACAATATCTACTCACATGCTGGAGTCTCAGTAAGAAGGCTATTCAACAAGAGGCTAGCTTTGTGATGATATTGCTAGCATTTGTAATAACAATGTAACCTAAACACTGCAGCTAAAAAAGAGAGTAGTATTTTTTGAATATCCTGCTGTTCTAAAGTGCATTGTGAATATTAACATATTCCAGTAAATTAGTTTGCACTCATTATCATAAGCAATTACTTACTGTTTAGATGCTGCTGATATTAAATTGGCAGGCAATTTGAAAGAACTAATACATAGCATAAAAAGCTTTTCAATATTCTAACAGTATGAAAAGACAAGTGTTTCTAGTAACACAGTCCCTTATATACAGATGTCTCTCTATAAAAATTCTGTGTGTCTCTTCTTATCTGATATCTCTTCTTCAGCAGCAAATGGATAACTACCTGAGGCTCTATGACAAGCTCTTCATAAACTCCATTTTGACTCTGTGGAGTAAATCATAAATACCTCAGGCCAAATGTGACAGTAACATCTCATTCACACTGAAAAAAGAAACTGTTTTCATGCTCATTTTGGAAAATAATAGTTTCGAAAATATATCAATGTGAAGTTCAGTTCTTTCTCTCAAAGCTATTGCTTGTTCCTGATATAACACTGTGAGATGGTGAGGGTAAATCAACATCCTTGTCCTCAAGACACAGGTAGGAACAGAACAAGGTATGGTATTGCTCTCCTGCTTTCAGCAATAATGGCAACGTAAACTGATTTCTCTTCAGTCCAAGAAAGCAGTAATCCCAAAGGAAATAACCAAAGTCACCTCAAAATAAAAACCCAAGCAAGAAAAAACAAGACTCCTTTTCTGAAGGACACTTATTGAATGATACAGAGACATTCACAGAATCATGGAATCGCAGAATCAAGTAGGTTGGAAAAGATCTCTGGGATCATCGGGTCCAACTTTTGACCTAACACCACCTTGTCAACTAGACCAGGGCACTATGTGCCATTCCTCACCAGGTCTTCTTAGCCCCAGAGAAGGTGCAGATCAGGTAGCATGAGCCAAAGATAAACAAAGAGATTTGTGGGAAGTCTAAAACAATGGGAATAATTTGTTTTGTTCCTCAGTTTACATCTTGGCCCCAAATTTCAAGTGAATCGGGTCCCAGCTGAGAAACACAGCATGTCTTTTGGCTTACACGACACCATTGCTCATGTTGCTCCACACACAGTGGGGTCAGTAGCAGAGGCATCCCAGAGCACAATGAAGGAAGGAGGTCAAATGAGAGGGTTTGGAATAGCTATGCTTGGTGCACTAAGTGCCATGGTCTATAGGACAAGGTGGTGATCAGTTAAAGGTTTAACTTAATGATCTGAGAGGTCTTTTCCAACTTAAATGATTCTGTGATTCTGAGAATGGGCTCTTCCTTTCTCTGAGCCAGCCTGCACAGCCAAGGAGAAAAGAACCAGCCAACAGCCATCAAGGACCTCAAAGCTGTCCCTAGAGATACAGGATCAGCATGCTAATCCTTATGCTCCTGGTGAGCAAAAAGACCTCAGTATACCTAAGTGGAATTTCAGACCCATGCTTCAGTTAGTAATACACAGGCAGATCCTGATCTGATGGGATTAAGCACCTATTTAAACTGCAACCAACTGGCTGAGGGTATGAAACTGTAAACTATTGTGTCTACCTACTTGTTTATGCAAAATAGCCTTTAATGTGATTGTGAAATTTAATGGGGACCTTGGGAATCCAGTATACCATAAACAAACCACAGCAGTTTAAGTAATTCCCAGAATACATTTCTAAAAGTGTAACTTGTGATCTCAGGTCTCAATCTTCCAAGCTATGTTTCAGTCTGGAACCAACTACTATAACCATCTTATCTTGTAAAATACACCAGACTGTAATAGAAATACTAATGCACCCTTCACTCTAGGAACACAATGGTTCCTGTCTGCCATGCTTGATTTTCAACTCTTCTAATATATATCATTGGGTTAAAAATATCTTTGCTAAAAATAGACATAATTTTTTGAAAATAATTTAGTCAGTTCTTAAACCTATTTTATCCTATTCAAAGCTGAAGCACTTTTGCACCTATCTTGTTACTACCTTTAAAAACATGCATTTCTAAATGATTTTTTTTTTTAAATCAAACTTTCCAATTAGCTTTGTGAAGTTAAACTGCATGACATTTGCAGCTAAAAATGATGTGTGTCTTGGTCTCTGAAACAAAGTAATGAAGTTCTTATTTGATTAGCAAAAACAATTTTTTATTCTTATTGACCTTGAACAGAAAAAAAATTCAGCAGCTGTTTGCAATGAGAGTAGGGCTTCAGTTGCTTCATATTTATGCTTTCATCAATCCTCCATTCTCTCCTTTTCCTAATCCTAATCTGCAAGGGTTCTGACAAATTGTTTGGTTTCTAACAATGTGGTAGACATGGTGAGGAGTTCTCAGAGCCACAGGCCATGTGTCTAAACAAATCTCCTTCTTCTGCTTGGGGAAAAAAATACCTTACAGCTATGTTCAATAGCCAGTGTCCATAAGATACTAATTCCTTTTATGCTAAAAGAGAAGGAATGGAAACTTCAAATTACATTTTGATAAATAAAAGATGATGTGTAACAGCATACAAGGAAAAACAAATTTTTCAAAAATCCCAAAAGAGCAATCTATACATTTTCTGGAGAAATCTCGACTCATCTTTATTCAGAATCTTGGCTCCACATGACATTTAGCCACAGGATTATAATGATAGAACTATAATGAAAAAACACAAGAGTATTTCCTTAAATGGCAATTGTATTTCATTCATGCTATTAAACCTCCTTAATTTTTGTAGACCAAAATGTGGCTTTTTCATTATTGTATTACACAGAATCTTAGCAGTGATGAAAAATGTCACATGTTTTATGAACAGGAATCCTCCCTAAAGCCTCATAATCTAACAAGATGAAAAACTGAGGAAATCTGAACTTTCACTAAGAATGCATCGATTGTTAGAATTAACAGGTGAAATGAGAATTTGTATGTTTTTCCCCAAAATACTCCAAAGCCACCTTTAAAAATAAGAAGGAACTCCTAATTTTCAAATGTAAATAACAAGGCATTTTCATGTTCCATTGCAGTTTGCTTTTCAGCCTCACTCAAACACAAACCACATGTGAGCAGTTCCATACATGGATCATGGGTGGGTTTAACAGAAAGCACAGGTATACACAATACAGGAATAAGGGAAAGGATACAGAAAAAGCTTTGAATTAGAATTATAATATGTCCCTTCAACGATACCATTAACAGAACTGAATCCAACACTTACAAAAGAGTCACAAGAGAACACAACCAAGGAAGAAAATGTTACAATGTATGTAATTAGAGTTACTCTGTGAGCCTCTTTATGCTTATGCAAACATGGAGCACATCTTAAAAAGATGTTGGACCTAAAGAATGAGTCTTGCTCTCATTGTTGTGCTGGTGGCTGGAGAAGTCTGCTACTGCAACATGCTAGCTCAATCTGATAAACTTGACATAACTGTAAAGCACAACCAAATCACAGGCAGATCCTCTGAATGCATGTTAAACAAGCCCTCAAACCCCAGACTACGTTATCCCAGGTGTATTATTGCCTCTTTCCTAGGTCAGCAATAGTGTCCAAGAGATTTAGTGGCACACTGCTTCACGAAGCTGATGCAGCTGAACTGATGTCTCTTCCTCCTCTGGAACAGCCCAGATGGCCCTGTCTGAGAGCTGTGGGCTTAAACTGCCATGAGTCTGAACCCACAGCCCTGCAGAGCACTCTTCTCCCAGCACCTTAAATATTTTGTGGATATTTCATCTGCTCAAGAGATTAGACTCATGGCATATGAAAAAAGTGATAAAGAAAGAATGAAAGTCACAAAACTCTACATAAACAGAATCCACAAGGTATTACAGTAATGCAAATACAACTGATTGTCAGTTTCTACAAAACCTACCTAATTAAAGCTGTTATCAAAATGAAGGTCATGTTAAATGACACTAAGCACACCCTGTACTTACACTGATATTCCTGTTAATGTTCATCAAAGTAATTTCTGTTTTAAAAGGGATGATTACTTAGTACCATTATCAGTCTCAGCCTCAATATACTGTGCTGTCAATAATATGTAGAAACCTCAGCTTCAGAAAAAGATTCATTATCTCAAGTGCTGAGTCAGTATGAGCTGTGTATCTCAGCCAAAATACAGTTTCTGCACAGAAAAAAGACCCATACTCTTTGAGCAAGACACTGTGCCCCTTAGTCTTCCCTTCAGTTTAGGTGGTGACCTAGATCCTACATCAATAACTCAATTTATTAATTTTGGACAGCATATAGTAAATTGCTTTCTGTAGCAATTTGCACTGATGGAGGAAAGCTATTGCAGAACTTTTTCCTCCTTTAAAGAAGACACTTTAGCTGTCACATCGTGTGTAACAATCCATGGTCCCCCTTGCTTCTTTCAGCTGCTTTCCAAGTTGGCAGTCTTAAGGAAGCATTTTCAAAAGAAATCAAATTGGTATGTTTTCCTCCTGTTCTTCTATGTAATGTTTTGTAAGGGAATAAAGTGCTATTTCATCTGAAAAGATACTCTGAACTATTACAGTTTGGGATTTTTTGCCTCAATGTGTTTCATTTATTTATTTGCACTCAAGATAGACAGTAAAAGAACAAGCAGCCTGACCTTTGGACAACTATCAAAAAATCCAACTCTGCAACTACAACAACCAGTGTGACCTTCTTCTCTACATTCACCAGCTAACAATCACACACAATGAGGGAGAAAAAAGCAGCCCAACCTGTGCAGAAAACCAGACTAGATCAGGTAACACAGCCTGTTCTCAAAGCACCTGAAGACATACGCTTTGTGAACCTTCTCAGAGCATCTGGGACCCACCAGGTGAATTTCAGAACTATTTCACAGTGATGCCCTGCCAACAGCAGCTACAAGTTTTGCCAGAAGAGATTTAAACACATTCCTGTAACTACCTCTGTCATCTCTGGCTCCATATCAAGTGTCGTTTGTCTTTCTCAGGGCACCATAAACACCATATTATTATACCCCTCCATAATCCATATCCAATTTTCACAGCTGGATGTGTGCAGAGCTGCTAGGAAGGATTTTGAGGGCATGGTTCCATGCACAGGGACCTCAGACTCTGAAGTCTTTACCCAACACATTACTGGAAACCGGGGTAACTTTACAACAGTACACTCTCTGCAGCAAATGGGCTGCATTAGAGGCCAAAGTTTGTTTCCAATAGATTTCAAATATACAGTACCCAGTCCAAGGTCGAGATCACCAAAAGCACACGTTGCAGCAGTAATTTACGTGCTGGAAAGCAAAATACAAACTGGATATAAATTAAGATAAAACCTATCATGACTTCTGTTAATTCTCAATAGTTCTACACTTCAAGCAAAATACAGGCAGCATCTGCCAGTCATGCTCTTAGAGGCAGAAATAACCACTGGATTTTCTGGCCTCTTTCTATACTGCATCAATACTAGCTTGCTTTTATTGGGACAGATACACAGTGCAATATTCTATGCTATGTGATATGCTCCATGACTCACAGGGCATGTGGTTGATTTTATTGATTCAGTTTTCACACTGCTGTAACCCCATTATTGTCAGCAGAGCAACTGGAAACTGCAAAGATTCTAGACTGGTAGACTGATATTTCTAATTCTCTAATGTATACAGTTGGCTTTATTTCTTTTTTGTTTGTTTGTTTTAATTTGGATTTTCCTTTCTGATAAACCACTGCTATGGGACACCTACTCAATGTACTATAGTGAAAAAGGGCCAGAATTCATTCCATTAGAGGCATTTACTGGTATTATTAGGATTTTACAACATGATAGCATAATCCATCCTTTGCCTGAAGTAAACATTCTTAAAGGAAAGTCCACAGGGAGAGTAAAACTGAAGCATTTTTTTAAAGTAGTGAATACTAATCAGCTATATAGCCAGAGGAAAAAATAATGCTATTACAGGAAGATACAGCAAGTGGACCACGTGACAAGCGTGATACCAAGGAATCCAAATGTGACAGTAGCATATGCTTTGGAGAGGAAAGAGGAGGAGAAGATATCAAGGACAAACTGACAGGAGGAAAATATGACTGTCACTAATAGGAGCTGGAGAAGAAAAACAGGACAGAAAGGTGAAGATTTGAGTGCTTGCACTGAAATTAGCACAGCAGGAAAGGCGAGCCAGAGATTTCATAACTTCCAGCTCCAGGCTCTGCTACAGCCCAGGAAGTTGACTATCAGGGCTCTGAGCTACCACTCACATTGTAATGATTGGAGGAAATTTCGATCCTTATGGATCTTGGTGAAGATTCTTATGGATGCATTGGAGAATATCCAGATTCTTAATCACCACACCTGTGCTAGTCAAACAGGTTCAGTATTTCCTGTAACCTTCTACCTCCTTATCCTATGTTTTTCCAGAATTTGTACTGGTCTTGGAACTATTGGATTCTTGTACACAGAAATGTCACCTAAACTTGGGACTTCTATATAAATACTTAGTAATAAGGCAGGTGTGGGATTCAGTTGCAGAGGTTGATTAGCAAGTGGATAAGTTAGCCAGGAGCTCTGGAATGGGTGTAAACAAACCTGGCATCAGGCCTTTACAAATAAGAACAAAAGAACCTGATCTTTGCCCCTTGCCAAGCTCAGCAGATGAGTAGCATATCTGAGTTGTAAAGACTACAATATTTCTGTTTCCATATATGGCTGGGTAATGTTTTTAGAAATGTATAAAAACCCTATAGGAACCCTGGAAAAAGAGATATAGGATAGAATATATTAAAGAATGTCATCAGCAAGTCTTTGCCTTAAGTCTTCGAGACTGTTCAGGTGCAGGAGTCCATGAACCCAGAACGCCATAGGCAGGTAGTCATTTATTGAGCTCAAAAGCAGAATTGGAGGATAAAATGCACAATAACACTAACTATTTAGATTATGTAAGATAATAGTTTCACAAA
>WEIV01030809.1:3906-19231 GCA_013390005.1 Calyptomena viridis
AATGTCCAGCTTTCATCATAACGGGGTTGTTTAGCTCTGTAAAAATCTAAATACCCTGCCCTTGGGAGATATCTTACTGTCACCTGCTCCTAAATTGAAAATTATGTGTTCAACCAAAGATGGGGGGGGTGGGTGTTTGATTTTTAAGACAGGAATCCTTGTTTTTCTTTAACAGACATCTTTAATGTGGGACAGAATCCCTTCAGTGTGAAATAAGTCAAAGTCTGAGAAGCTATTAAACAACTCTTTAGTTTAAATATATCCGGTTCTAGATAACCAGAAAATGTGCCTTCCTGCCCTCCTTTATTTCTTCCATTTTCTATTAAAGATGTGTAGATTTTCAGACAAACAGTTCCATTGGCTGCATCATGAGCTTCTAATCATGAGCACTATTGTTGATGAATAAAAAGTAGTGCTAGATAAATTTATTTAGAACACATTCTGAGTATGAATATCTAGAAATATTTATCTTGAATAACAGAGGTACAGCCATCAAAGTCAGTAAGTTAATGTCATTCAGCATAAAATAGAATTAAAGAGCTGAATGTTTCTCGTCTTACCTAAACAATTAATAGAATCAGTTTAACTCATAATGTCAGAAACCCCATAAAACTACAGAGCAAATACAGCCTTGATTTACTTGTGTGTAAATAAGAACTGTTGTCACATTCACCAAGTTGAATTTGGATTATGTCTTAACAAGCACCTTTGTTTTTTACTTTTATCTATAAGAGGCATAAGATGTAGGGCCAAATCAGATTTTGCTTGAAAGGAATGAAGGAATGCATAAATAAGTGTATTAGTACCTAGTTGAACTATATTGTTTTGAAATCTGTAGGGTTTTTTTTTAAATAATGATTGAGAATATTAGCAGGTAAGCTCTTCCAGTAGATATATGGCTCTTCAGGATGAAAAAGAATCATGAAGCAAATATCATAGGACTTAAAAAAAAATTGAAAAGAACCAGAGACAGAAAGGAGGAAACAGATCTTAAGCTTTTTTACCTTTATTTTCTTAGTCCTTATACAACCAAGACATCTCAAAGCAAAAACCCTACAGAAAGCTCATGGAAGTCTGAAGTGTGTTGTAACTCTGAAAATCTTACAGTATACATCTTAAAAGAAACAAAGAATGTGTGCAGGTATTTTTTAATATCTTAGAATATTCTGTCCAGGAACAGAATACGGCATAACACGAGTTGGTGTCTTACCCAAATTTTTCTCATCACTGACAGCAAGGCACAACACAGCTCATGTCTTTCTCAACTCCATTGCAAGAAAAAGCTTCCAGGCCCTCTCCTAAATCTGGCCTCTTGAATGTATCTCTGGTATGTCATACACGACATTACATGTAGCTTTGAATTTCCTTGGTATCTCCAGTAGTTACACATTCTGTCTCGGATCACTTCCCTGATGGCAGTGCAGTTAAGGATTCCACAAGTACAGTGTGGCTCTTATAATCCCGGCCTCATAGACTGCACAGAGGAATTGCTTAAACATGTGCCCTTTACTTATGACACATGTGAAAATTACAGATAGGTGGAGAAAAATGCTTCTATGCTGTCCCTTTCTTTGCTTTCTTTGACGTGTTAGATCTCTATTTGGGCTCTCAGTTTTCCCAGTGGTACAGTCCTCTTTTATCTTTCTGTCTTCCTAATCTGATGGTGGTATGTCCATTTAGCTAGGGAACATTTATCTATTTAGAAACAGCTTGTAACATTTTTATGCTTCTTTTCTTCCCCCAAATTTTTTTCACTTCTGACACTGTAAGTATTTCATTTCTTAGTGCTTGTTTTTAAAATAAGAAATAATTCTGTTGTCAATATATGGTGCCCAGATGGCACAGAGATGTGCATTATCAGTGGGCTCCTAAACATTAGACGTCTCTTCCTGATATTAGAAAAATGCCAATTAAAGAATTATGGTTCGGGAAGACCTAATTAACAAAGACCTCATCATTAAACTAATACATATTGTAGATCTATCTTTCTGTCTTCCCTCCCCTTCAGATTGCAGACATAGATGTAAAACTTAAATTGTCACAAGGTGCAAGATGATCTACAGAGTGAGTTGTGTGTCCAGGCTAAGAATATCCATGGATTTGATAACCACAGCATAACATAATACTCTGTAATTCTGGACATAGATAAAGAGCATTCTTACTTGCCCAGTTAACAGAGCTGCTGTGAAACCACATCTTCATATCTTCTAACATAAAGTATAAGGAAAAATCCTAAATAAAGAATTTTTACCTTAGTTTTGATCAATTATTTGCTATAGCAGCTCAGAAATGAGAAAGTAGCAGAAAAAGATGTCTAGTTTACCCATGTTCAGAATACTGATCAGATAATGAACACAGATGTATAACTTGTTTTTTTCCTCTATATATTATGAATTTATAAAATGGCAAAGTGTGAGAAAAATAATTAATATAAAATGCGTATGACATCTATTTCTGTGAGTACTATGAACTTCGCTTACAAAAATAGCAGGTCTCTGATGAGACCTGTTAGGTTAAGTTATGTTAGGTTGCTCTTTAAATAAAAGAAGCATCCACTCAGCCCACCTATGGACCAAGAGATAATTGCATTATATATGATACAAATATATATGTGTATTTATGATCCTGACAGTATAAAATCATGGGTTTGAATATGTAAATAAGGTCTGTATGCTTGTATGTGTAGTAAGCAGGGGTGATTTGTATTTGTGTGTTTGTATCTGTGTGTGTACACAGACATGTTCTCTTTATGTATACCTACCTACTAAGCAAGCTTAGACAACACTATGCAAAGAGCTGTCAAAACTTGTTTCTAGGTTCCAATCCTGTTTATAGCCTCTGGGCATTATTTTAATGTAAATAACAAAGTTGGGGGGGGGAGATCTCCGCTATAATTCCTTATTTAGAGCATTTTTCACCCAGATTTAGTAATCAGGGAAATTTATTCCCATAATGGACAGCGGTGGACAGGGAAAAGCTGACACGTCTGCTACCAGTTTGACAACTGTTGTTTTATTGAATTGTGGTGTCTAGAATTCTAATGCAAAGCTTGCCCTGTAGTGACTTTTGTAAGATATTCACATTTCTGAGTATTTAATTTCTTATTTCCCTAGTTAGTGTTGTCAATATTTATTTGCTTTATTTATCTATATATCTCTATTTTCTTGGTTTTGTTTTCTGTCAGGACTTTTCAATCAGAACTTTGGCACCTCCCCTTATCCTCATATTGAAAGATTTACTATTGCTATAGAGAACTTAGAGTCCATTTGATACATATACACCCATATAGGAATTTCTCTGATCACTGAAGCCTTGCATCTTCCAGACAATATTATGCCACTCGTGACTTGACTGTAAAATCAAGGTTTAAATGGTAGCTACAATTTGAATTTGGTAAGTGTCTGAGGAGTGTGAAATGAGGTATTAGTGAATGATCCTGCCTGCTCTTTTTCCAGATAATTATTACTCTGGAACACTCAGGTTCTTTAAAAGCAAAGTCATGGAGCCATTTCCTATATATCATTGTTATAGTTCTGGTAAATTCAGGTTTTGAAGATACTAGGAAAGTTTGACACATTGGTAAGTAGAACGGTAATATTGGTAGTAGAACTTACATACAAAATACTTTTATGTGCTGTAGGTCTACCAGTTTGTAAGAACATAAAAATTCTTTTTTTTTTTGAGTAGCTGGTTTGTACTGTGTCATTTTAAGCAAAATTTTCAGTAATGAGTATTTGTTCAATACAGAATATGCAGAAATGTCTGATCAGTCAGAGCTAAGCCTTTTAACTTGCATGTCTTAAATATAAGTAGTTACTAACACATGAATCTCAGTGATCCCCCAAAGAGGTCTATTTTATGTGGTATTATTCTCCATTGTACATAAGGTTTAATATGAGCCTGTAACAAGGATCAAAGGGTTGCATATCTTTTATTAAAGAAATATGAATGGAACTTTAAAGGTCTGTCTAGAGTAACTGGATCATCAATGAATTAGAATCTATCAGCAAAGGAAAACTTGATGTATAATTGTTGCTTAGAATTTATAAACAGATATAATACAGAGTATCCATGTATGAAATGTATTTATTTGCATTTAATATTGAGTTTGCATTTAGCTTATATGTATTCTAAGATTTGGGAGTAATACAGAGCATAGTAATTGGTTTTCCTTTTAAGCAGAAAAAAAATGTAAGTTGAAGTTGGATGAGGCTGCCAAATTACTTAGTTACACTTACTTAATTATTAAATCCATTCACAACATTACCTAGAAATATACTGGTTTAAAACATTGTGCATAATCAGCCTCTAAAAAAATAGTATTTGGCAGCTTTAAATTTCTACAAAACAAGGAACGAATTATTGAAGCACTGAAACAATGCCAATGACAAAGCCTTCTAAATCCCTCCCTGCTTTTGTGTCATTCACAAGAAAAGCACTAATTATCTGTTTTCAGTTTATAGTCTGTATTTCTGCTCTATACCTTCAGTTTGGAAACAGAAGGTCTGGGAATACCTAATGGCAAATCTGAACTTTCTTGAAACTAACAAATGAATTTATTTAGTTCATCATAAATCAGTTAGTAACAATTATTATAGTATGAAACTAAGCATTAAGAGAATATCTAAATTATAGAATACAGGAAATTAACTGGTACATGAGTTGCATTCTTTCTTTCTGGGTAAAAGTGCATAACATAAATATCAAAGCTCAGTCATGTATGACCCCCAATAAGCAACTCAAATACAGCACCAGCTCTGCTGTGGAGATCGAGCTGCTGAGCAGTTAGCAAACAGCTAAATGACATTCTTCTGAAAGCTTCTAACTTAGCACTACCACAGGATATGTAGTTAATAACAAAAACAGCTGCATAGGCATTCTTGGATGCCATAATTAAACTGATAAATCTGCAGTGACATATATCTGTGATGAAGGGATCTGCCATAAGTGGATTTTTTTCTTTAGTGATCATCTGTATATCTATAGCATCTGGCTGGAGAATAAAGCTCTGTGCTTAAAACTTGGCATTTTTTATGAAAGTAAAAAAGAATTGTATTTTGGTTTAGTACTTCATTAGGAAAATATTTTAAAACAGAAAAATGGGTAATTTTTCCTACCTTTTTGATAAACAGAGTAATTTTACAGCAAATACTGTGGCCAGTGTTACTTTTTTTTTTGTGACCAACCCATGCAGCACATGTATAAATATAGAAACAAATTTTTTTGAAAGAAAAAATATTGCTGTGCATATGACCTGCTAAATCATTGAAAAACCACTGAATTCTTAGTATTAGGATTTGGATAGGAGTGTGATTATCTTTTCTTTTAGCTCTACAGTTGATTTGAATGGATATAAAAATCTCTAAATCAAGAACCATTATTATATATTCTTTCATTATTACCAGATAATTTTCAGATGTGAGCTGTATTTTCCAGTCCCTATACAACTGAATGAATGATGATGCAAACTTTACTGTTTTGGGGAATGTTTGAGGGGCAAAGAGGGCTGTGCTCAGTATATTCAAGTTTCAGTTGCTACTGAACACTCCAAAAGCTCTTTCTTTGAGAAGTATTGAACTGCTGCCTGCAGATCAGAGGGTCATGTCCGTATCTTGTGTCCTGGAGGCTGTTCAGCTTCCAAGCAGACACTCATAAATTCAAGAAACATGTTCTGATTTTGAGACCAGTTGGAAATTGCAGTAGCAAATGAGAGCTTGGACCAGTTCATGGGGAAATAAGGAATGCAAAGAACAAATACAAATCAATTTGAGATTACCTTAGTTAACAAAAAAACATTGGAGATGTTCATTACTTAGGATTGTCCACAGTGATGATGAATTTTGCACAATAAAGATTACTTCCTTTGTAATGGGTTCAACCAATGTTAACATCTGGGGGTTTTTAGTTTTGGTTGGTTGGTTGGTTTTTGTTTTGTGTTTTCATTAGGACTTTTTCCTTTTGCAAAGATAATTAACAATTAATTATAAAGTAGTAACAACTGCAGTAAAGGACTATAGAAATTATAACAAAACTTTATTTTAGCAGGTTCATATCTAGATTATAGACCATACAGATTTTTTTCTTTTCCTAATTGATGTATAAAGCAGATGGATGAAGAGAGATGGGCTTTTATTTTAACATTTCCCCATTCTTTAACAATAGATCAGTGCTGCTTTTGGAGAGGGTTTTGAGCAGTTTGTTTTGTGAGAGAATTGCTTTCAACCCATGTTCCTTATTGTCATGGATCAATGTGGTCTATATTTTACAAATCTTCTTCATTGGTGGTCATTACAAACTATTTTCACTTTCTCCTTGTTATGATATGTAACCAATTAAGAAAGTAAATGCCTTAGGCTTGATGGAAATCTGTAATAAGTCATCATACATGCATAAATGCTATGATCATGGTTCAGAAACCCTGAAGAAATTTTGGCCTGAAGCATTTTGGAAAATGAGTCCAAAATCTCCTGTGCTCTTTTCTTCTTCCAGATTAGTGGTTTCTCTCAGAGTGCAGGTTAACTTTCTAGTTTTTTTTCCCAGTTCTACACCAAACTACTGTTGTGTTTCAAAATTCACTGTGCATGAAAGCAAAGCTTTTATTAATTATTTTTGTAAAAAGATGACCAACAACTAAGCGACGTGATTGCAAATACAATAGTTTCATTCTTGTTTCCAAAAACAATCACCCACACAAAAGATGGCATCGTGCCAGTTTCAAAAACTCTAATGTGACTTGCAAATTGCAGACTCCAGGAGAGCAGGGCTGCAGGGAGCAGGAATGCAGGGAGCAGGGTTCCAGCACTGCTGACCCTGGGCTGGAGTCTGGGAGCCCAGGTGGTGCCTGCTCTGAGCTGTCACATTTGGGCCACTTTTCTTGGCCACTGTGCAGCCGGACCCGTCACCGCCCTGTGCCAGTGGCTCAGCTCTATAAGTGACTCTCTCCTCTCTCTGTCTGAGCATTACCAGCATCGCTCCAAGTGTAGGGTTTCTTGGGCTGTTGTGTTCAGGAAAAGCCAGACAGTTGCTGCAGCTGGCTTTTGCTCTTGGAGTGGCAGCAGGAAAATGCAAGTTCCCCTTCCCCTGCCAGGACCCCCTTGGTGAGAGGCAGGTCTGGGTGTCACGCTGTTCCTACTGGGATCACACCAGCCCCGGGTCAAGTGTCCCACATGAATGTCAGAAAAATAACACCAGTGAAATGATGGAAGGCTAATCATCTGGTTTGCCTGTACTTCTGAGAGATTGCTTGGTAAGCAGTGTGACATCTTGCTGTGGGTGTTAAAATACTTGTGACATTCTGTAAGTGAAGGGTTCTATGTGGGAAACATCATGACTAAAATGTTGTATCTAAGCACTGCCCCTGACTTCATGCACAAGTGCTTCTCTGTGGCTTTCAAACTCTTGTAGCAAAGTGCCTGGGCACACAGATAAGAGAGAGGTCTGCTTCCTTTCTGTATCTGTTACTAGTTTGGGCTTCAGTGTCTTATAGTGTAAGAAAATTATCTTTATATGGGGATAATAAGGAACATTTTTGTTGAAAAATTGAAATTTGTTTCCAAAAAAATGTTATGAAGGATGCAATATAGTGTGCAAATTCAGGTCAGACTTGGTGAACAGATGTGCACTTTCTTTGAAAAAGTGGTTTTTAAAAAGTTTTAAGCATTTGTTTGTTCTATAGATGAGGCAAATTAGGATGAATTCACAGACAAGCACAGTAGGTTTTTTACCACAGTGTTGAATCTTGTATGCACAAACCAGCATATACTTTTGCATTTTTTCATTTATAACATGTCTAACTTTACTGCATGTTTGTATTAATTTACATACATTTCATATACATATGGTCTGTCATTTAATTCTCCGCTGCGTCATTACACAGGAATGCCAAAGCTGATTCTAATTGTTCAGCAAACTAAAGGAATTTAGGGAGGTTGCCCAGAAATTCAACGTTACTTAAATAAAATACACATGTATTTTAAACCTTTTAACAGACACGTTCTGTGCCATATCCCCTTTACTAATATTAAAATAAGACTTATCAGCACAAGCTGCATAAGGTTGTGCTGCTGGAGCCAAATCCTGGGATCAGCATCCAGGCCACGAGCCTGCAATCAGTTACACTTATGTTGAACTTCATGCACATTTGTCATTCTTTTGAAATCAGCAGGATTATTCACCTCCATAAGACAAGTATGCGTGGAACTGATTCCGTGAGCAGGCCCTACATTTTTATTGGCTTTGTTATGAATTTGAGAGCAGGAAGAGAAAAAAAAATCCTCCTTTAGGACCACAGAATTCAGCTTTTAGGAATCATTTTGGAGAGAGATTTGTGGTGCTTGGGTTGCTGGTGTTACTGAAGGAGAAAAGGATCACGCAGAAGACACGCATGGTCAGTGGTGGAGGGCGTGTTCTGGGGGATAAAAGAGATTATGGAGAACAAGAGAGTGGAAAGTTATTCCATTGGTTCCCTAGCTGAGCCGAACCCTTTGAGGTCCTGTGAAAAATCACAAGCACATCATGAAATGGTAGGAATGGTAGGAAAACAGTAGAATAAATGTAGAAGGAAAGATTAAAAGTTTTTTTGGTTTGTAAGCTCATACCATCTGTGTCTAGTAAATATTTTGATCCCAAAGTTTCTTAAGCAGTTTCGTTGAACTTGCTGAAGGATACTTTTTGGCTTATCTTAAATGATAATGTTAATATCATGTAGGAACATTTTATCTTCCCTAGACACTGATTTTTTACATCACTCCTGGAAGTGCTGTATGCAGTTTGCAGTGTAATGTGCAGTAGTTGTAGAATTTTTTATCTCTGTCAGTATTTAGCAAAAAAAAATTTATGTGCAAGTATGATATTAATGATCTGATTTACTTTGATTTTTGTGGAATTTTTGTTTGCATATTTGGGATTGAGTCTTTTAATAACAACATACATGCTCTCCCTTCACTGCCCAAATAAAAGTCCCATAACAGCTATAAGGAGGTTGGACAGGCTAAATAAAATCTTGTTACATTCAATGAACATAACTGCTGCAGGTAATTAACGCTTTTCGTTTTGAAGAATGAGTTCAAGCACTTGAGGGAATTTGGAACAATATTTTAGGTTTTATTCCAACTAGTAATGAAGAAAGGAAATTAAATAAGACTAATTTTATTTTCCATTTTTGCTGTCTCTCTTCTCTCTCTGTTCTTTCTCTTGTTGAAAAACTATTGTCATTTATGTCATTAAAACACAGAATTATTGCCCCCAGGCTTTCAGTGAACCACAGCTGTTGACCTTTTTTGTCAAAAGCTTTGAATTCAAAGCTACATTGGGAACATTTGTAGTCTGTGGACCATGACAGTACTGTAGACTGCTCTCCTGTCTGGATAGAAGAGAGTGCCAGAGGGTGTGCTCACATAGTGACTACATTATTTGCTGGCAATTGTGGTAAAGATTTCCTTGCTTTTGGTTTTTCTGCCTCCTCTCAAGTGTACAGTCATCCTTTAGACCTATTATACCACCTTCTAAATGCTGTGGCTTTGTCTCTTAGGCTACATAATGCATTTTTTAAAATGTTTACCAGTCCTGTACAGATATTAAATTAAGCATTGCATCTTACTGGGGAATGTGTGGATACTTGAAGCTGGATTTAAAAGACATCTTGATTTTCTTGCTGTGTAATAGTATATTACATTGAATGGGAAAGAAAGTTAAAAGTTAAACTTTCCTAATATATAAAAAGTGCTAATTTTCAGTGAAGACTAATGAATATTAAAATAAATACTGAATACTAAGCATGTGAAAAATTCAAGATGTCTTCATCTGAAATATGCCATAAACTCTTTTATTTTTCTGGCTGATTAAAACAAGCACTTTTCAGTAGTGCACACCAGCTGCTGCATCTGTAAGGAAACCAAGTACTTTCCCACAGTACATGCTGTATATTTCATTCTTACAGCATTTTTTTTTGACAGGTAATCTTCATTCTTCTGCATATGAACACAAAATTAAACGGAAAAGCAAAGACAAAATACAGCATGTTTCACAATTTCTGTGAATTTAAATAGAGACAAAATTTTATTGATAAATACCAACAGATGTAAAACTCTCTAAATACATGGTTTACATGTAGCATGAAATCTCAAATTTGGACCTAATTTCTTTTTTGTCTTTACAACTGACATTTCCTCTGTCCTGCTCTTGTGAGTGTATGAGGGAAGCAGAAGGGGTGGTAGTAGAAGGGAATTCTGCTTTTTTTCTTAGGCTAATTTTCTCAGTGAAACTTGATCTGTCTTGGTTACATTTATGAGACTTTATGAACAGACAAGGAGCAATGTGATATGAAAGCAAAAATCATACATTTTCAATACAATTCATTAGATTACATTGCAACTTTTATAAAAAAGTACCCAACCCAAATCCTTTCATAACTGAGCTTTCAAAGCATTATTATAATTGTAAGCATGCACTTATTCTAAATAGTCTTCCCTTAGAGAATAAACAGGTACATTTTTTTTCGAATCCACAGTCAAGTCCGCTTAGAGGTGCAAGGAACAGAAATTGTACTTACAATTCAGCTGGTATTTTGAAAATATTCTGGCTGAAGAGAGGCTGCCTTTCAGAAAACTCTTTTCTACACACTTCCCCCTCCTGTCCCCTCTTTCCTATAACAGGACAATACACTTCTTTCAGCTGAGTCTTGAAGTTCTGGAATATCCTGAAAATCAAAATCAGGATTAATGCTTGAAATATATGCACATATCACAGAAAGTTTAACCTCTGACCCACAGAGCTCTGGCTTCTGGTCACTCCAGATCCCAGGAAACAATGTTAGTCACATCAGGCTACAGTGATTAAACAGGCATGCAGGCCCCTCTGCCTTGGGTAAAACCAAAGAACTACAGTAATGTCCAAAAAACTATGTAGCAAAAAGGATGAAGAGTAGAAACAGACATTGAGGACATGATTTAAAGGCATTACATCCAATAACCTCTTTAAATTTGCAGCAATTTTACTGGAAGACCTTAGTGTTTGAAATGTCTACAGCTATATATAGTAGAATATTTTCCTATTGTACTGTTATACTTTAACTGGAGTAGTTAGTAGTATGTGCAATGTACTCTTGCCTTTTTTGCACGCCTGCATACTTCATAGTCTGCAAAGAATTAACCATGTTAAAAAAGGCATTCTGTGATGTCATTTTTTTCCTGCTGTCCTTACTGGTAGGTCTCTATCTCACCACACAAGGCTGCCTGCTAGTTGCTGAGTGCCCCACATGCAGGCTGGAATGCTCCATAACTGCAAGGTTAGGCACTTTGCTGCACAATAACTGCCTCCATTCATATCTTTGTGACTCTGAAAGCTTTCTTTACTAGTGCCAGGAGTGTATGTGATGGTTCAGCTGCCTGGAAGAAGCATCCCAACAAGTCATGTAGTAATTAAGAAGGTAAATGGCATTAAATTGCTTAAGGGTGTGTAATAGGATGTGGATCTCTGGCTGAGGATGCACTTCAGAGCCAAGGGATGTGCAGTGGTTCCTCAGTGCTGAAGAGTGTGATGAAAAAGAGAGTAGAAGAATTATGGTGTTGGCTCCTGACACTAATTCTAAACAAAGCACTTATGTTGAGTCAGATTTATGGCAGTATTTGAGTAGAAAAGGTACATTATTTTCACTCAAATCCATCTTGTTTTCCTAATTTAATACACTGTTATACTAACAAGAGGTACAATTTTTTTCCTTTCTTTTGGCAGTTGACATAGTATATGTATTTTATTTTCATTGTAATTGCAGGGAGAATGGCAGAAAAGCCATTATGTGCGAGGAATAAAATGACGATTGTATATATGAATTTACCTCTAGATTCTTTAAAATACACTAGAAGACAAAGGCCTCACTTTCTTGATGATGTTCTGTCATCATGGTGATCCTGTTGTCTTTTGTTTAGCAAAACTAAAACTATAAACAACTATAAGTAGTATAATATATAAAAAACAAAATGAGGATTTGTTATTGGAGAGCATGGCAGTGGAAGTATGGAATAAGGAAAAAGGTTAAAGCAGTACTTTAAGTAATGCAAAAGGAATTGCACAGAGAGCTGAGAACTGCAATTTCATATTGGTATTTTCTAACTATATTGGTTAGATAATGAGTGTTAACCTCTAGAAAACCAAAAAACTTAGATTAATAAAAAGGTCTTATCCATTTACTCCTGCATTTTGGAAACAGAAGATTAAACACAAGGGCAACCTATTCTTAACAAAAAGTCTTTTTTTTTTCTTTACCCAAAAAAACCTGTTAACATACTTATTTATGGCTGTTATTTCATTTGAAGTCTTTGAAAGGGACAAGTATTTCCTGAGCTAAGCTGTCCAGGATCCTTCCATTGCCACCTGTTGCCAGAGGCTGCTTTCTCCCTGCCCAGGCTGTCCCTTGCTTGGCATCCTTACACAGAAATTGTCATCCTCCAACTCTTCTGACAGGGATTCTGAAAACACAGCATGGCTAATCTTCCTCCTGGTTAAGGTTCTTTCTGATGACTCTCCCCTATGTCACAATTTTCTTCTATTTTTTGAATAAATACTCATTATCTCCTAACTGCCTAGAAGTGCCACTTTTTTCCCCCAGATTGCCTTCTGGCACCCAAAAGTCCTTGCAAGAGACCTTGGTGGAGTCTAGTTCCACTGTGTGTGGTGTTATTTTTGGGAAGAACTCAGAAGTCCAAGAACGCAGGTCAGAAAAATGGCTGAATTACCAAATCCTGCAAAGGTGGGATTCCCTATGCAGGACAGGGTATGGCAAACATGGGAGAACTTGCAGAAATGGGATGGGCAGAGTAGGAAAAGGTGTGAGGGAAAGAGGAATCTTGACTTTAAGGTTTCTATGAATGCATGAGATGGGAGATTTCAACTCCTGCTCTTGTTACCCAAGTGCATTCATTACTTTGTTGTGTGTTTCATCTCCTGAATATTTTCAAGGCGATCTTTATCACCTGATTTAGTAGATTTTTTTTTTTTAAGGAAGGCATCTTTGCATCCCGAAAGAAATAAAATGCCTTACTGCTGCTCCTGAAGTTTGTGGGGAAAAAAAAAAAAGATTACAGCATTGTTTTTGACAGAGTTACATTTTTGAGGCCATTTGTTGAATATTAAACACTGACAAATA
The DNA here is from genome assembly GCA_013390005.1 of Calyptomena viridis. Lineage (NCBI taxonomy): Eukaryota > Metazoa > Chordata > Aves > Passeriformes > Eurylaimidae > Calyptomena > Calyptomena viridis. The sequence goes on from WEIV01030809.1 coordinate 17,048, forward strand.
TCCAAACTCAGATATGCTCTCCACCTTGCACTTACTGCTTAAAAAGTGTAAGTGTCCCTTTTGTGTCCCAAAATTTAGCTGTATCAGGGAGCTGTTGTGTTATTTTGTTATTGTGCTAATATCAGACACACACCAAGGTAAAAGAATTTTTTAGAAAGACTGTAAAGTTCAAGACAATGGTTAATCTTCAGGAGAAAATTTTAATAATAAAAATAAGAAAATATGTCTCTTTAGAAGAAACAGGAAATAAGTAGGAACTTATTGGAAATTTTTCTTCCGATGCAATATTCTTGGAAAACAAAAAACAATAATGAAAGCCAATTAATTGTCATGTTATAAACTAGATTAATAGGCTGAGATGTTTTAAAATTCTTGACATAATTGAAATCAGTATCTATATGAACTGCCAAAATAAAATACAAGGATGACAGATTCATACAGATTCATAATATGAGCAAAAGAACATTTTTGTGCACATTAGATTAAAAAACACTGGAAACTATTAATCTGATTTAATTATAATCTTTGGCCAAAAACATTCATTCATGCAATACCTTTGAAGAGTAATTGGTATAAAGAATATCCTCAAAGAGGAGCATTTCCACATGCCTAGGCTTTATTTTGCCCTCATTAAGCTTTATTCTTAGCTAAATATTTCCTGTCTATAGCATAAAGATTATTCTTGTTCTGCAAATATCTTAACCTTTTAGTTTTGTCACATTATGCTCTCTGATGCCTTTACCAGATGCAAATCAGTTAATGACAATCAAAGGGGATTTTTAAGCCCTTTAACATTTTCAGGCTTTCCTTTCTCCTTTGTTTAACCAGACAGGTTGGAAGCTCATTCCGGTCAGCCAATTTATCAGGTGACATGGGCAAATTTATTTAGCATTAATTGCTCACAGGCTGCATAAGAACCAATATCTACAATACAACTGAACTTCAACACAACCATGAATTAAGAACTGATGAATACTAAGAACGGAAGGAGCCTTGGGCAGGACTGTCATCTACATTACTTTTAGTCCCAGCTTCAACTGAAGGAGACACATAAGGAAATTCTCTTAGTTTAGCATCATATTTATTCATTTCTGTGTGAACTTGTCTTACAGTCTTTCTCTGCAACTTTGAATCAATACTTTTTTTGCGTTAGGCATTAGCTACATGTGCATCATGATGAATCCCTGGTCATTAGCTGGTCTAATTGGATAAAATCAAGGCTTGTTGTTTTAATTAATTTGCATTATAGTCAAATGAACTCATGTCATTGTCTATGAAATAAATTTATTTCCTTATGAGCTCAAGATCAACCAGATCCTTAGAAGTTAGGATGATGTCACAAACTGGAAGATATATTAAAAATAAAGTCTGAACTTACTATCTCTCTCTCTTCCCACTCCCTCTCTCCTCCTCTCTCCCCCAACATCCTTTTTTTCCCCACCCCTATTATCTAATGAACTTTGCTTCTCACCATAAATTTGTCTGATACTGACGTTTCCAAGATAGTAAGTCTAGACTTTTGGAAACTCTGGAGACTAATGAAAAAGTCACCGAGGTGGTTTTTAAGTGTCTTGGGCAGTGTTCCCAGGGCACCTTTGACAATCAGGGTTACTTTCACATTTCTACTCTACAGTTAGAGGTCTTCTTCATTAGCTTCTGCCTGCAGCTAACCCTGTGGACAAGCCAGTGTTTGACAGGGATTTTGTGGGTGTATGACCCAGTAGGATGTTCCATTAAATTCTCATGGCCTCTCCAGTCACAACAATTCTTAAGGATCTCTGCTTTTGCAATTTTTTCTTTTTTTGGAGCTGAAGGTTCCCGCTCCTGGGAGATAACACTGGCCACACCAAGCTTGGGGAAGGACATTGGTTGGTTTTGGCCAGTATTAAGCAGTCACTAGCAGCAGATATTACATGCTCTCTGCACATGCTGTACAACTTTTGCCATGATCTGGGGCACCTGAATTGATATGTTTGGAGACTTGTGCAGCTATAATGAAGGCTTTGGTTGGTATTTAGCAGAATTTTGTTTGGGTTTTAGTTTACTCGTTTCATTACAGCTTGTAAAGTGATGACAAAAGGAGGAGAATGACACTTCAGAAGAGATTTTTTTGGTAAGACAGGAGCCCAAGGACCACATGAAGGGGTCAGGCTGCTGGCAGATGCCCACAGCCCTCTGTGCAAG
>WEIV01030809.1:21522-68062 GCA_013390005.1 Calyptomena viridis
TCTACACACATGGGGGCCTTCAGCTGGCAGGAGGATCAGGTGGTCTTTTCTAGAAATATGCATCCTTGTTGTCAGATGAGCTTTGAAGAAGATGAATTTATAAGCCTTTATTGGGAAGATATTCTCAATATTACGTGATATTTTGGAAAGAAAAAAATGGATTCTGAGAGGAAAGCATAAGAGGAGAGAAAAAATTTCTATTAGTTTAAAATAAAAAGGAAAATATAAGCATAGATAAATTCAAGAGGGAATACGAGAAATATAAGAGGGAATAAAGGAGAAATGGATGACCTCAAAAGCTTCTAATTATTCTTAAATTGTCCAAATTTTGTACTTTACCTGAACCATCTAGATTTTTATACTGATTTTCTATATTACATCTGTATGAGCTCATGCTATAAGAAACAGAAGTACTTGAAAGAAAATGAACAAACAAGTCTGGTCTTTATTAGCAAAAGAAAACAAAGGACTAAAGCAAAATTAATCCCCTTTGTAACCATATAAAGTTAAGAGGCACAGCGTTATGAGACAAACAGCAGAACAATTACATCTGAAGTCTGTAATAAGATTTACAGCATTATATTTGAAGGAGCTTAAAACCATATTTATGAATGTTTCGCATTTTATACCAATCTTATTAAAAGATATAATTTTCTAAGATTTCTCTGCTTTAGGACTAAAACCTATAGAAAAGGATAACTTTCTGCACTGCAGACTGTTCAAGATTTCCTTCTGACCTCCTTGTTGCTGAGCTTTGCTACTTAATTACATTTATTTGGTGCCATTTAGTCACTGTCTGCTTAAAAGATAAATGTCAGATGTTTCATGAGAAAGTACACATTTCATATACAACGTTCTGTTGTTGACCTACCTCTGAAAATAGAAATGCTTCTTATAGTTGTCTTGGGTACTTTGAATATTTGAGTAACAGGTATGTGAGATAGAACTGGTTGAATGCATGAAAAAAATGCATTTTGTAAAATACTATTTTTGTAAAAAAAAGTATAGTGATGTTGTTTCTTCTGAAATTCATGAGACTCATGATACATTCCTTGTAGCATCTTATTTAGGCTCCCCACACTTTGCTTCTGGCAGGAGCAGACCTTACACCTCTCTGTGGGTTCTTCCCCTGCTAAATAGGTCATGGACAAACAAGTGTCATTTATTGCCACAGAGTCCAAGATGTTTGCATTTTCTCTCTTTCTGATTTTCTCAGTAAAAAAAAACCCAAATAGTACAATTCTATCCAGGATTGAGAACAGCATAACTAAAATTGAGGCATTGGTAGAATATGGAATATTGCAAAGTGTGGGAGGATGAGTCCTCTAAAACTCATGCAGCCTAAAGCCAGCCCTAGGCCTTGACCAGGGATTATGCAAGTGCAGGGGATATCTTCTTTTTTCAGGATCTTTTAGTAAATAAATAAAATCACTGTGGTCTGTTCTGAGAATGAGACAAATTCGGATTAGGAATACCATCTGCATTATGTGTTTTAATATATGGGTGGGTAACAGTAAATATTATGTAACTGTTAAGTTTTGGACAAAAAAGCAATGCCTTGCTATCCCCTTGACAGGTTTTCATCCCCTGAGGTACTGAACACTCATTTTCTGTAGTAATAACTCAGGCCATTAATTTCAGCAAATGATTGCATGAGATAATACATTTTAGTTTGCATAGCTTAAAACTAGTAATCCCAAGAGATTAATAAGGTTATAAATGTAACTAATTTCATCAAGGGAAAGGATTATTGTAATATTTTTATTCTTTTTGTCAATCAATCAAAAAAAGATGCAAGACAGAATTTACCTCAGAGTAATGTAGCAACATTTCAGCATTTCAAAACTTCTCAGTTTCCAGAAATTCTACATTGCAATTGTGATGGTACAAAACAGAATGAAGAATCTATGTCCAGTGCATTAATTCTATGCTCTTTGCTTCTTAAAACAAGGTGCAGTTAAAAATATAAAATAATATCAGATATAATGAATGAAAATCCAGACATGTGACATGAGTAAATTGGTTTGAACTGGTCATTTAACATGTAATTAATCTACAAAGAATGCCTGATGATGGATCTCTTGGACTACCATTTTGAAAAAAGTAATGTTGTTTAGTAGGATTACAAGACAATTTTTTTCTGACTTTTCATTTTATGTTGTTTTGTTTTGTCAGAATAAATTTGTGTACCTATCTTTGAAGTAAAGCATTGACTCTGTCTTCCAGGGATCTTTAATCTTGTTCTAAACAGAAAATTAATTGTACTGTGTTTAATCTTCCTAGGAATGCAGCTTTCAAGGTCAATTTTTGTCCACATGGAACCATGGATAATAGAAATTAAAAAATACAGTATTATTTCACTCATGCCATCTTCCTATTCTCTAAGCAGCATCTTCTGCTGTCATGTTCCTGAAGCTATTAATTTTGGATGATACCTAACCTTCAAAAACAGATTTTCAGTGTGTGCAAGACTTAAAAACATAAAATAAGGAAGTTTGTCATCCAGTTAGCCCTGAGTTTTTAGCTGGAGTGGGTTCTTAGTGACTAATGTATGCTAATTTAAGGATCTACATTTCTTTGGGGTGGAACATCACTGCAGGGAGCAAGGCCCTATAGTCCAGTAGTTCTAGCAATGAGTGGGCCATTATTCTACTTTAGGAGGTGGAACGTACTGTGGCACTTCTTTGATGCTGCTTTCAGCCTTTATTTGCCTTACCCGTTTAGAATGCCTTTCAGTATACTTGAACAGCCCTTCCAAAGGCTACTTATTATACAAATTTATGATAACTATAGAGTTAGTAACAAATCTATCCTCCCTTTGGAAGAAATAGTTCTCTTCATCTCACATCCCACTGAAGAGTGAAGATCTGGTAAGGCCCACATTGGCACTGACACATATTGTGCTTTTGACTTTAAAACAAATGAAAAGCAAACAAACATGTCTTTGTCTGACAAGTTTTGTCTTGGGCACACCCACCAATCCCTCATCAGCCAAGATAAATTGCTTCAGAGGGAGGACTTCCATGTACACAGAAGGAATGCAGAAATTCTTTCTATTTTGTACATTCTTGGCGTCTTTCCTTTGTTATCAATTTCATGTCTTCTTTGTGTTTTGAAGCTCTGCTTGGGAAATGAGGTTATAAATATTAAAGCTCTGCACAAATTCTTTAGAATGATTTGGAATTTTTTTTTGTCTTATGCTTTGTTTCTGATATTTTTAGCTCAAAGCTATCCTTCCTCATCCAAGTAGTGTATTTTTAGCCAGTCCAAATAGTTGAAAATGTTATTATTAATTGGATAGAGATTACTTTTGGCTTTCTTCTTTTCCAGTTTTGTTGTAATATTGCCAGCACTGAGAAACACACACGTAGAACAGATTTTTCAATTATATGAAAGATACAGAATTTATATTTTGAAAGTACTTTAATAAATCCTCTGCCATAAGCAGCAAGATTTCTTAAGTGGTGGAATGCATGTCTTAAGTTGGACTTCATGAAGAAATATCCAAAGACTTTGTTCATAATTGCATAGGACTTTGTAATTAAAATTTTAATATGATCAGGCTGTGGTTGATACAATTTCTTTATCACTGTAGACATTGCAAATATGTTTCTGGCATGACTTGAATTAGAAATAGAAAATGGGGAATTTCCATTTTCCCTTTCATAAACATTTAAAGTAGTTATTGACAGATACCTGAAAGGCCTGGATTTCAACATTTAACTAGGGGCAAATATATATATATTATATTGAACCTCTAGCTGTGGACCCCATTTTTTAGCTCAGGTCCCCTTTTGCACTCTTCTAGAAAAATAAAAATTATGTGGAACTTTCCCACATAAACTTCTCCACAATACCTGTATTTTGTTTGCCTGGATTGTAAATAAATAGACCGTTTTCCTGCACCATGTGTGGGTAATGTACAGCTCTCCTGTCATTTCCCACAACCACCAGAAGCTCCATAGGGGAACAGTGGGAAAGGATATGGAGAAAGGAATAAAGGGAACAGGCCAAGTGCAAAGCGAAAGGAAAAAAGAATACTTTCTATAATTGGATGGTTGATAAATTACAGTAGCCCTGGGGTCAAATATTTGTGTGTGGAATTGCTGGACCATTTAAGCAGCTACTCATTAAAACCATGTAAATGCTCAAACAATCAAGCTATCATTTTACACTGATATTTGTACCTACTCCCAAGGAAGGAAAGCAAATGCACACTGATAAGGATACCATAAGGTAGATTCCCACATACATAGACCTTCTCCACACAAACATTTCCTTAAATGCATACTGTCAGGTGAACTTTGCAGATTTTCAAGCCAGGCAGCTGTATCTTGATGTTAGGACCTGCTCTAATACTAAAGGAAAAAGCCTGGAAGAAACACAGAAAATTTCTCTGATGGCTGCTCCAATTTTTAACGTGTTGCCTGTAGTGCAGCAGGAGCAGTGTGGGTTTCCCCTGTGAAATGAGCAGTGAGGTCTGCAAATATCACAGGGGATCCTCCAGAGCCACAAAGCCACCCTCGGGGTGATGGGTGCTCCTGCACTACCTCTGCACTTCAGTCTTCCCTCTTTCAGGTTCTCAGGCACGGGGAGGAGAGAAGGGTTTGCTCAGCAATGCTAGTTTGCTCATAGTTTAATTAATCCTCAGTTGCATTCACTTTTTGGCAGCCTTCCAGCGGAGTTCAGCAAGGATGGTGGATATCACTTGTGTCTGTACCTGCCTCCTTCCTCTTCCAGAACCAGGGAAGTTTCTCTGCAGGCTCAGAAGCAGCAGTGACATCCATCAGTGCCCTTGGTGTGCTTTGGCACACAGGGGCTCTCAGGTACAAGTCTGCAGGTTGCCTTTGTTTAACACGCTGGGCTAAACCCTTTTCTTCTATTGCAGGCCTTTCTCTTTAATTGCCATGGGTGTTTCATCTCTTCTGTCTTGGCCTTTCTCCATCTCTGTATTTAAATGCAGTTTTTCAATTTTCCTTCTGCTTTTCCCTTCCAATTTTGAGTTGCAACTGTTATGATCAGCTGCTGCTTTGTTCTCTCTGATCCTTCCACCACCCTGCTGAGGTGAGGTCCCTCACTCGTCAGCCACACGTGATGTGAGTGGGTGAGCAGTGAGCAGATGACAGAATTAATTTGCAGGTGTCTCCCTCCTTTTGCTTTTGACATCCTGTCATTTGCCCTGTCCTTATGTCTAGGGGGTTGTTTCTCAGTGTTGTGCAATCCTTTTCTAGGTTAGCATTGAGAAATCTTAATTACTTCACAGACAGTCTTTACATAAGGAGATATTTGTTGAGGAAAAAGACTTTCAAATGTATTTTCTTTAAATATGCAGTAAAATGGAAAAGGCAGGGAAGCAGTGGCATAATTTTAAATTCTCCTGGCAGCTACTCTAAGCCAGGAGAACAGAGTAGTTTGCAACAGAACAAAAATTTACGACTTGAAAAAGTAAAGAAACACAAATTGTTGTGTGTTTCTTTTTAATATTTGGAGATGACATATGTGAAAAGTTTGGTCTACTGTGCACACAGTTGCCTCCTAGTGAAGTGGAGCATGTCTGTCTGCAGAAGTGAGGGGTAGTTGACTTGTATGTGAACTTTTTATTTGCACTCTCATTTGTTTACAAAAACTGGGATGATTTACTCCAAAGAGTGTTCAGAGTACTCCTCCTGTGCATCCCTTGCATGTCTTGTTGTGCCTGGTGAGCACCTCTCATCCATACCATTAACTAATTTTCCAGAGGGGAAAGGTAACCTGTGCAATAACAGAGTCAGGTATGAAAGAAGAATTCTAAACATGTATTAAATGCACACTTTAATAATATTTATTTAATTGCTATTTAATTTCCCTTTCAACATTCTAGTGTGCTTTTTATTATTCAATTTATTTTTTTTAATTCTATTAGGTGATCCCCCCCAAAATTCATTGTTCTTAATTATTGATATTCTGCCTCGTTTGGGGAGAAGAATGCAAGTAAAAATGTCCAAAACTGTAGGTCTTGTGAAAGGTCCTTTGTCTTTGAGCATTACAGATATTATTTCTTTGGAATACTCCAGTTATTCCTAGCCTTAAGGGAAATCATCTTTCACTTTAAGGAGTTTCTTTTCATTATTTTAAACGTTTCTGAGAATGACAAGTGAGATCAGCTGAACACAGTATGCATTTGGGGAAAGGAAGGATGAATAAGAAATTCAAATTACATGACCATCAATGTTCTTTTTAAAGGCTTCATGCTGTATGTTGTATATGATTATGAAGGGCAAGTATTGCTAACAAGTCATTAGAAGGAGACCCCATTTTCTTTAACTGTGGCCTTAAATGCATAAATCTTGTAGTAAAAGAAATGTGTGCACATCTGTGATGTAATAAAAAAAGGAAATAACAGCTGGAACCAAATTTTTAATTCTTCAGTGCTCACTTTGAATGATAGTTGATTTTTATGTTCAATATTGCAGTTCATAATTGACAGGGAAATAAGAATCCAAACTGAATTATTGAAAAAAACAGAAGTATTTTGATTCTTTTTTTATCTTAAGCTTTCAGGGTCTGTGATGAAACTGTTGCTGTAAATTATGAATAGCATCTAGAATTTAATATGATTGCATGCCACGTTTCATGACTAAATAGATTGATGAAAATTTATTCTTCATAAATTAAAACAATGTTCAGATTCCTTTCAGTGGTTGCATGTTCTCACAGACTTTAGTGAGAATTATTGGTACTAGGACTTTTTAAAATTAGGGCAAAGACAATGTTGTGCAATGCTGTTTGTAGAGTGGTTTCCAGACAGCTGTGAAAAATTCAGTTCTGGCACAACCAGAAATCACCAGGAAACTCCATCCTCTCCCAGAATCTTTGTGGGAAGATGGTCTCTTTTCTACAAATTTATTTCCAGATATCCCAGGTTGTTTAAATTGTATTTTACAGGTTGCAATTGTGAGGCTTTTACAACAAAGCTGGCATCCTTTCTGTGAAACTGAAAAAGTTTAAATGCATTTGTGTTGTTGCTTGGTTTGCTTTTTAAACTACCTCTCTGATAAATCACCTTTTTAATATTAACTTAAAGATGTGCCAAGCCAAGCTGAACAAACGTAGTTAACTTTGAGATGGGATGGATCATTTGACCACATGGGGAAGGTGACAGAGTGAATGCTTAAGCCAACCTGTCTAATAATGGAGCCTGTCACAGTTCTCCCTGTTACAGAAGGCTCTTTTACATGCTTTATTTATAATGTCCTGTTGCCATTTTATTGTGCCTCTAACAGCTATGCAAGAGTGATTAAAAACAGTCCCCAAGTTTCCTGTGTCACTTTTCACTCATCATCACTGCTCTGAATGGTAACAGTTTAAACCTTTCCATGCCCATTAGCTAATGCCTGTTAAGAACATAACATTGACCTCTTTCTTTTTATTGCAAACTTCATGAATCTGTATTATTAATTTTTCATTGTCAGGCTTATAGGAACCATCCAAATCTGGAAATTTAAATAACAATTAATCTTCCTTATTTTCTGGTCTTTGAATTCCTCTCCGCAAAACTCTACTTGACACAGCATTACTCTAGAATTAGTTTCACTGCCTTTGCCTAGCAACATAAATACATTTTACACTTTCCAGGTTTCCCCTTATAACTTCTGAAACTGATTGTTGTCACCGGTATATCTTTGTTTGCTATTTATTTGTTACTAGGTGTCATGGCTCTGGATAAGCTCCCTGGGCTGGATGCTCCCCAAGCTCTGTCTGTAGGTCCCACGGCGCTGGAGCTGCGCTCAATCTTCCTGAGTTTGAGCAGAACTCAGGACTGCCCTTGGCTCGGGGCTCCTACGCCTTCCCGAGGCATGCTCTCCTCATTGCTCAGACCTGCTCTCTGCTGCTTAGGCCTGTGTTCATGCCGGGTCTCCAGGAAGATCCTCATGCTTTCACAAAACTCAAATATTTGCACTGTTCTTCTTCAGACGGAGATGGAAATTTTCACTCTGAACTTTTGACACTGCACAAAACACACTGAATCCAAAACAAAGAAACATCTTTATGTTCTTGCATAATTTTTTTCTTATGTTAGGAACACAGCTTTTAGAGGGGGGCACAGTCCCTCCTTGCAGCCTGTTTCTTGCTGCCAGCCAACTCCCCTTCACCTTTGCCATTACACAGTAAGGAGGGTTTATTTGTTGGCCCAAAGCCTGTGCCTTTGTTCATCTCTCTCTTGCTTTTTGCATCATCTGTCTTCTTGACCCACCCTATCTTCACGGATTTAAAAACAGCGTTTAATACTGTGCTCCCTTCAGATTGCCCCAGGAGGGTGGTTCTGCCTTCTCAGGCAATCCTTTGCAAACTTGCTGCCCAGCTCAGCACATTCTTGAAGTGTTAGCAACATCTTTGCTTGTTCTGTAGTTTCTCTGGAACAGAAGGTGTCAGAAGACACTGTCCTCATCAGATTTACTTGGTGTGTGAAATGGAGGGGAAAGAGTGAGGACATGAGGACACAGCACAGCTTTGCCACTGCCTGTCCTAGGCTCAGTGGGGACCAGCAGCATTGTTCTTCCTGGTAGCATCTGTCCTGTGTGTCCCTTCCTGAGTCACCAACCCACCACGGTGGCTGCTGCCTGCAGTGCTGCAGGAGGGCTGGCTCTGCATCCTGGTGACAGTGTCCTGGTGTCCTGCTCAGGCGAGGAAGCAGCACTTGATCTATCTGGCTGTTTAGGGCACTGGAGACCCTGGGGATGGGCTAAGCTCCAGCATCTCACTGGATATGTGGGACACCTGCTCCTGGTGCTGCATGGGGATGACTCAGAAGGAAAAAAGGTGGCAGCAGGTGAGCCAGTGCTGGTTGCTCGGCAGAGACGTGAGCACTTAAAACCACACCTGAGATTTGTCATTTAGGAGCTGCCGCCAACACATTCTGCACACAGCTGACGCCGGCGGTGGTGGGAGCCCCTGAGCTCCGAGCAGATTTCCCGGGCTGTGTGTCCTCCTCTTGCTGCCCGCCCAGTCACAGCCCCAGAGGTTGTCACCCGTCCCACCCACTCCCACACAGAGGATTGGCAAACCGGGACAAGTGGAACAAACCTGTGAGCAGAGCCTGCACTCAGCTCTCTGCGAGGGGCTGGTGCTCATGGTGGTCCTCAGTGTAAATATTTCCTTGACAGAGTCAATTCCTTTCAGGACATAAATGAAATTATGAAATGTTATTACAGAATGTCCGGGGGGGATGGGGTGGGACGGGAGGCGGTGTTTGTGGTGGTTTTGTATAATATACAAGTAATTCCTAGTTTTGTTGATTTTTAACAATGTGTTGTGTATATTACACAAATGTGAGGGTGACTATTTGTTCTTTCTGTGGAAAAAAAGAAGGCATTTGACCAGAGATTGCTTGTTAATGCACATGCCTCAGCTACACACAGAGTCATGAATCAGTTACAGTCTGTATTGGGAAATATATTGTGAATATAATTGGCTTGGTGAAATGAAACATTTACAATGAATAATAGAAAGATACTAAAGAATTTATATTAAAAAAAATTATTAAAAGCAGGAAAGGACGTGACCTTCTTATGTCAGTGATGGTTTTTGTTATTATAGGAATGAGAGGCTTAATTCCTGGAAGTGCTAGAATGTTTTTTTGTTGGCTGAATATGTCCTTCATGGTAGTCTGTTTGTCATCCCAACCTTTTTCTGAAAATGGAATTCAGATTTCTAGCCAAAAACATAATATTTTTTATTTTGCATTGAGGTTATGTAACAGATGGTGAGCTAAAATGTGCTTGGTGTTTCAAAATGATTTGATGACTCATAAAACTGAATAACACTTTTTCCTCAGATCATGTTTTGATTCTGTCTAGGGATGAGTAAAACTGTTAAATTAGAGAAAACTCCATCTGAAATATTAAGCAAGTATTTGAATCATGAAAATCTATTGGGATTTTTATTAATTCATTTGCCTGTGGCTTGTCTTGTAGTAGAAAGTACTTGAGATCTCACAGGAGAAAGATGTGCAATTCCTGAAATGTTAAAGGTATAGCTATAGTTTAGTCAACACTGAAACTGCAAACAAAACCTTCAAGTTCTCTGAGAGTTCAACTACTGTGTTTTAACTGGAACCAACATAAAACTCCTATTTTCTCTTTTATTTGGAGTCAGTGTGAGCCAGATTCCTTTGGAAATACTTTAGAGGGTCTATTGGGAAATTAGGTGTCTAGTTCATTGAATGTCCCTCCCTAATACTTGTGCAATGGAAAAACTTAAAAGGTGTGTTCCAATGCTGGAAGTTTCACACTATGGATGTATTTGGTTCCTGCTGGTATGATCCATCATTTTTTGGACATTCTCATAGGTGGCCTTAGCTGCTTCTGCACCTCTGTTGGAAGTAGAATAATGTCACTGACATTAATTAGGTCTCAGCAATGCACATTTGGTCCAAACACTCCCTGACTATGGTTCAGTCTGACCCCTTTTAAGAAGCAAGGCTGGTCACAATTATCTGCTTGAAGCACGTGACATTTTCTTGGGTTAGGAGGGAAAAAAGAATAATGTTCATGATCTTAGTGCACATTAATGTATTTGTGAGATCTGAGTAGGTTTCAGTCCCCACTGAACTTCTGAATCAAGACAGTTCTCTGATGGGGTGCTCAGAGGATCCGACAAAGGAGGTGGCCACTAGTCAGCTTTTGAGTTCAGATTAAGGATTTTCATTCAGAACAAACTGTTTATCCAGGTCTAAGAGAAGAACTCCATTACAATACTTTACTTCTCAGCTGTGGATATACTTTTAAGTTAACATACACATTACTATAGAAGAAAGCTGGAAACTCAGAACACTTCTATCTTACAAGTACACAAAAGTATATTATGTATACAAAGAATATACAGTTTTGAAAGGGCTCTTAGGCCTGCTTGTGATGTTTACATAGAGATTTAGGATTGCCATTCTAGGTGCAGCAGCAATATTTGCCTGAAAAAGGGGTGCTACCCCTTGAGTTTTCTTTTTTTCTTTTTTTTTTAAGTTGCATTTTCACTCTGTCTGTCTAGTAGCACAAAGCTTGTTTTTCTACAAGTTGCTCTATTCTCAGAGATGATAGGTAGATGTTAGAGTTCCAGCTTTTCTTCCTGGTATTCCATGTGTGGCTCTATTTGCGTTCTCTCAGCTCATGTTTTCTCAGATGCAGAAAATTATGTAATTAGTTGTGGGGTCTCATACCATCGTTTCAGAGATGTTTCCCATTTATATTAAAGGCCTGTTCTTCTACCCAATCAGTAATTGTCTAGATCTTTTAAGATCTCCTTCAGCTTGATTTAATTGTTAAACATTAATTTAGTGGGAAAAAGGCTTCAAAGGGGGAAAAAAAGAACTGCTGGAGGGGCAAAATATTAATAGGTGCTTAAAAGCAAAACAGTAATTCTTCCCTTTCTAAGCTTGCAGCCCTTTAGGCCTAGTGGAAAAGAAACAATTGACTGTATTACAGGATTATATAGGTTTCATTGACTTAAAATGAACTGAAAGCAGCTGTAGGGAGATTTACCTCAAGTCTTTATTATTAGCCATATGAGGCAGAAAGAAAAACAATGTTTTGTTTGAGTCAGAAAATACAATTTTCAATGGTGGTTTAGAAAAGGTTAGATAAAGAGACCATTGCTTTTCAATAGGGAAAAGGTGAATAGAAAAATTCTGTTTTGCCAGCATTATATACCATATGAAAGATTTCAGCCAGCAGAAAAAGACCCTATCTTATGCTTGTAAGGTCTTTGTTTTGTTTCATTTCTGATGGATAATCTTGGAGTTTAGTACACTTGATATCTCTTTTACTTACTAATGACTGTAATGCTTCTCTCCTTTGAATACTTCTACCATGCAAATGGAGATAAAGATCAAAAAAGTTTTGCTTTTTTACAAAGAAAATCCTTCTAAAGTCTGTGTCTCATGGAAAAATACATCGGTACAGGTTTCCCTCTAAGTTTTCTGCTCTTGGTTGTTCAAAATTCTAATTAAGAAAGAACAGAAGGGTTTTTAGAAAAAAAAAGTTCTGAATGCAAAGTCAGAATCTATTAGAAAGATCTAGCATATTTCCTTACTATGAAATGTTAAAAATATTTAGGATTATTTTACCTACCATAGACTTTTTTGAAACCATACAAGTCATTAAAATGCAGTTACCAATAGTTGTTTTATAAGCTGTCTACACTCAATTACTTTTGTAGTTCAGAATGTTACTTTAATTCCAGTGATGTGCTGAGAATGGGAACTGCTCACTCTCAGATAAAACTGCACTATTGTGCTACGGTGTTGGGAAATAAGGAATCTGGAGCCATACACAACATGAATAAAAGCTGATATCTGATGCAAGTACTAAAATATTCCTCTTACCAAAAATACAAAACTTTCTGTTATAAGGATCTCTGATAAAAGTTTCTTATTTCTTTTAACTTTGTGTATTTTGTTAGGTGGTGGTGGTGGTACTGAGTAGACTCTGAAATACCTAATAGACTTTTTCTTCCTCTGGGTTGTTCTAGTGAAGTGCTTTATATAAATGTATCCACAGCAGTATTCATTATGGTGCAGGATGGAATTATGCGATTCTGAACATTATATTAGGTGTATATTTGCCATTGCAGCAGCAGCATTTCAGCAGAGCCAAATGTGATTTAGAGATAGAAAAATAAATAAAAATAAAAAAATCTTTGGACATTGAAGAAAAGCTGGAATTAAAATCTCACTGATACTCCAAAATATTTTCTTAACCTATAGACAAGACGCTCTTTGGTCTATGTTTGATTGGATCAAAAATGAACTGTTCTGGCATAAGGATGGACAACTTTTTGTAGTTATGTGTGGTTACACACACCCATAAAGTTACCATTACTTTATGGTAATGGTAACTTACCGCTACCCCATAAAATTTCCTTCTTCAAAAGAAGTCTACAAAGAAAAATGTGGCTGCTTCTGTCTGAGCAATGTAGCTTTGAAGTGTATAGTGTTACATTCTGCTACTCTGTGTATGCAGAGGTGGAGTTTTCCCATGTTTAAGAGTTGTCTTACACTCTTACATTCAATTAATATTTTTATGCCATATGTAGGTGCACAAACTTTTTTCAGTAGGGCAATGTCTTTTTAAGGTATTATAAATGGTAACTCTTAGAACCTGCAGCACCGTCATCTTAATTGTCTCTTTTGAGTTTGATGTATTCATGGAAGTGACATTCTCAACGATTTATGGAGCCACCATGCCACTGAGCTTCCAATTTCTTCTCTTCAGTTCATAGAATCACAGGATGGTTTGGATTAGAAGGGACTTCAAAGTTCATCTAGTTCAAGCCCCCCTGTTATGGGCAGGGACATGGACCAAGTTGCTGAAAGACCCAACCAGCCTGGCCTTGAACACTTCCAGGGATGGGGTGTCTTTCCAGTTCTTTTATAAATCCTTCACTAAAGGTTTATCTTTCTACAGCAGCATGGCCCCTATTGCAAAACATGATTTCAAACTCAAAAATGAGGTGGACTTCATTTTTGGATCTTAAGTTAGGCAATGGCTGAATATTTTGTGAAAGTAAAACATTTTTTTTTTTTTTAAATCTGTTATCCAGAACTACTATTCACACTTTTAGAAGGTAAGCCATGGTTCCTAAGCAGCTTGAATTCAGATAACACTGCAAATGTTTCTCAACCTAAAGAAACTGAAAATAGTGTAATAGTACAGAAGAAAGCATAGCATTTGCATTCTGCTTTGATCTGTAGGTTGTAAGGGACTTCTCCGGATTTAGCAGCTGCTTTTTTGGCTTTTACAGTTGAGAAAATCTTGATACAGAGAGATTAAGCAACTTGCTCGGGGTCTCAAAAGGAGCCAATGACACAATCAGAGGTGAACGCTGAAGTGTCTTGTTCACAACATTTAGATCACAGGCTGGGAAGGTACACTTCTCTGGCATTCAGAGAAGTTTCTTCCTGGAATCTCACCCTGTTTGCTTCTCCAGCAAGAAATCCCAGTCTTCCTTATCTCTCATAATTTCCAGTAGGTTCCTCCTTCCTTACGCTATCAGCAGACACTCGTTATCAATGTTGCCTTCTAATAAGAAGTCCAAGTACCTGCCACTGTGTGTGCGTAGGAAGTGGATGCTTTCATTCAGCTTGATGTGTTTCATGCTCAGAAGTATTCACTTCTAATTGAAACCTCCAAAAGATAAGAGTTCAACACGGGAATTTGACGTATTTGCTGAAGATGCGTTGTCAGACTGGCTAAATACCATCCCAAACACTGACGTGAGTGGGAAGTGGAGAGTGGGTACAAGTGACCTAAAACACACCTGAATTGTTTGCATGACTACACATATAATTACTGGATATGTGCATGCATTTACAGTGCTGTAATTGCATGTCTCATGTCCATTTAGTTACGTATTCATCTTTAATCTTCTGAAGAGAAAAGAAATATTGAACAGAATGAAACATTCCTATTGAGCAATTTTATTTTATGCACATATTCACAAAATGAAAATTAACCTGTATGTATTGTGAATTTGGGTTAGTGTTCCTGACAAAATGGATGCTGCTTGTAGGACAGGAGTATCCTCTCTTCTGGGAAGTGACTTCCAATTATTTTTGTATAGGATGTACAGAATGTTCTGCTTCCTTGAGCAATGTTCTTTGTTCAGAATTGTTAGGGACACGTTCATTGTGTTCTTAGTGATCAACAGGAGTTATGAGTTATTGAAAGTTAGCACGCCTTCCAGGCATTTCAGGGCAGTAACCTGTAACAAGAAGAGGCACATTTCCCTAAATGAATACATTTTCATTCAGTGGGTTATTCACTTAGCCAGCATTAAATGTAATCCTCTTTGAATCTTATGGCCACCTCCTACTCCTTTCCTGTCAATCTTCATCTCCTGCAAAATCATGAATTCAGCCTTCAAAAGAATAGTAGTTTGGCTAATTCACTGTGTAGCTTTCTGTAAGAAATACAAGGGGAATTCTATAGAATTAATGCAAAATAGCTCAAGGTCAGTAGCTCCTAATATTTGCATCATAATTAAAGTGTTCTCTTTTTCTTATTTATTTTCTTTCATTTTCTTTTTCCTCTTCTCCTTTCTTTGCTTTTCTTTTTTCCTGTATCTTTTTTTCCTTATTTTTTTGTTTGTTCATTTGTTTTATTTTGTTTGATTTGGGGGGGTGTTTGATTGTTGTTTGGTTTGGTTGGGGTTTGTTTCTTTCTTTCTTTCTTTGTTTTTAACATGGCAAGGTGTTTGTCTCAGTAATACAGCATCATCACCGCTTTTGATGCCAATTTCATTTTTAGACAAGGCAGATGATGCTGCTGGTCGTTGCAATTTACTGCACACCAGCTTTGCCAAATATAATGGAGCGGGACAGTGTTCTTTTTGATGTGGTTAATCTCTGTTGTACTTGTGCCTCTCCTGAAAACTGCACTGTGTCAGAGAGTCTTTTGTAGCCAATGGTGACAGGAAGATCAACAGAGAGAGGTTGCTCCATTAACCTCTGCAGTAATGAAGTTGCATTTCAGGCAGTCAACACTCACGCTGCCAATTTATTATCATTTAAGAGGAAGTGAAACTACTTCAAGCCACTCTGGTGTCCACATTTTGATAAATACACAGAGTGCTAATGTTCTAATGCTAATGCTAACAATCAGCCTCCAAGGGACTTCTAATGGCATAGGATACTGTGGCTGTGTGTCTTCTTGCTCTTGCAGAATGATCACCCTTCACAGAGTCAGCACCAAGGAAACAGGCTAAGCCTAGTTATTGCCATACTGAATATGCAGGTGTAGTTTTGCTGGTAGTGCCAGCTCTTTCTGTCAACATAGAAATGCTGAAAGAAATTAAATCATTTGATACTGAATTTGGGTAAACTTTCAAGGGAACTGAATTTAGATCTCCAGATTTGCTTTTATTCAATTCTGGTTTCCCAGGGGGGATGCACATTGTTAAGGGGATTGCTTTCCATCTTAGAAACGGACATAAGCAAAACCTTGGGAACGTTTAAACCTTCAATTTGTTAAAATCTTGCAGGATTGTCTGACCTTATAAGATTTTCATTACCAATAGTCAAATCCTGTGAGAACAGCTTTCTGAGGAAGCAATAACACTAGTCTCCCCTGCCTCAGCAGTAAAACAGGCTTGTAAAAAGAAAACATTGCAAAGCTGGCATGACCATACCCCCATTCTTCCAGAGTTCTGCTCCTAGGCATGGTCTTTGGCACATATTTTTTCCTGCTAAAGGTAGTGTAATTTACATGTCTGGCTTTCCATAAGTAGTGAAAACACTTTTTATATATAAAAAAATCCAGGTGGTTTCATAGCCATATCATACATTCCTTTTCTCCCAGGGTGACATAAGTAGTTATTTATTCACAGTATTGCAGAGACACAGAATCAAGGTGGTCAGTTAAGTGCAGTATGTTTCTGCTGGTGCCTCGCCGGATTTCTGATGTATTTTTGTTTGTGCTCTGGGCCCAGTTTTGGCTGCAGATGGGTCTTTGAGTGTTTGCTTCCTGGGACTATTTGACATAGCTCCACTGAAATAAATTGAAAGACTTTGTCTTCTGTGGGCTTTAGATGGATCCTTTTAGGGTCTTTTGTCTGGGAAGAGAAAGCACTCACTAAATCAGAGGGAATGTTACCTGCGTTGTATAAAAGGATATTGTTTATGAACAGAACACTCAGCCATGGCCTCATGCCCACTGTGTGCAATGACTGTTTTCTTGCCTCTCCTGTCAATAGCCTGAACTACCCTTCCTTCTGAAGTGCAACTCTTGCTGCAAAGCAGATTCTCAGGCTTGCCTCCTTTGTCTTGCCTCTCCATAAGGAAGGTGACTGCATCTCCTTGCTCAGGCTTTCCTTGAGCAATCGTTGGACTATGAGTCCAGTGGCTGCTGGTGCAGAGCCCTGCTGGGGGTGGGAGCAGTGGCTGTGCCCAGTGCAGCGTGTCCTTGCCAGCCCCATCCCCAGCAGAGTGTCCCCAGGGCTGTGTCGGTGCTGCAGGGTTTGGAACAGCGCCGTGTGCTCGGCTGTTTGCCAGAGCTTGTGCCAGAACGAGGACCACAGGCATCTCCCACATGTGCCACAAAGCTGCACTGAGCAATGCAGCCCACAAAGCTCCATGGATTTTCTCCCACTCCCTCTCTCCCCACCGCCATGACACATTTTTCTCTGTACTGAGACAACAGGTGTCTCAAAGCTCTCCCTTTTGTCTTTAGGCAGACGGGTTTGGGAAGGGCCCCCTGCCAGGTTAGAGCACAAGGTCGCTTTTGAGCACCTGACTTGACACACAGAGCTTGGCTGTTTCAGCTGCTCCGGGCTGGGAGGGGATGGGAGCTCTGCCCTGGCTGCCACGGGGAAGGACCTGGAGGGACACACACGCTGCTGCCAGGGCAGCACACACTCTGCAGGGAGTGTGGCGAGGGTTATGGAACTCGACAGCATTCCAGGAAAATGTTTTGAATGTTGAGGGAATAGGACATGGAACCTCTGCCACCTGCACAGCCGGCACTGGCTGCACAACACTCAAACTGCCTGAGGACTTCAGTTTTTGCAAGGGGATGTCACAGAGTAATGGGAAAAGCTGTCAAGAATTCCGAAGCAATGCTAAAGCCAGAGAAACACGGGCAACCCCCTGTGGGTTAGTACTGTTTCAACACTCTCTGCCCTCTCAACCTTTTCCTTACTTGTTATTACCAGCAAAAAAAGCAAGTGAAAAGCAGTGTGTGTGTGGACAGAGAAGAGAGATGGAGTCTCTGTTATTTGGTATAGCAGAAAGATATTCTTGGCACCATTATCAGATTTTGAGGTAGTGTTTTCATTTAACACAGAATTAGTTTATATTTTTTATGCATTTTCAAAAAGGTGAGATAAGATTAGACAATTCTGAATTCTAATTTTTAAATCTACAGTTTGTTATTAGTGTTTGAATTCTTTTTTTTCTAATTTAAATATACAGCTCACAGATCTTAATTTCTTCCCTTCTATGTTAAGCCAAAGTGAACTGCTAAAGAATGTGAAATATATTATTTTATTGGCACTGACTCACATCTGAGTCAGTGAACTTTTTTGTATTTACAACGAAAATTGGATTCTAGCTTTCAAAAATTTATGACAATTGCTCCTTCTTGTGGCTTGAATGTTGACATATAATTAATTTAGGATTTCTTCTTGAGATTTCCTGTCTAGGTTTGTACCTGTCACAAAAATATCCTTGGAAATTTATCTAACAGCTGGAACACCACGAGAGTCAATTGAAATTTAGCAGAGATTTACTGGGGCCAACAGGAAGTGCTCAGAGCAGGATGGCATAAATATGCAGAAAGAGCTCTTTTATTTCAGCTGTTTTAAAGGGTCCCACTACAGGCTGACAGTGGCGTAATCCTTAAAAATGCTGACACTGTGTCAGCCAGCAACACCAGCACAGCAAAGGATTCCACAAGCATGGATTGGCACTTTGTTGAATTATGCACAGAATGGAGCTATGTCTGTTGCCTTCTCTCCATCCCAGCTGCCCTGCAGGTTTCAGCTCATTCTTTGGAGAAACCAGATATATTTAATGGAAATTTCCCAGCAAATGATTTTGAAATCTATTTTGTTCCTCTGCAGGATTGAAGGAATTCTGAAAATCAAAATCTAGGTTGCAGTGACTTGAGGGATTGGACAGATGAAATTTCTTTTAGATAAATGTAAAAGTGTATGGGAGAAAAGAACCCCCAACATTACATACACAATTTCAGAATATAAATTAGCCATTACTCTTCAGGATGGAGATGTTGGAATTATTGTCCATAGTGCTCCAAAAACTTAGCATTATTTGCAGCAGTAGTAAAAAAGGAAAACAGTATAATAAATACTTGAAAAAGCAATAGCTATTTAAACACAAAGCCATTTTTAACTCCTGTTTTAACCCTGCTCAAGGCTTGCCCACATCTTTGCTATTCCCCATATTTCTGATAAACCACTGAGAAAGAATAGAGAGCACAGCAAAGACTAAAAAAGAAAGACATTTTAAATTTTCTACATAAAGAGAAACTATTGCAGTATAATTCTTCAGTTTGGAAAAGAAGTAGAAATATGAGAAATCTCTAAAATCATGAATAGGCTGAAGAGTGTAATGATGAAATGAGTGGTAAATTTTCCCACAATATGGACACTGAGTAAAATGAGCTGGCAGTGGTTGTACATATAATACAAGCAATACTGACTCAAATATCATGTAACTGTTGCCCACACTTGCCATGCCAACTGCAGAAACCACAAGGATAAATGAAAGTGGAACAGTGCTAAATGGTTTGTGGATGGTATTGGTCTACCGAGGACTATTAAATGCAATGTTCTGGATTTAGCAGGAGCCCTGAGCTCTCAGGGGCACCTGCATTGCAGAGAGCCTGGAGGGTGCATTCCCTGAAGGGAACGTTTCCTTCTGCATAGGGACAGTGGAAGGTGTGAGTTGTTCCACTTTTAAATTTGGAAGACAGATAAATTAGAAATTATTATTGGAATGAGCTGCATTTTCTATGAGCCTACAAAACATTTTGCGATCATTATCATGGCAATGCCTGATGGTGGAAGGTACATACCTCAGGGAATAAATAAGATTTTGTTTAATAAAATGAAAGTAAAGATCCAAAAACACTGTGTTAGAAAAAGAAATCTTCAAAGGATGTGGGTGAGCCTCCTCCTTTTTTACATCCTTTGTTTGTGATCATGTGACTTGAATAAGAAAATTAGTGGGATTTTTTTTGTTGTTTTTTGCATCATTAATTTTTGAGCTCTGCTAAAAAACTATTCCCATCTTAATCAATAGCTATCGATGATAAACCAATCAATAAATTACAATGGGGGTGTATTCTAAAAAAATTGGCTTGTTCAAAAGCATAAGTAGCTAAGATAAATTAATAAAAAGTTAGCTTGGTTTGATCTCTAAAAATGTTTGTGAAAACAAGATTTTCCCATCAAAAAATTCAGTGAAACTAAACTCTTAACATTAATCGTTGCATTTTATATTCTAGCCCTCATAATACAGAGTGCTATATTAAAATATGGAAAAGTGATCCAGCTGAGCTTTTTTTGCTGAATCTCTGACATCTCTGTGTCCAAATCCAATGTTCTTTATACAATGTTCTTTATACAGGCCACTGTGAGTCATTCCAGACTGTATAAATATGAATGTAGAGGTGTACCTAGCAGTGGTGACCTTTATTATATCTTTAAGCTCATATAGAAAATGAGGCAAAATGTGCAAGTGTGAGGGGAAAAAAAAATCAAAAAAATTAGAGTTAAATGGGCTAATTTTATTTGCATTTAAAATACTTAATGAGAAATTAGGATGTGGTTTGAAATTTGGTTTTATCTTCTTGAACTAGAGAGTCTAGTTAAAACAAAGTTTCTGGAAAGTAGTCTTAAAACTATCCTGTCTTTCTTGTAGTTGTTTCAGTGGGGAAGATTTTTTATAAGTACCAGTTTTGTTGTTGCTCTCTCAAAAATTAGTGGAGGAATGAATGAAGTTTGTACTGCTGTCATTCTTATTTTCCAAGAGTTAAGTTCCTCTCTGGGCTTTCCTTTTTCCTCAGTGGGGTTGACACATTTGAAACATGCACAACGAGTATCTTCTGGGTTCATTTTGCTGTTTTTATTAGAAAACTGTTGTCCTCAAAAATGCTTTTTGTGAATTACTCTTCTCATGTTTTATCATGATCCAACTAGCAGGCCTGCAAGATACAGGTTAAGTAGAGGGTGATGATATCACACCATTTCCAGCCATAGTCCAACCCCACCACTCAGCAGTGAGTTGGTCAGAGATTGGCAACAGAGCCTGACTGAGTGGTAAGAGCACTGCTGCAGAGAAGGGAATTTAAAAAAGTATGGAGAAATAAAGCTTATCAAGTAGAAAAATAGAGAAAACAGGAGGTCTGTGTACGGCTGGAATAGGAGATTGAGAGGAGAAAGAAAATGGTCATAGAGATATAAGTGTTCTCCAATAAAAAAAGGAATTAGTGTAAATTGTGATTAGCAATGAATTGTGGTGATTATTTTTATCCATAAATTTTCTAGTCTTATATTGAGAACCAGTTTAATTGCAAAGCATCTATTTTTTTATAATAGCATCATGTAGAAAATGTCACCATTGTAGATTTATATTATTTAATAATGAAGTTCATATTTTTAGTTGTATATGTTTACCTGTCATTTGACACATGCATGGAAGGTCTGAGTTTCTCCTTTGGAAATCCTGCAATCTAGGCCTGTGATTTCTCCAACTCTTACAAATGTGTGTTTTTGAGTTTAAAAGTGATTATAAAGATGGTGTTTGAAGATTGGGGAGGAGCAAGATTTTGCTTAAATGCTTGCTTATTGCTATTTTATGATTTCCCTTTATGCAGTAGTCATTATCATTGGTATGCTGATAACTGTGGATCTTCAATCTGCATGACATATTCTATGTGTGTCCTTAGTTAAATGAAAGCCTGTAAGGTCGTTTTCAGGACCTTAAGCCTTCTCTTAGTATTAGGTACACTTTTAAGTTTCACTTAATAAAACATATGCTTATTTGCTCACCAGAATTGGTCCCTAAGTCTTCCCTATCATACACTGAGAAATGCGTGGGTAGAGCCATAATTGTGGAGAAGCTTATAATATTGGGGCCTAAATTATAAAAATTATTGCATAATTAGACCACACAAGTTAGATTTCAAAATGCTGCGTGTTACTTGGATGGGTATTTAAAAAATAAGTAGCTGTTGAGCATGTATGGTCATGTTCACAGTGCCACACACAGTCATTGTAATGCTTTAGCACTTTGAAAGGTTTTAAGTGGATCCAGCATTGGTCTTCAAACAGACCAAACCTACTAATACTTTCCTCAGGTGTATCTCTTCTTGACATTAAAAGATGCAACTGTAAATATCATACTTCACTTTTATAAGTAGGATCATATCGTGAACCATGTAAAATAAAAAATATATTTAGGATCATTTGGAGGTGAAGAAGATGAAAGTATAACTCATGTACTGTAAAACAGGCTTTTGTATACAATAGAACTATCCTTTGACTATCCTTTGGCTTATTGATTTATTTTATATCATTATTAATACAATGAGCATACCTCACAATGCCCTCCACAGTACAATCAGTATTTAAATATAACTGATAAGATAACTTTAAGGAGTACAGGGCTATTAACTAACAGAACAAACTAATTAAATGCCATGTTAATGGTTTATCTAAATTATGAAGTATATGTGGGTATATACTGCTGTTGGTACAAATATTCAGATGCACAGAGCTCTGCAACTCTTTAATTAATTCTCAGCTGTAGAGGATAAGCAATCTGAAGTGATTGGGAAAGCAGCTACAAGCCATTAGATGCTTATTATAATTCTTGTTATTGTTTGGTTAAGAAAAAATAAGCCCAGCAAACTTTTGCTAACTTAGGGGTCATCTGCCCTAAGGACACTATGCTATGTCCAGCACTTGTAAGAAGTCTTGTCCTCTCTAGCCAAGAACCCACCCTGTTCCTTAGGGAAGAAATAGGCACACACATAAAGTACCTCAAACTCAGCCCTCACCACCTCTCTTCCGCCCAACTCCATCCAGCCTTCGGGTACATCAAAAGAAGGAGTACAGCCCTTGTATGCCTCCTTGTTGGCTGGAATGCTTTTGGATTAAACTTCCTCACCACAACCACCAAATTTATTAGTATTTACTCTGGTACAACATCTAGTAACCAATATGCTTCTAACAACAGTGTGGTGGCAGCCACAGTAACACTGAATTATCCAAGCACAACAGCCAGCCAATTTTAGCTATTAAATATTGACTGACTCTGGTAGGATGCAGGAGGTAAAACCCAAATCATACTCCCTATAACCGGACAAATATGTATGAGATTTTAAGAATTTCCTTCTAGTCCCAAACTATCAGCAAATCTCAAAAGATGGCAGGGAAAAAACAAACCCTCCTACAAATTCTAGAAATTTCCCTCATCCAGAGAAAAGCCACAGCTATGACCTTGCTTGGCTCAGGCGAACTCCTAAGAACAGAAAAGACATGCTCCTTCATCACTGCTGGCCAAAGAAAGAATGTGCTTTGCCCTTTTGTCCCTCCAAAAGGAATGGTCACACATTTCTGTCGATCAGTAAGTTGAAACTCATGGAGCCCTCAGCTGTGCTGCCAGCAGCAGGGAGCTGGGGGGACCCAAAAGGCCACTGTGCCTGTGCAAAAACCCCTGAAAAACACAGGGGAGGGCACCAAGGAAATGCCTGTCGACAGAAAGAATTGCCAACTCCTTCCCTCCTTCAGCTGTGACCTGTCTTTATCATTCTGTGCACATTTAACCTCTTACATAAGCCTTAGCTCATCTGGGGCTGAGGGCAGAGGCAACACGTAACAGGCTCAAGAGAGGCAAATGTTTCAGATACACAAATGTTCAGCCAACTCATCATTTTCTCTGTATCTACAGACTGGTAACTCCTGGCAGTGATGAATCTGCAGGGATTTACAAAATATGGGACCATAATGCAGTTTTGAAAGGCAAACAGAGCCTTCAGAGCTGAGGGACCAAGAGCATCCCCATCAACGTGCAATAGAAACCTTGCATTGTTCCCCCAAAATTTGTGGTCCTTAGGGAGATGGGAAGGTGTATTCTTCTGCATATTAGTGTTTAGAATTTAAATCTACCCTTCTGTTATGTCTGTAATACCTCCTTTCATTAATTTAATCTTTCTTGTCCGTTTCACAATCCAGTTTTTAAAATATGAAGTAAATATATGTTTTATCTTAAAGAAATGAAAAAAAAAACCACCAGTGGGAGCGTTGATTAAAATAAGTGGATGCTCATAAGTGAAACATCCCAGCAGAGATTTTAGTGGGTTCATTTTTTCTCATTTAATTTTGCAATGAATTTCTAGCAACAGAGATTTCTCTCTTCAGTGAAAATTTTCACTTTTAAGAGAAAACACCATCTTGAGGTTTCCTTTCTTGTTTTCTTTTTTAATTAAACAAAACATGAAGCAAGTTGCAATTAAATTTCAGTTAACAAAATGCAAAAATACATCCACCCTCCATCTGCCAAAAATAAATAGTTTGAAAAGTAATTTCACATCTCTGACAATGACGACTGTGTTTATGACATATTTCTGGTGCCATATTCCGCTCTCCTATCGCTGCCAGCTTGCGTCCAGTATTTAGAAATAAAACAGAAACACATTGAACTTGCTGAACTAGATGTTGCCACACTGCAGCTCTAATGGGCTTAGTGACCACAACCTACAGGGGCCAGAATGTGTCAACAGCAAAAGGGCCAACCTCAATCACTGTCTGTGCTTTTACAAAGTTGTTACATGTTTAATTCTTTGCAGCTTAGTTCTCCTGCTGTTTCGGCTGCTCCAAACCAAGGCTCATATATTGCAGCAGCCTTCTCTACCTCGTATAATGCCACAAAGGTCCCAGCAGGAGACCTTTCAGTGGAGCAGACAAGCCACAGGCGAGGGCAAACAGGGCATCACAACTTCCTAATAAGATGACTTATTAGATTGGGGGCTTGACACAGCTTTTATTTAACCACTTCTTTCCCCAGCCACCAGGAACACGAGCTGTCTGCGCGCCTGGAGCACAGCGAGCGGTGCGTGGGTTTGCAGCCAGCGCTGCCCCATGCGCTCAGTCCCGGCTCCAAGCGGGGAGTACTGTCTGGTGCCAGGTTTATCGCTACGCCCATGCAGCAATCTTGCCCTTAGTGCCAGATTTCCAGGCACACGGGTTTCCGTGAGCTGCCCGGCCGGCAGTGCGGGGGTTAAGCGCGGCCGTGCCGGCGGTTTCCTGCCCGCACTTGCCGTGTCCCGAGGCGGTGCCGCCGCCGGGAGCCGGGCGAGCCGCGCCGGGCCAGGTGGCGGGCAGGCAACACCGTGTTATTAAGCAGCAGAGATCGCAAAACCTTGATCTTCAAAAAAGGCCCCTAATTAGTCCCGAGCACGAGAATAAATGGCATTCCACATCAGCCAGGATGGAAAAGGCACCTTCCAATTTCAGCAAGTGATGTCTGTTATTGACAGCTTTCAGGGTCAGGTTGGGAACGTTGTTGTTTGGGCCACTTTACCCAAGAATTCTTCCTTACTTGTCACCTCAGTTCGATTTAAATAACAACATCAAAGAAGAAGTTGCAATGGTCTCACGTGCTGCATCTTAAGGAAGTCATAAATGTCTTGACAAAGAACCCCATGCCCTGTGCTGCTGAGTCACGGCCACCTCCGTGAGCGGATCGAGGGTCTCCTTGACTCGATGGAAATTCTTCCATCATCTTCAATCCGCTTCAGTTCAGCCCATGGCAGTGTTGCACTGCAGCATCCTCAACATTCCCTATAACCATCTTTTTAATTCAGCGTGAAAGTGACAGATTGAAGAATATATGCTGTGTTTTCTCATATTTCTGAAGAGCTTTGATTTGGACTAGACTTGTTTTATGAAAAGAAGGTTATAAGAAAAAAATAGATGTCTTTCAGCTCATGTAGCACTTGTCTAATTTTGATTTATAAACATTCCCTGTAGAGAAGGCATCCTTGTCCAAATAGTCTCAAGGTTCATAAACTTCATCTAATTTTATGATATAATTGTACAGTAGTTTTCAAGGACTCTTACTCTCTAGAGGGCTTGAATCCATTTGATTTTATTCATCCCAATGGTATCTGCTTTTATCCCTAACTAAGATTAACAATTCTGGCATTATAGCAATATGGAAAGTTCATCACATTTGTACAGTGATTCTACCACCAGCTGCAGATCCTTCTGAAGGTTAGTGTGTAATGAATTTAAAATAGAAATAGCAACAAATAGGATAAATAATTTCTTTGCCAGAATTAGAGCAAAGTTAATTTTGTCTTTATAAATAACTTTTTATACTGGTTTGGGGTTTTTTTGTGAACCGCTCAATATTTAATTAGATCATCCAGTTTCTGGATCTTTTTTTTTTTTTAATGTGTTTTACTCATGTATTTACCATTTTTAAGCTTTTTTTTTTGTAAGCAACTATAAATCATTGAAAAAAAAAAACGAAAAATGGTTTTACTTTTACAATGCAGCTAAGAAGATATTTTCTAGCATCTAAGAAATAAACCTCAGAATTGCTTATTCCATTGCCAGGGATATTTCATATTATTATAAAGGAGGGATTTATTATAGGGATTTTGTAAACTATGTCTGAACTCTTTATTTTCTGAAAGGATCAGTGCATTAAGTGTAGAGCAGGACACCTTTTGCCGAGGTGTACCTGAATGTTGTCAGACAGTTGCAGATCTCCCAGGTAACATTTCCTTAAGTGGAATTTTTAAGAATGACTAAAATTTGTTCTCCTCTAAGCAGGGTGTTTACTTTCTGTGTCCAGTGTTCTCCAGATAATGTGCAGTGCTGCACTTACCTTTCGAATCAAGAAACTTCCTTGAGCATTACTTTAATCTGTGAGCTTTATTGATTTGAGATGTAAAAAATTGTATGCCAAAACTTTGGTTATTATAACTAGTTCTAAACAAGAAAGACTAACATCAGTTTTGACAACAAACAAAACCAGTTTTTGTTCTATTGGTTATGTTTAAAAGATTCCAATTTCAAACCAAACACAACTTGTGGTTATTCTGTCAGATATTTATATAGCCACTGGGGCGCCATAGTTATGCACCGCATACATCATTGTATTTTTAAAATGTACTTAATGAACATTTTTTCTTTTCTGGTAACTACTTCATTGCCTTAAATGAATGCATTCCAATAGAATTTGTAACAAATGAGCACTTTGTGTTTGCATTAATGCCAAACACGTTTAACAAATTTTTAACAAGGAACACTG
The DNA here is from genome assembly GCA_013390005.1 of Calyptomena viridis. Taxonomy (NCBI): domain Eukaryota; kingdom Metazoa; phylum Chordata; class Aves; order Passeriformes; family Eurylaimidae; genus Calyptomena; species Calyptomena viridis. The sequence goes on from WEIV01030809.1 coordinate 48,338, forward strand.
GCAAAAAGCCAAACTCCTAGAGGGACACTGAAGGAATGCTATAAATTTAAACTAGATTTTACCTTTTCACTCAGCTCAACAAGTGTCTTAGATGTCTTTGGCATCTTGGCATTTAAAGTTTTCTACATAGGTTAGATACAACTTTATGTCTTAATTATTTCTCTTCTTGGCCCTCCTCACTAGAGATTTTCACATCGATATAACAAGCTTTAACAGGTTACTGTATTCTTTACAAAGTGAGAGGTGGGTTTTCATTCTCTCCAGAGTTCGGCCAGGAGGAAGTAGCAAAAGTGGTATTTATTGTTGGGGCTGTAATGACGGAGAGGTTCAAATAGCACATATTATGCCATTGTCATATCCTGAGTTAAGGGAACTATGTAGTGGCGAGCACTCCAGCAGATCTGTGCTACTCAGTATTGTTTCTTGTGCTGAGTTGCAAATATCTGGGCTCTGCTCGTGTTTGCAAGTGCACTTCAGGGGCAGGGAAAAGCAGCCCACAGTGCTCCCACTGGTCCAAGCTCTGGGCTCACACAGAAGCCACAAACAGATTTTTGGCTGAATCAAACTTCTGGGGGGTTTTTCAGTTGTTGAGTTATGCCCACATGGTACATGTCAGTACAGACCTTGGGAATCACCTAGTCTGTAATACATGTTCATATTAAAAGTGTTACAAGTAGCTCCACAAACCACATGCTTGCTCTTTACTTGTAACTTAATATATTAATTTAATTTTTACTATGTTATTTCAGTTTTAATCAAATGCAGGAACTGAAAAATAATAATAGTTAGCACTCATCCAAGACTCTTAAGGCACATTACAAGCATTAAGCCTTGCAAATTCCTGTGAGGAGCCTGATGTTATGCCTGCTGTTACAAAGAGCAAGTTAGGCAGAGAAAAATAATACAACTTTTTCGTTAGTCACACAATAAGCTGGTGGCAGGGACAGAGTTTAGAGTGGTACATGCCAGGGCTTTGTCTCAGTTAATCAAATAATTCTTTTCGTGTTTTTGTACAGACAAAGGTAAAAATTGAGAATGCTTTTTCTTCCTTCATGTCATTTAGATTTTGTTGTTGCAAGAGGCACAGGCGAGTCCCAGGAGGTCACTTGAGAAAGACTTTATGAGTTATAGCCTTATTTTTTAAATACTACTTTTCAGTCTAGTTACTTGTTTCCAGAAAATGAAATAATTTCCCATCATTTGTTGGTACTCTGGTTGCAGTAATGATGAATGAGTCTGGAGAAGCAAACTAAGGAATTCATCCTGACAGCTTTTTAAAAGATGTCCCATTATAGTACAGATGCCTTGTCATAGATTAAGGAGCAGAAATAACCCTAGCAGGTTTTCATTAATGATATCCTTCTCTACTAACATTTAGTCTGATACCAATTCCCTGCAATAAAGAGGCTATTCCCTCTCTTTCTGACTCACTAATTACCATATCAGTTGTTGGCCTTTTATGTAGGTACCATGTGTAACAGGTTAGGAGAGGGCAATTTAAGCCTATGTGAATGGGTATCTGTTTTTGTATCTGGGTGCTTGTTGCAAACATTTGGAAAGCATATGGAGCATAATGGACATTAACCCAGATGTCAAAAATAGCCTGCATTTTACTACTGTTATTAAACAGTTTCCCCTTTAACCCCTTTGTGTTTACCCACCCTCTCCAGCTTGTTTCTGCAAATCACTGCTGAGAGGAAAGGATTGGAGGTAAAAGGTACTAATCAGGCAGGTGTCTTTATCCAAAGGAAAAACAATCTGAACAAATATTTGTGGGCTACTACACTTTTATATCTTCACATCCTTCTGCTGTTTTCATTGACTGATATCTAATGGACTGACAGAGGTGCCAAATTCATAAGATATTTATTTCAGCTGGAGCACTGCTAAATTCAGGGCCATTGTATGTTACGAAACTTTACTTCTGTTTTAGAGGTTCAGTGACTTGTACCAAGTACAGCATTGAAGAAACAAATATAAATTTAATTTATTCAACCTCAGTTGGTATTTGACAGCAATATCCTTTTATATATTTATTTGACTTACTTGAGAAATACTTTGCATTTCCTACCTGTGGTGAACACATTTTTGTTACACTTCCAATACATGTATGGTTTCCTGGTGAATGGGTGAGTTGATTAAGTGGGTGAGGCTTATTTGGGGGGTTTCGTTCTGTAGTAAAACCCCAATGAAATTTTGGGGAGCAAGCCAGGGAGAGAGTGCATTTTGTGCTTTTTTGCTCTTCCTCACTTTATTCTGGGTTCTTATTTTTCCAAGCATAAAAGAGTGTTAATTGCAAAGGAACTTCAACTTGTAAAATAGCAACTATATTGAAGATTTGCTGCGATTATGTTTTAGTGAACCTGTCTAAAAAATCTAGACATTATTTCTGGAATGTACTCTCCTCATTAATTGATGTGTTTTCTTCCTCTGCCTATGTATCTCTTTGAATGAGGATTAAGAAATTCTCAGTACACAAAAGAATGGGAGCTATGCACAGTTCACAAAACGTAATGCATGCACTGACTTACAGTTTTCATAAAAAGTTTGCAAAGATTTTATGTGCCAGAACTAGTAACATGATCTACTTTAGGAACTCCCTGGCTTTCCAGCTCTGCAGAAGTAATTTTTTAGACCATTCAAGGGCCAGATCCAAAACTTGTTAAAATCAGTGGGAACCTTTCCACATTTCAGTGGGCTTTGGATTAGTCCCTAAGTGTTTTAACCAGAAGAATTGTACCAGCCTGTCACTGGAAAAGTAGAACTATTCATCTAAGTTTGTATGATATAAACTGTTATATGTACTTTTGTACATACACGTGAACATGAAAATAAGGATTTCAAATAATTTTTGAGTTTATTCTGTAAAGGGGCATTTTAGTCAACCAGTTCTGTTAAAAAAACTGTACGTTTTTAGCTGTAGACAAAACCGTAAGCATTGTATGGCAATTTCTGTTCATAAAATTGGATGTTTTGGAAACTTCTAAGGTTACATAAATGGAAGAGCAATAACAGAGAATCCCATACATAATGCAGTTCAGATTTTCTAGAAACAGAGTCAGTGGATAAATGAACTGCACTGAAGGAATCATTTAATTCCTCCCACTTATCTGATATACAGATAATGTGAATATGATGAATTCACTGCTCTCTGTTCAAGAAGTTGCTTCCAGCACAGTTAGTGTAACAACAAAAATCATTCAGGTCTCACTCTGCAGTTACTCACAATCAGACACAGAGTCTCATCCAAACCCCAAGGAAGGCAGGAAGACTCTTTCCACTGACTGAATTGAGCTGACACTGGTTACCTCTCATTAGTCCTCTAGGCTTCAGCAATGCCAGCCAAGCCATGAAGAGCAATCAGCCACCTGTGAATAGTGGGTTTGTGGCTGAAAAATTCATCACAGATTGTTGTGTATTGTAACTTATGAAAATCTGAGCTTCTTGTATCCATGAAACCTTTCTCCACTGTGAGAGAACTTAAAGTACTTAAGAACTTAAAGTAAAATTGGAGTGCTTAAAGTATAACAAAATGGTTCTTCAGTGTTGGAGATTTGCTAGAGGTACTACATATTCCCACCTGCCATGGAACTGAGTGGAAATAAATGGATGGTTCCTTTGGTTTCCACATAAAATATTTAGTTTTATTAATAGCATTTCCCCTTCAAAGCTACTGCGCTTATAGACAAGATCAGAAAACTCACTGTTTACAGAATCCCAAGCACAATAGAATTTGACATCTTAGGAATTTAATACATTTCCCATTTAGGGAGAATCATGTCATACAAATCAGCACCCTGTGAACATAATAAGTGTGTTTAAATTTAATTTAAATGCCTTATTTAATGCTTAGTCCCTAGAAAAGCAATGTATTCACTCAGGTCTATGAGAATCTTGATTAGATGAGAACTAGGATGTACTGTATGCTTCAGTCATGTTGTTAATTGGAATATTTTGTTCCCTTGTTACAGTTGTCAGAGGAACTAGCAAAAAAGGAAGAAAAAACTGTAGCACTGGAAGGTAACAATGATAATCTATTGCATTGGATCTCCAAACATGACCATGCTATCCTGGAGAAGATCACAGATGCAGAAAATGAATGCTAAGGTTGATATCTAATGAAACACTGCATTAATTGGCATTTTCTCCATTATTTCTTGTAGTCTATTGTGAAATTAGATACTTTGGAAAATAATGAAGGAGACTCAAGCAGAAATTATAAAAGCTTCATTTCTGTTTTTAATGGGTCTTGTGAGTTATTCTGTTTTCACATAGAAACCATCTGTTCAGAATGATTGTTTAATGGAGTTCAGTTAAACAGGTTATTTAACTAATTTTTTGTAAATTAATAATGATTTTAATAAGTAATTCAGATTCTCTTAGATGTGGTATCTGCATTTGCTGATTTTACCTAGTCTATTCTAAAGTATCACTTCTACTGCACTAGATTATCAAAGAGGTATTAGTAAAATGCTATATAAGGGTGTTGGCATTAAGCTTACCCCCAGTTAGATGTGGGCTTTTCCAAAAAATAAAAACAAGCCTTTACCCTCCTCTGTTTTCTTATATCTACTGATAAAATAATATCAATTAAATAACCAAACCAAAACTCAAATATTGATAGTATAACTGGTATTAAGCTCTGGGCCAGGTCAAAAATGAAATCAATTTTTGGTACTAATAACTGATGACAAAGATTAGTTTTATGAAAATATGGTGTGTGTCTCTGACAATGCATAGGACATCTAATTTGAACATAAATATATGATTATATACAAGATGTATCTATTCCTGGATGGTAAAAGCTTGAGGCATATATAAATACATATGTATGTATATATATGGAAATGTACACAAAGATGTATCAACCTTTTACCATCCAAATGCATACATGTTTTCAACTAGAAAAGCTGGGACTCTTAAAAAAACAAAAATAAAGATAAAATTGCTGTGAATACAGTATATGCACTAGGTCTCCTGTAAATGTGGAACTGTTTGTTATTGTTCTCTACATTGAAAAACAGTCTCCAACATGGACCCCAATGAATCTTAGATGTTTAAAAAAACACCAATGAACAAATAGCACTTAAAAGCTGTTTGTGTCAACAAAATGTGTCTAGTAAAATAAATTTAAAGCACATGCAATGAAAAATAAAAATGTGAAATCATTACATTCAGTGAGATACTCAACTGATAGTCAGATCTCCACCACTTCTCAAGGAGAGGTTCCTTCTGACTCCACAAACCTTTTCAGTCAGTCTGGCAAACATGTGCAAAAAATGTTTGGCTGTTTTGTTGAGGCATCTTTTTCTCCATGGAACAAATGCTTCCATGCTGATGGCAGTGGGAATAGAATATCTGCATTTTTAAAGGACAAACAATAAATTTAAGCATGGGTGGCCTTAATCCTTAGTAGTTTTTCTTTGCTGCTGTAAAAAAAAAAATAAAAAAAAAAATCTAAATGGATACTCCTAAAGTCTTGCACTGAATTTAGAAAAATTATTTTTTGAACCTGTGGTGCGATTAACCCTAAACATCCTACATGAGCCATACATAGTAACCCTTTTAAAATTATTGTGTAGAGATGATATTTTATTTATTTGTACCATTATTCTTGGTGCAATCAAAGAGCAATTTATTTGAGCAGGAGTCCTGCTGGATGCTACTGTCTTCAGTAAATAGAGTAAAATGTATAGAATTAGCATAGTGTAGATAATCCCAATTTCATTCATGTTTAAAAAGTTTGTCCTTTAACTATCAATGGCATTTTAGATCTTTGTTTTTGAAACAGCAAAGCTTTTGGGAGTATATTTAGCACATATGACAAATGTTGCACTTGGAAACTCAGACAACAAAACTGGTTTCTCATGACAAATTTGTTGTCGCAGTAGGGGACAATCATCTGTGTCTCTTACAATCAGGTCTTTACCTTAACTCTGCAACCGAATACTTGAAGTAGGATATAAACTAGGGGGAAAATAGGGTCACAGATACAAAGCTGTATAGTTAGATATTTATATGTATGTGCCAATTTTGTCACAGATATTATTTTACGGGCATTTTTGCTCCACTCATGTTGGTAAGAGTATTGATCTAAACTTTTATCAGGGCCTAAAAATTAGCCCTTAAAGAGGAAAATTTTGTCTAACATTGCTTTTTTCTTTCTTGCTATTGTTTTTCTTTATTTTCATTTCATGTGATATTCTATGATGTTTGGAGAAAATCTTTTCATATACTAAAATAGAATCTCGGGGTTTACAATAAACACTGTGATGTTGGGAAATATTTTATTTCAGCAATGTTTGGTAGATTTTTTTCCCCCCTCTAAGTGTAATGAAGCAAACCAACTTTTGGTTAACATTTAAGATAATGATTATTATTTTAATGTGAGATCAGTCTTGTACTGCACATTCTTTCTTTCATTTAAATGTACAGTATGAATTTTGTATTTAATGAATTTGTGTATCCCGTATGCACGTACCTGCACATTGACTTTCATTTGAAAGTGGGTTTCAATTTACTTTTTAAACAGTGTTTATGAAAAGACCTCAGATGTGTTGACACAAACTATATCCGCAATGTTTTTTTTGTGTGTGTAGGGTGACGTTTGAATGTGATGTTCTGCAGCAACGGGTCAGTATTCCCTATTTACCTTAGATCTCATTTGATAGTGCTTCTTGTAATAATTTTTTCAAGTGAGTGGCATGTTCTGGATTGTGATATTGATATATGGTTAAGGACATTGATATGAAACTAAGGAATTCCTAGAAATTACCAGTGGGCATGTATTAGACAGTCATTGTAATTTAATGTCTAGTAGAAGTGTAAAGTACCAAGGTATTTAGAGTTCATAACATTGTTATCATGTGTATGGGAAGTATTTAGTGTTGATCAGCTTGTTTATATTCATCAAATAAACTTTGTTTCTTTCTGAAATCAGTGTTATGTCATTAAAAGTAGGTTTAATGACTGTAAGAAAATGTGTGAGAGATGTTTTCCACATGGTAAATCTATCACACTCCTTATTTCTCTAATTGCTACCATTCAAAGTAATTTATCTTCCTGTTGTTACTATCACATAAACTGTTTAAGAAAGCATAAAAAGGAAAATGTCTCCTCGGCTCCACTCCCAGAAATGCTTATGAGCAACTTTACTAAAGTGAGGAACCATTTTCTGGATTGGGCTCTTACAGAGCAATATGCTTTTGAGTGTGTTTCTAAAACATAATATTCTTGTGTGACCCTGTGTAATTGCATAGAAAATTACATTTTGTTTATGTACTTTACTGACCAAAAGCCATAAGGTGTGAAATTCTCTGCACAGTCAGCTCCTTTTTCAGCTGCCTGGTAAGTGGTTCCCCGTTTCCATTATGTTCACTTTTTTTAGAAAAGGAACTTTTGTTGACCAGGAATTTCTTACCTCATAGAACTCCCTGGACCAGCTCAGGGCACACACAGCAGGAGAATAAAAGGTAAGTAAGTATGCATTTTACTTAGGTTATTTGAAAACACAGTCTCTTAGTTTTAAGCTCTGTTTCTTTACCAATAAATTAGTCTTCTTGGTAAGAGAGTACTATGTACTAATATAGGATATTAAGTTTCACTTTTAACTACAGCTAAATATACATTTATTTTCTACTTACTCCTACCAAGCTTTGAGCTGCAAAGCTATAAATCGTGTAGTAGTTGCTTCTATCTCCTTTCTAGATCTGCACAATTTTTCAGAGTGGTCTTGTTCTGTATTCAGGTAATGTCCATAGTAGGGGACTCTCCATCCCATTGCAGGCACACATTTTTGATTCTATTTTCAGGGCTCATCACTTCCTGCTTTAAAGGCAGCTTCAGCCTCCCCACATGGTGAAGGGGACAGTACGTGCCAACGTGTCACACTAAGGATCTAGAGGGGACAACAGTGGATTTGGGGGAACTCTCAAAGGCTCTTAAGCCCCGTTTTCTCCAAGATGGTGTTCTGCAAGCATCTTTCCTCTGTAAAAAGGGGCTGTGAGGGCCCCAGGGGAAGGGGCAGGACCAGCATATTTGTGTCTGCTGGGTGTTTCAGGGGTAGGGAGCTCCGCAGAAGGCAACTCTGGGTACAGGAACATCTCACCTAATGTTGAAGTTTCAGTTCATACAATCAAGAGCTCCTCCAGCCCTGAGAGAGCCTAAATAAGGATCAAGCTCTTCTAAGCTTGAGGTTTCTTCCTCAGCCTATTTGTTCACACTAGACATGAGCCAAACTAGCTCAAGGTTTAAGCAAGCAGACGTATAAGCAGTGGGGGACATTCAGGGGATGGAACTATGTGTTGGCTTGCATTTCAAGCCAAGATGTCAATTTAGACACATTCTGAGAGCCCCAAACAGCTCCGTGCCAGTATGAGTTGGATAAATCCAGCTGCAGAACACCTACTACATCCCCAGTTGTTCACACTGTGCTCCAGGTCCAGGATTTGGTCCTGGAAGAGCCACACTAACCAACACACATTGGGTCCTGCCCTGTGCAGAAACCTATCAGAAAGTACAGAACAAAAGGACAAAGAAGGGCGTGACTATGTGTCACCTGTTGATATTGCTTCTCTAAAACATGAAACTTTTAATAACCAAAGTATTAAATCATTCTAAATAAAGCCAAGTCAGCTCTAAATAAGTAATACATTTCCCATTATGAAGTCAGTGGGAGCTCTGCACATCGCCAGGGCATGATCTGACCCACATATGAAAAGTACAGTTGATGGGGGGCTGTTGTGCAGATTTTCCTCTTGTGAGATTACAGTGATGTTATTTTATGCTCCTAACTTTTCAAGCAAGATATCTGTTTTTCAAATGCACCTTTTCAGAAAAAGGCAACCTCTGCCTTCATCAGGAACAGCCCAGGGCACATCATTACAGCTTTTGTGTGGCCTGGAGGCACTGATGCAGTTGCAGAATACTTGGTGGATGCAGTTGCAGAATCAAGGACTGGTTTTGTCTGGGTTTGCATTCCTTCCACTCCTTGCTCTTGAAAATGACTCTTTCTTCAGAATGAGACTATTCTAAACCCAAATCTCCACAGATGCAGGGGAAGAGCAGGCACAATGCCAGTGCATCCTAAAGACAATGCATGTGTCCCTTGAAAAGTGCACTTGAATTTGTGTTACAGACAGTTACACATTCCCATGAAGCTACAAGTCTCAGGACAAATACAAGAACTTTGAACTCACCCGGTTTCTAATGGAGGCGAGTGTCCAACTTTAAAAAGGCCGTGCTTTTGGTACTCACCCCAGCGAGGCCAGGAGACAGCAGATGTTCTGGCAGCTGCAGGCTGCCTTGTGCTTGGGGAGCTGGGGCTGGAGGAGAGCAGCCAAGCTCCCTCCAGATGGAGCAGACAGGGAAGAGGGGAGTGGGAGGCTGCACAAGGAAGTTAGATAGCTCCGAATAGCAAAGGACTGATGATGTGTGGCTCCAGATCACCTAACCAACTTAGGAGAGGCTGCACAAGAGAAATAAGCACCAATCCACAGTTAACCTGAGTTCAGTAAGAAGTCTTCCTGTCGTGGGAAAATTGATAGGGAGGAAATATCTGTGCAGAATGCATGATAATGTAGCATGGTAACTACTTTTTATTTGAATGTAATTTGGACAAACGCATTACTCATAAGTGACTTATCCAGGGCTTGCCAAATATGTGGTTAAACAGTTATTATAGCAAATTACACCATCATCTAAACACCTCTGTTTTGGCTCTTAGTTGTCTTCTTTTGCAATGAGGTTGTTTTTTTCTTCATTACTGTTGTCTAATATTGCTGTATTTACTGTTTCGGTTACCATAGAAATAAATAATGGCACAAACAACAACATGCGTACAAGTGAATAAGAGCATTTTCTGAATTTCATGAGGAGAACACCCTTGTTAATGAAGACCTGTATGGTTGCATAGTTTTTAACATAGTTCTCATGTCTATTGATTTGTGTCTTCATATGCATTTTATTATGGGCTTTATATTTCATTTTAAACTTCAAAAAATAAAGAAAAACAGCTGAAGTACTTTTTTTTTTAAATGGCCAGATTTTGGTTAGAGGTTAACACAGGCCAAAAGAGAACACAGATCTGCCCTCGAGCTCTTGCAGTTTTGTTTTGTTTTGTTTTAATAAAAAGATCATTATTGCAATCCACTGAGGGTCACAGAAACACGGTCATTACAGACCAGCCGTATTCCTTGTGCAACTCTCCCTCCCTCTGCACCTTCTCCCATCCCAGATCAATCAAACCTGTGAAGGCAGGACTGCAGTCAGTCATGATAAGTATGTGCATTAAGGGACAAATCCAAACTTTACTGAAGTGAACTGAAAGACCATTGATTAAGTTTCTGATTGTAACCCACTTGCTTCTTTCTGGAGCAAATGTGTACATTTACAGGAGCATGGGGCCAAATTGTTTCCCCTATATTTCAAAATTTCAGGTAAATGTAATTCAGGTGAACAAACTGCCTGACTTTCTGAATGTTTTGTGATAAGAAAATACATCTTAGATTTCATTACTGAAGTTCATTTACAATGTATTTGGTTTATAGTCCTGTGGTTCTAGGTCAGCACTCAACTCCTACCAACTCTTAACACAGCGTTTCATTATGGTGGCTTTATATCATGATCACTTATTGTATTTGTTACAATTGAATTCACGTATCATTCAGTCCATGGGTAGTTTGCTATTGTTAACATAGAAGTGCTACTGCCTCAAGGAGTAAAATGCATCATATTTAGGAGTCTGTTTTCTAAAACAAAATAAATCCTGAGCAATCTTGCAGCTGAGGTTACTATAGGAAAAAGAAGAGGCAAAACAACCCTCATAATTATTAACTCCCAGGACTGTCCAGGTAGCCAGTTTCTAGAGGATTTGTTCCAATTCTGATGCCATTCCCCATGTCAGAGTTGTTCTCACTGAAGTTAAACAACCAGTCTCCGTATCTGAAAGCTGAAGGTTGTAAATCTCCCTCATGAATGTTGCCTATGACAGGGAAGGAAAGACTTGCATAATTACCACTTGTACTTCCTCAGAGAACATGAGCTCAAGTCTAAAGCAAGGAGTTTGGTCAATAAAACATCAAGGTCTGAAAACTACAGGAAAAGGCCTGTCCAGCTCATATGATAAGTGGTTTTTTATTGATTAAAAGAAAACTAATATTTCAGTGGATGCCTCCTATTCAGACATGATTATTTTGCAGATATTCTTAATTTTTCTTCAAGATTGCCATCAGTTATTAGAATTCATAGCTAAATTAACTTGAAATATCTTACAATCTTCCTTCTTTGTGAAGCATAATGCAGTGGATATAGCTATTCTGCTAAAATACAGAGAACCATTTACTAATAAAAGTCTAAATGTTATTATGTTCATTAGTGTCTTTGAAACAGTACAAATTTAAAATCAGAGAACAGGAGCAGCACCTCATTCCCACACTACTAAGTCAGAAGGAATTACTCTCAGTCCTCCTCACTGAGCAAGGAATATCAGTGCTTGGCATTTTGGGCTATAATTGCCCAGATAGCTTATAGAAGAATACAACTACTCATGTGAGCAAATTTTTACAGGACTTAGAGTCTTAAATCGATTATAAATGCTTTTTGGTTAGTGTGAATGCTCATGGTCATACCAGTACCTTTTCATACCCTTCCTAGTCCACATCTGTTCTCTGCATACGTCACAGGGAATGATTTCTGTTAAAATGTTTATGCATTGCTGCTATTCTGTTTGCTCTTCTCATTGCAGCTTTTTCTACTTCCTGCAGTGCTTTGCACATCTTTTAGCTCTACATTCCCTCACGCAGAATTGCCATATGCAGTCTTTGAAAACTTCATTTTTGAAGGAATCCTGTGATTCTTCAGCTACTTCAGCATCTTCTCTGGGGGTGCACAGAGAGCTTTGTACAAAGTAGGAGACACCTAAGGTAAGACTGTCTGAATTTAAGCACATGCTTCAGACTTGGATTACCTGGGGGTCCTGTGCAATATGAAAATGCTCTCCTTCCTTTGATTGCTGTGAGACTTGAATATTATCAGCATCTGGCATGATAGAGACTGAAATATAGAAAACCTTATAAAATTTTTCTGATATACATTAGGTTGTCATCAGCAGTGTCCCAAGGAATCAGGCAAACCAAGAAATATTAAAATAGGTTGTTAGAAATGTTGATTTTCCAGAGTTCACCTGCCCAGTTTGGTTCAATGACTATTTTTCCCTCTGTTTTGAAATTCCAAATACAAATGGTGATGCACACATATTTGTTAAATTCTGAGGGATTACCGAGAAATTTAACTGAAGGGGCATATTCAGGTGGTTTGTTGGACCTTGCCAGCACAGCAAGTTCAGAGAAGAATTTAGATTACCTACCAACACTGATATTAAATTGCAGTCTGAAAATAAATTAAATGAGATACTTGAATTGAGTAATTCATATGAAAGGAATGGTGCCTTGATGTGTGGTAGCTTAGTACTTCCAGAAGGTCAAACACCAGAGGAATGGGACAAATTTTAAAAATCAGATGTTTTTATTTTTCTAAATTTCTTCTTATTTGCATATTCGAACTATTTCAAAGTCACTGCCTTGAACTGTGTTGCAAACAAAATGGCAATTGAAGAGATAGTTTTGATGTGATGCACATCCTTCTTCACCGCAGGAATGAAGATGAAAAGGACCCTTCTTTTGAGTGCCACATCTTAATACTGTTTTGCAATTACGCTACACAGACAATATTAACAATTCTGATTAAATACAGGATATCATCTTAAAATGAATACCAGACTTTTAGGAAGGGCTTTGTAACAAACATTTCAAAAATCTGATTTTACTTTGAATTAGCTTTCAAAATCCAGTCCAGATATATGTAAAGAATATAGAACATAAATATATTTTCTAAAGTACTACAGTATGTGAAATTTATAAATTGTTATATGCTTTGTTAATGCAGCTGGGTGAAGCTTAGTTTCACATCAGATAGAATCTTTTAGATAAATCATTTATGACTAGATGACTTCTTATCCAAAAGTCAAATATGTGATCATTTACAGAGGTCACTGGCTGTATTCTGCTCTGTGTTCCATAATCAGCTGAAATAAACCCCAGGAGTCCCTCCTGAATGTATACTCACAGGGTCACAGTATAATAAAATACTGCTCAAATTGTATTTCAGACAAGGAATGCTTTCCCCCCAAACTACTCTAGTCTCAGGGACAGGACTGTCAATATGCATTGCAGTGCAAATGGCAAGTATAAAGTCCAGCATTTGGAAGGGCAGCGCCCTGCCTGCTTAGTGGCAAAAAGCCCTGCTGTGACACACATTTAACTATTTAAGTGACTTTTACAATGTATATTCTATACTCCTTTTTTTAGAGAGTCAAGCTGGGACTTCCAACTAAGGCATGTTTTTGACACAGAGGAGGGGTACAAAGGAAATACTGAAAACCTTGGGAACATTTTCCAAACACATACAAGCTGATGTTGTGGGATAGTGAAGAAATGCTATCAGATTCTGTGGATGTAGAGAATGTATATAATATCCTACCCATGATAATGCAGCATCACAAAAATTTCAGACGATACTGTCAAAAAAAAAAAAAAAAAAGTCACAGGATGATGGAACTGCATGGAAATGCATTTCTGCTTGAAAAGCAAATAGAGTATTAGCTTCAGAGATTTCCATCAGTTCCTAGAAATACACCTAACCGATCATGAAAATGCAATAAATGTTCTGTATAAAACCTTACAGAAAGGAATGAGTTTTTGTTTTCCTGTGGAGTTCACGACAACCAGCAGTAGATCAATCAGTACATCCACTTCTGTGCTGGGTAAGTTACTCTGTAAGCCTCAGATGATCTGGAAGGAAGTGTCTTATGAAAATATTAGCAAAACAACTGATTAAATAAGGAAAAAATGCAAAATTGGAAACCCGTAATAAAGACAATTAGATAAACCGAAGTGCAATGACTATTATCAAGCAATTAAATGGCTACTCCTGTAGCTGTTCCTTTGCTTGGCTGCTTTGTTAGAAGTGATATCATGGAGTCACCACTATGCTTTGAATTATAGGTTATTACTAACTGGGTGGAAGAAATGCTGCGACCAGGACAGACGCCAGTGAGGAAGGGCTGGGCAATTACCATCTCTGCTCACAGCAGCACACCAGGCAGTAATGAGTACCTGTCATGCTCTCACAGAAGCAAAAATACAGCTACTTGCTGAAAATGCTTACAATGTTCTGTACTATTATAAAGAAGAGAAGATCATCTTCCATCTCTGTGGGACTGTCAGTTCCAATAGCACAGTACACTGCTCAGATGGTTTTTCTCTGCCTTTGAATGAAGAAGCAGAACAAGTGGAGTCACACAAACACAGGCTATGGACTTTGATACCAGAACTCAGGGAGGTAGGGACACAGCAGAGACCTTGCTCCAGGACCCCTCATTCACCTTGTTATCAGGTCCTGCCTGGAAACACAATACACTTTCCACCACAGTGGTCCTTGTTTCTTCCAAGATTATAATATAATCACGTTGTGTCAGGTCACTCCTCAAAAAGTGACACTCCACAGACTCTAAACAGCAGAAGAGAATGAGAGGTGGTCCATGATAAATAAATTTCCAGCTTTTCAATTTACTGGAGAAGCAGTTTCCATAAGTGCCAGGTCTACACATCTGTCCATTATACCTATTCTGTATAAAATTTTAATACACACTCCTGAGCCTGGTCCCATGGTTCTGCTATCAGTGTATCCTTGTTTTCTTCACTGTGGGCAAACATTCACACTCTCAATGCCATTTTCAAAAGTTTTTACATGTTTTAGTTAAATTCAGGAAAATAATGTAGAGCTAAAATGGAACCTTAATCGTTCCATGAAAAAATGAAGACAATAGTATCACTGGGGCAACAGTAATAAGGTTTGCCTAATCAAGTACTTAAAATTAAGAGTTCAAAATTTATCTCAACCTTAAGTATATTTTAAATTTATTTTTAAAACAATGTTGTATTCTAAATAAACAGGCAAGAATCAAGGTCAATTGACAGAATATTATGGAGCTTGCAAGATAGGGTTAAATTTATCAGATGTGTTGCTCATGTTGCCTAGATAAATAGCTATCTTCAGAATTATAGTGGCTTTAAGCAGTCATGGACAAATATACACTGGCTTAGCTGTTATGACATATCTTTAGTCCTAAGGAAATGATGAATTAGCCAAGTAGTCTTTAAAGTAAGTGTCATATAGAGGCTAACCAAGCTCCTTCCTCCCACTCTTAAATACACTTTACTGATGACATACTTGTGTGTACATATTTTAAAGAAATCCTTACAGATATTTCAGGTGAGAGCTTCAACCAACATCCACCTACATTCTTCCTTGAGCTATGCAGAATCTGAAGATCTAATATTGCTACACTTATGAACTCAAACCTAATTTTCTAATCTTCTCAGAGGGAAGTAGAGCTATTCAGAAGCAGGTGTGGTCCCAGGCATAGTTGTGACAATGTCAGGACTGGGTATCAGATTGGTGCATGCTTATGGGAAATCTGTGGTGCCCTTTCCTCTCTTCCCTTTCCAACCCATTCATGGTCTGCTCGTTTGGCATCAGTAAAATCTCCTGAAAGTCCCAGTTACCTGCAGTTCATGAGTATAGCACAGTGATCACACCAACACCATGAAAATATGCCAGGCACAAAATTGGATTTAAAAGTTTCCTAAGGTAGAAATACTACCTCGTAAGGTCCAAGGAGGATGGTGATGTACCACCCCACACCATGTGTGCAGCCCCAAACCATGTCTCAGACTGCCTTGGGGGTGTTGCAGTGTAAACGGAGCACAACAGAGTCTGCTTTGAGGGGTGTCTGTCCAAAGAGCAGAGATCCCTCACCTCTACAACTGGTGCTGGGCTGCTTCTCCCTCCCATTGCTGCTGCCCTTGGGAACCTGAAGCACAGCCACAAGGCAGAGACCTGCGAGTGAGAAGTGGGACTGCTAAACAGCTGTTACAGGTGAGGGATACACGTGGGCTCTGGGAAAGAGCTTTGTGCTGTCCTTTCTCCACTGTCTCCTGTGCTGATCCCCTCTGCAGCTGTGGCCTTCCATGGCCCACCTATTGCACAGCTCTCTGAGGAGGAACTGGGACACTGCACTGGTCTGTAGTCGGTGTGACAAAATCCCCTGCCTGGTCATCTCTGGAAAATGAAGTCTCTGTGCGCTTTTGTGTGTGTGTAGTGGGGAGAGTTATGTTCAGGGCACTCAGAAGAAACATATAAGAGCCCTCCAGAGTTTATGGGAGGTGCCTTTGGCCTCAGTGAAAGAAGGAACTGGTAGCATTAGGAGAGGGTAAGTACTCTGTTGTTAAGGAGTGGTGGTGGGATTGTTTATTTTTCCTCCCATAAACGTTTTTTTTAAGGTCCTAATGGAAACAAAGCAAAGTATTATTCCTCTAAAAGCACTATTCTTTAAGTAAACCAGACTCACTACTTGAAACATTCCAATGACATATGGTGGCAGCAGGGGGATGGCCGAGATGTGGACGGGCGAGGTATCACCGAGATAAAGACCCACACACACAGACAAAGTACAAGGTGCGAGGAGAGGCACATGTGCCCCAGACACAAGCAGGACAGAGGAGAAAACAGAAAATACTTCTGTGGGCATAAACTTATCCCTTTGATAATTATCTTCAACAACCTCACTTTTCCAGAGATAAAACTAAAAAACGTCCTTTCATGGTTTCTGTAACTCCAGAGGTGTAGGCAGCTTTCCCATGTTCTGTTGGCTGTAGGGGAGTCATGTCATCCTTCAGACACCTGCGCTGGCATCAGCAACTGCACCTC
The DNA here is from genome assembly GCA_013390005.1 of Calyptomena viridis. Lineage (NCBI taxonomy): Eukaryota > Metazoa > Chordata > Aves > Passeriformes > Eurylaimidae > Calyptomena > Calyptomena viridis. Next base: position 65,165 of record WEIV01030809.1, read on the forward strand.
AGGTCACTGAGCTCAGTGTGCCAGAGCTGAGGCCAGGCACAAGCTACTGCCCATGGCACCAGTCTCCCAGAACAGTAAAATAATCATTGCTGTGGGGCACCAAAACACAGCCTCCCCTGCTCTTGTGGGAGGGCATTTTTTTATCGTCTTCCTGATGTCCTGAGCTCATGGCAGTTGAGCCCCATGCTCCAATAGATGTGCACCTAGTTGGCATCCTGATTCAACAGCTTTCAGAGTTACTTCTGTTTTTTGTAAATGATTTTCTCATCTCTTTATTTTCCTCTGTGACCCACCACACTTGCACACCTGGGCTGTGGTTTCTGTAGTGGCAGTGAGGTTTATTAGGCCTCAGAAAAAGGGAATGAAAAGAACCCACCTGTGTTTTGCACAGGAAAAAGGAAAAATAAGTCCACAGTTGTCTTTCTCCAGCTGGTAATGCAGACAAATGGGGGCTATTTGCTATGCAGTTCATTACTAGTAACAACAAATTGATATAGTTATCATCAATTTAAATATAAAGTGGTATAATATTTTCTACAGGCTTTGCAGGTTTGTAGGTTGGTGCATTCACCAGAATTTGTAACACTTCATTACCTTGTAAACTTTCCTCTCTCACTTGCTGCCTCTTATTTGCAGCATCAAATTTAGATGCATCTCACTGCATCTAAAATATGTCTTCATCTGGTAATGATGAATGCTAGTGTAGATGCTATTTCTTCCTCTCTAGTGGTTTATTGCTGCCCCCAAATATCCTGGCTTCTTTCAACATCACGAATTTGGTATTGGAGAGATGGGAAGGGAACAGCATGGGGGTATAACCATACATGGACAGACGTCCATACTCTTCTTTATCTTCTAGTCTCTTAACTTGTCAAAGTCTCTTCAGCAATTAGGGAAGCTAGAAACATAAAATTATTTAAAAAGAGAGTTTCCTATGCTATTTCTTGCCTCTAGTGGCTAAGGATTAGGAAAATAAAAATTATTGCAAGATTTGGCATAAAATTATCATATTTGGCATTTCTTTTGTAGTTTAGCCATCTTTTGGATGACAAGGTGGTCTGTAAAAAAAAGCAACAGCATATTTTAGGACAGAAAACAGCCCTAGGGAAGTACATATATGATTTCAAGGCAGTTACATCTAAATCCCTTGGAGCTTAAAACAAAAAGCCATCTCTGCAGTAGATGTCCTGGTGGACAGAGTGCAGGTTACATGTTCAAAGTGACCCAACATATTTGCTCTATCAAATGGTCATTACAACCCTCACCTAAAAAAGCCTATATGCAGATATACTATGTGTAGTAATTCCAAAACAGCTGCAGATGGGCCATGCCTTCACAATGGTTCAGTGTGATACATGTCATAATTCCTACATTATATATTCAAATTCAATAATGAACTAAAAAGACATATAGGAAAACATCTTCTTTCCTCAAAAGTTCTGCTTCCTAAAGGGGATCTTCATGATGAAAACCCATGCCTTTTGGCCCCCGACTGCACAGCTACCATTTGCCAAGGTGGAACAATATAAATCACACAGCACCACACATTACAATGAACACAGGCGTCCAAGGGTTTGATGTGACCACTCACTCCTTTGTTAAAATGCATTACTCTGAAGAAAAATGGCAGAAACACATCAAAAAACCCAGAAAGAATTTATTTCTGTCCTACAGAGAATTGTAGAGCTATAACAGACCTGACCTAAATCTCAAAAATCCTGCAGTGCTGCCTTTTGGGGTTCTGCTGTCTGGGCATTCAATAATATCGTCACACTTCCTATGACATTACTCTGAGCATTTCTTTTTTTCTCCAAAAATACTTTGATGTTGCCAGCAAAGCACACCAGATCAACTCTCTGATTACCTTAAGAGCCAACAAACCTGAAAAACAAAACCTTGGGCAGCACGAATGCCTGTAACATTGTCAATACTTCTGCCTCCTGCCCCCTCTAGCTTCACCCAGCTGTTTTAAATACTGAAGAGAAATTAAAATTCTTAAAGCCTTGCAGGATGCTTGGATTTCTGCCCTTTATTTCCACTTCTATGCGCCATAGCTTGAAAATTTGCCCGTGGTTTATAAATTCCCTGTTCAGTTTTCTTTTTAAAAGCAACGACTAGGAATCCCGACAAAGAAAATGATCTGGCGTTGGCTTCGTCCATTGCCAAGCTGCCGCTCACAGCCCTGCCCCTATGGATCGTCCTGGGCTTCGCGTTTTCCTGTGTCCGATGACATTATGCAATTACACGATGATAACCATCATTCGGGAATACAAATGCGAGAGGTAAACAGCTCGGGGCTCTTTATTAGTTTATTCCAGGAGATCTTTCTTGTTTTACTGCACGGCTCCTCCCCTTTTTACAGTTTTCTGCTATTCTTTACTAATTCTAGTGATTTGAGAAATGACCTTTAACCTACGCAGTTTGCAGACTCCTAAAGGGGATAATTGAAATGCCACAGTAAACCAAAGGCAATAAAATATTATTTACTAGGCATAAAACTAAGGTTGGTCTTCTAAAAGGAACGAACAGCCCCCTTATTCCTCCCCCTCCCAGGACCTGGTGCTACACCTAATTTACAAATTCCTCACCAGGCGTCCCGAGCAATGAACAGCAGCCCAGGGAGTGAGGATTCCTAATGGAAGGGCTCTTTGGATATTAGGGAGTAAAGAAACCAGCCGGGAGCGATGCTGTGGCCTCGGGCCCCGTCGGGGCGGTCAGGTGCCGGCGGGAGTCACGGAGCCCCGGGCTGATCTCCTGCCCTCCGTGAGGAGAGGGGGCTCCACGCTGCCCTGACGCCTCCGCCGCCCCGTTGGGCAGCGGTCCCCTTCCAGCCGCCCCGCTCCCTGCCTGCGCCCCGGGCTGCCGCTGCTCGGCTCCCAGCGCCGGGGCCCCTCTCGA
>WEIV01030809.1:70235-249285 GCA_013390005.1 Calyptomena viridis
GGCGCGGGGCCCCGGCGCGGGGCCGCCTCTCCTCCCCTCTCCGGCTACCGCCAGGCGCTCCCACCTCTCAGCTCTCACCCACCGCGGAGAGCGCTGCTTCCCACTTGGGAAAAGCTCCTGTATTTTTTTTTTCCTTCTCTTTTTGAATTTCCCCCCGAAGGGAGGCTGCCCGCCGCAGGGACAGTTGCAGGGCTTGCTCTGCTCGCCGCGTCCCGGTGCATCTTTCTGGCAGCGGCTGCTAATGCGAGTTTAAAGATATCTTTCCAAACTTCCCAAACTTCCCCGAGGATTATTGCTATGAAGGAGCCGAACGTCGGCGCTAATGGTGGCCTGTACCTTTAAGGAGAGCTGGCTGGGGGCCAGCGGAGGACCCGGAGTCAGCCCCCCCCTTTAATTTTATTCTCAGTTTCTGGAGATTATCACTCTGCATCTGCAGCGGGTTCCGCCTGGGTCAGCGCGGAGGAGCGCGACTCCTCAGGGTCCCCTTAGCGCTGGGAGGACTCCATGTTGGAAAGCCTGTTGGCTTTTTGTTGTTTGTTTGTTTTTAATTGTCAATTGTATGGTAAATGGGCTGCGCTCGGAGGGTCACGGGGAGTTCAGCGAGGCCGAGGAGCGAGGCTGTCCCCGAGCGCCGAGGGAAGGACACGGTGTGCCCTCACCCCCGGGAAAACACCCCCTCTGCGCCTCTGGTGGGGAAAGCTGGGCCGGGACCCGACCAGTGCCTTTCCCTGCAATCGTGAGACCGGGTCTCGCCCCTCCAAACGGTGAAGCCGCAGCAGGGAGCAAGGGGCGGTGAGGGGGTCCCTGCGGAGCCGCTGCGCCTCCCGCAGTTTACAGCCCCCCGGAGCCGGGCTCTGGATGCCGCCTGCCCGCTGGTAGTACTCCTAGAAAACCAGATGCCTTCGCAGGCTTTCCAGACACCCCGTGTAAAACAGGATCAGAGGCGATCCCGCGGTGCAGGATCTGTAAAAGCCTCTCTTTTCATCTCGGCAAGGAGCGCGGGCTCCGCATGGGGTTCGTTAAATACCAAGACCGAATCTCCGCGGCCCTACAAAGTTGAATTCAGAGCCTCATACTCCCGATCTCCAGCGCTCCGTGCTGCTGGGCAGTCTGCCNGTAGTTTGCCTTTTTTTTTTTTTTTTTTTTTGCTGTTGGTTTTTTTTGTGTGTTGTTTCTGGTGGCAGCTTGTCAGCTGCTGCGTGCAGAAGGGCCGGGCTGGAGGGGCCGGGTCCCCGCCCGCGGCCCCAGGCGCAGGTGCCTCCTCCGCTTTCCTTCTCAGCTCCAGAGGACGAGGAGGGCGATGGCACTGCTGATGGGGCGCGGGAGGTGCCGTCGGAAGGGCAGAAGTCGCCCGGCCCCGTCGCCTCCCGGGGCTGCGGCGAGCGAGGCCGCCCCCTGTTGGGAGCGGGACGCCACAGCTCTCAGGGGACCGCTGGGACGGGGCTCGGGGGCTCCGGCGCAGCGACGGCCAAGCCCACGGGAGCACCCGGGCCCTTTGAACGGGGCAGTGCCCTTTGGCCCCGCCGTCCGGGTCGTGCAGCGAGGGCAGCGCCCCACTCCTGGAGCTGTCCCGGTCACCGGCTCCCTCTGCGGTCGCCCATCCCGCCGGGGCAGCTCGGCGTGCCCGGGCTGGCTGCTGGGCCGGGCAGTTGCACAGTTGTCGGGGTCCCGCATGGGCACCGGGGTCTCCAAGCTCCTCAGGGCTCAGGCAGTTCCATGGCGCTTCTTTGTTACTGTCATTATTTTCAGAGCTAACAGATGTAAAAAACCCCAACACGTTGCGGGCTGTTGGGTGTCGCTGCTTGCCCCATGCACACCTCGCTTCGCCTCGTCCCGTGCTCAATGCGCCCTCGGCTTTCGCACCTTTCCCGGGACTGGGTCCTTCTGAGACGGGTGGGCTCGCTCTGCCGCGGGAGACCGGCCCCTATTTACGCACCCCATTTACCCACTCCGCGTTGAGCTGGGGGGCTCAACTCCCCCGGGCAGAAGTTTAACCCGCACGGCGCGGGGAGGCTTCGCCCCCGGGCTGCAGCTCCGGCGCGGGGTCGGGGAGCGGTGCATGTGGGTCCCCACGCTGCGGCAGCTTCCTCGCATGTGCTCGGGCAGGTTCCGTGTCCGGCCCCGCCGCCAGCGCTCCGTTCCTCCCGGCCCTTCGCAAACAGAAATAAATTAGAATTAAGAGCACCTTCAATTCAGCGTTAAGGGCCTTTGGAGAATGAATAGGGAATAGGGAGCCCCCAAGTGTCGAAATGTCCTTTTTTTTTTTTTCTTTCTTTTTTTTTTTTTTTTTTTTCCCCTTCCGAGGGGAGGGGAAATAAACCCCGGGAATGGCTCTGGGTAGCGAGTGAGAGAGTCCCGTGTGAGGACCAGACGGTGACCGCGAGACCTGTCGGGGGAAGCGTTTGACTTCCAAGACGGCAGCCCGGTTGTTGCAGGGGCCGGGTCGGGACGCGGAGCCGCTCCTTGTCGCTCCTGGTACCTCCCTGGGCTGGTACCTGCCCTGGCGGGACCCTGGGGCTGCCGTCGGGGGAGTCACCGCGGCGCCAGCGCGGAGCTCGGTGCTGCCTCAGTGATCGCGGAGAGCGGGAGCCCGGAGGCTGCGGCGAGATGGTTTAGGGAACGGCGGGGAGCGCCTGCCACGGCCGGCGGGGAAGGGCGAGGATCGGCCGCATCGTGCCCGGGTGGGAGCCGTCGGGACCCCCGCGGGACCGACAAGCCCTCGAGGCACCGGCCTCCCCCTCCCTCTTGGTCTCGCTTTGCAAACCTGAAGCCGCCTTTAGCCAGCCGTGAGCCTTTCGTGTCCACGACGCTGGCTCCGGCGCGGGGACCGATGGGGTAATGCCCGGCCCGGGGCCCGCGGGTCGCCTGTAGCCCCGGGGCAGCNGAGGCCGGGGCAGAGGGACGGGCGGACGCCCCGGGAAGGCGGTGTCCGCGGGGGGGTGGGGGTGCGTGGGTGGGTTTTGCCCGGTGGAGCGGGAGCCGCGACGTGCCTGCGTCTGGCACCAGAGCCTCGGCGGGGAGAAGGGCCGGCGAGTCAGAGTCAAGTTAAAAGGGGCCCGGAGACTTCCGTTGTTTAAACTTGAATGCTCGAAAATGGTCTGAGAAGCAATAAACAATCTGATCCTTTTTCTCCCCCCTCTAGAAATCCAGTGCAGTATTAATCCACGGAGGTTCAGTGGGGACAGTTGGAAGTACAATGGCTTCTCAGTACCTCGTAGTGGCTCTTGCCGTTTTCTCCTCTTTTACCCAGGTTGTAATAGAAGCCAGCTCTTGGTGGTAAGCATCTCGTATTGACTTGATTTTGAAAGGGGGTGTCAAGATTTGCTTGCTTAAATGTCTGTGTACTTATTCTGTACTTTGTTTCTGAGTGAGTTCCGCAGGAGCGAGGCAGTGAGGAGTAGCGTGTTCGTTGTAATACGTTGTGTAGTAAAATGAACTGTCGAATAAGGGTAAATGTGTAACATCTTGTCTCGTAAAATACAGTTTTTAGAATGCCGTATGGTTGATTCTCAATGGATTTTATCATCTTTAAATTACTAAAATTGCATCTCTTTTAAAAGAGCCATTTCAGCTCCCTTGGGTTGGAAATTTTACATGTATAAGAGAATGCTGATTTACGAGTAAAAACTTTTATTAAAGTTTTGAAGTTTTCTGTAACTGAGATGTTTAGAAATATATTTTGTTACAAAGAAGTACATTTAAATTTCTGTTTTGGCAAATTATCTGTATAGTGTACAATGTTGAGAGTTCTTGAAATAGGTGTTTGCTGTTTCAAGTGATCCTTTTTGGATTATTGGCCACTTTTTAATTGAAGTGTATCATGTGAAGTGCACTTTAAGAATTAAGAAAACAAAGTTGATTTTGTTTACAGTGAATATACTTGCCTGTGTGTTTTTGTGTTGTCATTCGGATGAAGCTAGAAGTAGTCTAGCAAGTTTCTAACTTCTGGCTTGCTAAAGGTTTCCTTATTTGTTTATAGTAGAAGAGATTGAAAAATCCAGACGTAAATCTAAAATATGTGTTAAAACAAATTGGGATTTGGGGAGCTTTTTTCATTTTTGCTTTATTTATTTATTTTCCTGGCCTTGCAATTGTTTGGGGCTTCTGTTATTTTTACTATGTCAATTTAAGCTGGTAAAGGGCTGCCTAGATGCAAGTCTTCCAAGTCTGTGTCTTGCTTCAGTTTCTAATGTATGGGGGTAGCCACATGGGTGGGGATGAATAACTTCTGCCATGTCCTGTCCTTAAAACAAAAGTTTTATATTTAACTGCTTGTTTGTTTTTTCCTCACCTGTTAGCAAAACTGGGAGTTGTATACTCATGTATAAGATACAGTTCTGCTTGGGATTTATAAATTATTTTTAAAAAATTATTTTATTTTGTTTTAGAGTCTTCTGTTTGTTAATCAAAATCTTTCTTTATGCAGGTCTTTAGGGATGAACCCCATGAACCCCATGAACCCTGTTCAGATGTCAGAGGTATATATAATAGGAGCCCAGCCACTATGTAGCCAGCTAGCAGGGCTTTCCCAAGGACAGAAGAAACTCTGCCAATTGTATCAGGACCATATGCAGTTCATTGGAGAGGGTGCAAAGACGGGCATTAAGGAGTGCCAGTATCAGTTCAGACATAGAAGATGGAATTGCAGCACTGTGGACAACAACTCTGTTTTTGGCAGAGTCATGCAGATAGGTAGGAAGCAACATCTTTATGATTAAACTCTTGTCTAAGGATGTGTATGGCACACACTGTTCTGCACTTGAAGCTTTTGCCAGGTTCTTACTGAGTGCTGTATACAATCAAGTGTTTTTAAAAGTTGGCAAAGGAGTTGGATTATTTTTAGCTGGAGGTGATTTCCCACCACTGTCCAGCCATGTGTCTTGGAAAACAAAGTAGGAATATGTATTTGCATATGGGAATAGAGGAGAAAGGAAAATGAGGCCCTGAAATCTCTTTTGTAGAAAACCTGAGACAAAATGAAGGCAACCTAGGAGAATTAAAACCAGCAGCCTCTTGTAAAATTAAAGATGTCCATGTCTCGTTCCAAAGTTAGTGGCTGCATAATAAATTGTTCTTGGTCCAGAGGTTAACTGAAAATTGCTGCTCTGTCGATTAGTGTTTATAGGCAATTCTTCCTTGCTTATTTCCAGATACCTTTTTTTTTTTCTTTTTAAAGAATACAGATTTATTTTTAAGGTACTGTAGCAGGGTAACTTTTATGAAATCAGGCAAAATACGTGATTATCTTTGTAACTCGTCTTTAATGTAATCACGTCATTGGTAAGAGAGACAGATTCCTGTTTAATGTCTTACCACAATTTGGTGGACACCCAGCATTTTCCCTATCAGATCCTCTTTGAAATGGGCTTCTCCAGTGCTCACGTGCTGCCTGCCTTTCCTGGCATTTAAGGACCTCATCGTCTTTTATAGTCCTTGCAAAATTTTAACCAGTGCTGTTGAGCTGGGTCCATGACTTTCCCAAGTAAGACTGTAATCAACTGAAAAATGCATATTTTTCTAGGTGATACCTGTAATCTTTTAAGTAGTGATCAGTACAGTGACAAACTCAGCAGTGCTTTTTAGTTGGAGTTGTAAAGCTAAGCTTTTATGTCAGTGTTTTTCTGTCCTGCTTTAAAAAAAAAAGTTTTAAAATGGGTCTTAATCTAGGTTTATCTGTAAATGGGCTTACTCTGGTTAAAGTTGAAGGAATACATCAATTCACATTTGGTCTCAATCTTTGTTGAAAGAAGTTTTTATTTAGAGATTGTCAGACTAATAGAAAAAAAATCTATTGCATGGAAGTACCGAATTGGAACAGCTGATTTTAGATAAACAACCTTCCCTAGGCTTTTTGCAAGCACAGTATTAACCCCCCATAGAGTTTGGTTTTTTACCTTACCCAAGCAAAAGTCTGAAAATACATGTAACATGAAAGAAAGCTTTTTCTGTACACCTCTCTATTCTAGTAATCTAACAAATGTCAGAAAAATAATCAGTTTAAAATTAAGGTCCTCATCCTTCAGCCCACATTTATTATCCAAGCAACTGACAATTAGCTTAGGGGAACTGTTGGTGTGAAGAAGTGGACAGGATTGGGCCCATGATTTGTGGTATCTGTCTCTGGAATAGATATGTTTCTGGCCTCCCCAAGAATGACAGATCTATTTATAGGTACTTTCTTTCAAGTTAAATAACTTTGCCGCACCCTTCTGATGAATATGACTGTATTAGCTGATGTCTGCACAGCAATTCATCATGTAATTAAGCCACTTATTCTAATTGCAGGTGGAAGCAAGGTTAATAGCCATATTCAAGAGTTAGAGCATGGAGTGTATTCACTGAGAGCAAGGAAGGTGGTTGTATTATTTCACGCTGACCCTCAGTAATGACCAGTTGGTGTTCCTCTGAGTGGGAGGAAAAGTGGGCACTTTCAGAGCCCGATTCAGTTTACTTCAGCCTGCCATACCCTGGTATGTCAGGGACTGTCAGATACTCCTTACTGTCACTGGTGTGGAAGGTGACAGTCAGGGTCTGGCTGCACATCGTTTGGGAGGGTTTTGTTGGTTGTGCCTCAGAGAGCGCTGGGGCACAGCACAGTCATGGCCTGTGTGTCAATGGACAGTCTTTATTCCAGGATTTACTCTGCACAGTTAGCTAAAGCTGTACAAATAAACCTAGCATTGGGTTTGGAAACTTGCTCTGTGGCTTATTAAACAGTAAAATTTTAGTGCTTATGTTCTGCACTGCTCTCCTTGGGTGCTGGTTCCCAGCTCGGGCCGTGGTTGTCACTGCCTTCCCCACCTTGCCCCATCTCCTGGCTTTGTGGCCAGCCCTGGGCAGGCTGTGCTTGGGCTTTGCACACATCTAAGTGCTAACAGAAAACAACTGGATCCTCCCCCACCAGCTCCATGTGGTTGGGATCCAGTTTATTCTGCCTGTAGCCTGATGTTGAATGCTTTTAAAATGCAAGACAAAGAACATTTTGTATCTTATGTTCAGGTATAAAAAAAAAATTGTTCTGTTCTTGCAGACTTACTCAGATCAAGTGTAAAGCTCAGCTCCTTGCTCTGTGGGTGGCTTCCTACAGTGTGTATATATTGAACAGTTCCATTTCTATGTTTTATATATATGGGAGAGAGGGGACTTGAACGTGTTTGGAATGTGTGTTTCCTTGCCATGGCTACAATAGAGAGAAATCCTGGACTGTGGGAAAAGACAGATATGTTTGACAGTGAAGGAAAGCACAGTTGTGCCTAAAGACTGAAAAGGAAAAAAAAAAATAGAAAATTCAGAGTAACTCATCCATGTGAAACCATCACTCTTAATGTGTTCCTGGGGTTGATGACTTGAGGCAGCGTTGGCTTGAAATCTACTTCAGCAGCTGATGCTATTTTATAATTTGCCTTAATGTTCAAGGAGGGAAATTGAGGGGCAACTTTCCTTCCTGTACTCCAGCCTTTCCTTCTCCTTCCCACTGAGTTAGTTCTTTAAAATTTGTTCCAGGATAGTAATGAAAATTAGTCAAAAATAGTCATCTTTTTTGAGTTTAAATCCTGCAATAAGCAGTATAGTTAACCCTGTGAAAACATGAGCTAACTAAACTTGAAAAAGAACAAAAATGGAACGGAAGAGGCGAGTCCTGTGGTCCAAAGCAGACCACGTTTCTTTCCTCTCAATCTAGTGGAAATTTTGCATGAGGAATTAATCCAAAAATGTGTATTACAGAGCAAAGGGGAACATTAAAATCTGTATGAGGCTCTCCTTGCTATAGGTTGCAATAAATGCAAGGCCTAAAGTCACCACATAAAGCCAGGGTTTTTTTTAACTGAGAAGGCTACTCCTGTAACCCTTTATAGCCATAATTCATATAAATATTTTCATGAGCAGGTGTCTGTGAGAATAGACCATTGTAAGTAAGGTAGCAAAGTGCTTCTTATCTTCCTTAAATCTCATCTTTCCCAACAAAAGATTGGTGATTTTTCCCATTTAAAACCGGCATCTATTACTAAAATTAATCCAGTGGGTGACAGCTCTTATATTAACAAAGCTGCTCTGATCATGGTGTTATCTTGATGTTAAATATGGACCAGACTACAAATTATTTATGTTTCAGAAGTGCTTGAAAGCTCCTATTATATTTGACCTGTCCTGGTATGTCTTGTACAAAGAGTTTTTGCCTCAAAATGTTGCTGCCAGAATATACATGACTTGCCCAAAATGCAGCCTCTTAAAGCCCTAATTTTACGAAGGCCCATGCTGTTCCCTAAGAAAAATCATGTAAAATCAAAATTAAAGCTAGCTTGATCTATTAATTGAACTAAAGGTTAGGAATAAAACTTAACTAATATAAACAGAAAAAAAATTAGTCTATTCTCAGTCATTCTGTGAATCTTTCTTGGAAAAGACCCATTGGGTTGCTTTCTCTTAAAAAGAAAAGCAAATGTCAAGTGGTGCAAGATTTGCATTTGTTTCTCTGAAAGCTTTGCTAGTTGCAGTCAGAACTGCGGGGCAGTCTTGGAAAAGTAATTGAGGAAGTCAGGCTCTAAAGAAGGTGAGATTGGATACTGGCAGTAGGATGATATGTGACCATGTCTTCCTACATTGTGGGTATTGTAACTTTTTCTTCCGAAAGTTTGAAACTTGAGGTTTTCCATTTCCATTTAAGGGCACTAGATGCAGGAGCAAACCTTCAAGGCACCTTGTGCCAAGGGTTTTTTCTTCCCTGTAATTTGTAAAAATGATTGTCCATGGACTTCCTTGCCATATTTGCATGAGCTGAAGTGGTGGATACTAAACAGCACAGGTTGTTACTTTTAAATAGTCTCCTACAGAAGTGTCTGGCTAATGTGTAGGGTGGAAAGTTGTATGTTATTCTGCTGCACGTTTCTTTTGATACCAGAAGACTTTGTAAAATGCTTGAACTTTAAATAAATTGGAACAAGTGGGTGAAGTGCATCAATCATGTTTGAGAAGTAGTAATTTAAGAACCAGACTTTTAAAAGTTGTATTTAACATCTCTTTCTTCTGAAAGACAGGGAGCCTGTTTCCCTTCCCGCCCCTCACACACAGGCATGGCTGCTTTGACCCCGCCAGTGTTGTGCTCCAGCCCTGACCTACCTCCTCTCTGCTCTCTCATCCAGGCTTTCACCAACATGAATAGGAAATGATTTCTGCTCTTTGCCAACACCATGTGTGCTCTGATGGGTTGGTTTTGCTTGGTTCTTCCAGAGCAAAGATATTTTAGGGGGCATGATTCAGGGTTACCCTCCATTTTAGTAGGCAAATCAATTTTGGTGGCTTCTGGAGAGCCTTTGCCCTCCCAGCTCCTCAGCAGGCAGGGAGTGGTGCATGTGGGCTCTCCCCTAACACCGCTTGTCTTTCTGTGCAGGCAGCCGGGAGACGGCGTTCACCTACGCGGTGAGCGCGGCCGGGGTGGTCAATGCCATGAGCCGTGCCTGCCGGGAAGGCGAGCTCTCCTCCTGTGGCTGCAGCCGAGCTGCGAGGCCCAAGGACTTGCCCCGGGACTGGCTTTGGGGTGGCTGCGGGGATAACATCGAATACGGATACCGCTTTGCCAAGGAGTTTGTTGACGCCCGGGAGCGCGAGAGAGTTTACCAGCGAGGCTCCTATGAGAGCGCCCGTATCATGATGAACCTGCACAACAATGAGGCCGGGAGAAGAGTAAGTGTCTGTAGAACACTATGTTCCCTTCGTGCTCCTCTGTGTCCCTCCTTTTGGGAAAGATATGGCTCGTCAGGGCATAGAGCACCTCTGGGCAGTGACCAGCCACCAGGCCTTGTCTTTGTTTTGACACACAAAACAAGAAATCAGCAAATACAGGGTGTGGGTGGATGGGTAGTACATGAATTTATGTTGATTCTGGTTGACAGTCCTATTGCCTTCCTCATGGGGGAGGCTGGGACCAAAGCGTGTTGTGTTTCACTCTGTATTGTTTCATGAAAAGTGCCCTACTTGCTGTGGAATCTCTGTAGAACAGAATTTTATTAGTTGGTATTTCCAACCAGGACAGTGTATGTTGGAAGGAAGGGGGATGTGCTGGGCTTCCCAGACTGGAATTGTGCCACAGGATTTTTCTGACTTTTTTTCTTTCCCTGCTTTAAGAGGATGTGAAAAGTTTCTCCATGCTGTTAGAAAACATAGTCTTCTGTGGTTGAACATGTCTTTATGGTTTCTTTAATCTCAAAAATGCCTTAAATGAATGGGTGTAAACTTTTCTTTTTTTTTAATAGTCTGAATATGAAGAGCCAAAGTAATTATTTTCCTAGAGCTTGAAGTGCCAGCAGTAGTCAGCTGGAGACTTTACACTTGTGTTCTAAGGTGAAGAAGGAGGAAAGATAATTGAAAATTAATAGTATTTAAATGTAAGAGGAGGGTGTCTGCAAGCAATGGACAGGCCAACTTACTATTAGCAAGAAGAAAAATGACACTTTCACAGTTGCTTACGGAGACTCGAGCAGTTTTTTCCTTTCTCAGCCTCATCTTTGCTGTGCCATTTGGCAGCATTAAGACTGTGTAACTGCTAGGTGGAAGTTGTCTACAGTATCATCTAATGTGTCAGACCCCAGGATTTTTGGGGCAATGTCAACACTGACTCTTATTTCTATTTGTACAGGGCAAATGACTGAGGTTTCCCTGCCAAAGCTTTGTAAAGAGGATATTGCTATGTAGCTCTGTCTCCCACCCATAGGTGTTTGGGGGTTTCTTCTTGGATGAAGTCTCTCTTCCCGAGCAGCATTCGGGATAGGAGGAGAATGCCGAGCCAAGAGTAGACAATCAGCTGCAGCTGAGCCAGGAGCAAGAGGAATCTTAACTCTTTCCCTAATTGCAGCCTCAAGCAGAGATCAATAGGGAGAGTAACTCAGATAGAAAATAAAGGGATGTTTTAAATTTCTCAATGAAACAGCAAAATCCTTTGCTGGCGTGAGAGCAGATTCCTAAAATTTGAGCGCAGCCTGACTGATTCTGCAGTCTGGGCTGTGTGTGTGCTGTTGTGACTGGCTCAGTGGTGGGGAGAGGTTGGTGAGAGTGCTCCCCTCCTCCTCCCGGCTGTTCGGGGTGCTGGGGGTGCACGTGTGTCATCACACTTGCCTTTCCTTCCCAACATATTGGAGGAGGGGGAGAGAATGTTAAGGTGAATACTGTGGAAGGGCCGGTGGGAATACGACAGAGGGCAGGAAATGAGGGGAATAAATGCTTTCACAGCCATGCTAGTCTTTCATCATCATTTTCGCTTCTCTCCCTGACTCCTCCAGACGGTGTACAACCTGGCTGATGTGGCCTGTAAGTGCCACGGTGTCTCTGGTTCCTGTAGCCTGAAGACCTGTTGGCTGCAGCTCGCCGATTTCCGCAAGGTAGGCGATGCCCTGAAGGAGAAATACGATAGCGCCGCTGCCATGAAACTCAACAGCCGGGGCAAGCTGGTGCAAGTGAACAGCCGCTTCAACGCACCCACCATCCACGACCTGGTCTACATCGACCCCAGCCCCGACTACTGCGTGCGCAACGAGAGCACCGGGTCCCTGGGCACCCAGGGCCGCCTGTGCAATAAGACCTCGGAGGGCATGGATGGCTGCGAACTCATGTGCTGTGGCCGGGGGTACGACCAGTTCAAGACGGTGCAGCGAGAGCGCTGCCACTGCAAGTTCCACTGGTGCTGCTACGTGAAATGCAAGTTGTGCACAGAGATCGTGGACCAGTTTGTGTGCAAATAGGGGACGGATGAGGTGGGAGGAACTGCAGCTACCTGCCAGCAAGGGGTGCAGGCCCCTCTCCCTTTCCACAGGACTATCTCCACTTTATTTATAGAGTCCAATGAGTTGTCGTCTTCTTTTAAGAAAAACAAAAAAAAGAAAAAAAAAACAGGGCGGGGGAAGGAAAAAAGAAAGAAAAAAGAAAAATATAAAGAAAAATCAGAGAAGTGCCTGGAAACCCTCTCTGCGTCCATCCCAGAACTGTGTGAGGCTTATATTTTTGGCAATAATGGGCAAGAATCTGAGAATATTTATTTTACAAAGTTAAAAAAAAATTGACTTTTCTTACAAACAATAGAGTAGTTTGAGGGGCAAATCCGACATATCCTAATTTAGTCCCATGGAATGTAACACATGTGCAGTAGGCAGAGCAACCATGTAATGTGCTTGGGATGCTAGAACAATCTTTACAGATGTGAGGAACACACAGACCTGTTCATGACTTCTAGTTTCAGACACTAGAAGTTACTAGAATAGGGTATATAAAGCTGTTCAGTGCATGTAGGGCTCTGTAAATAAGGGGTATATTCATCATGAAGTGCTGTGTCGGTTGCATATCTTACTGTGCCCGCAGTGTCACCAGAGGGCAAAAGAGCAAAGGATCAGAAAGGCTTCAGCTGCGCTATCCCTGAATCACCAGGGCTGGTTCCAGAACTGTCAAGACCCAAAAAAAAAAAGAAAAAAGAAAAAAATCTGCCTTGGTGAATAGTAAAGATATTCTTCAAGGCAGAGTTTGGCCTCATTAGCTAATTGTGACATTGAGTGTGTCATCTGACAGAGCAGCACTTCCCTACTGCCGAGTGAGGAGCAGCCCGGGACAGGCTGTGTGGAGCACTGTAGCTGGGCAAGGGGAGCTGCAGTGCTTACAAACAGCTTTGGTTTCCTGGCCTGGAAAGCCTGCAGAAAATAGAGTTCCCCAAATTTGAAAATGCCTTAAAATGGTGTAATAGCTGGCTGTCTTTCAAAACACAGTTTGACAAATAACTCCTCTAATTTTATGTGAGAAAATAAATCATTAGATATCCGCTCTTGGAATGATTGATTTTTATTTTTTTTTTTGCAGATTTTGGGAACGCTTTCACTCAAGGAAACAATAGTTTCATATTTTAATAACATTAACTGACTATTATAGTTCAATGAAATGTTGCAGCAATACCAAATTTATCATCCTATGTCTTTAATACACATGCTTTAGATAATATATTGCAGATATACACTACAACTGTTCAGACTATACTTGAGCAGTTACATATATATGGGAGAACTGTGGTCTGCTGGTGTCTAATACTTCAAAGCTTTTTGTACATACATATTTTAATGATTTAGAAAATAATAAAACATCTAAATTACAGGGACAGTTCATCCCTCATTTTCAGATCTCTTCAGGTTTCTACATTGATTCTAAGCTCTTGGAGGTTTTTTTTTTGGTTTTTACTTTTGTTGTTGGTTTGTTGGGGTTTTTTTAAAGCTTTTATCTTTCAAAAATTTTCAGGATAATCACAAAGAAGTAAGCCTCTTCCCAACTTTAGGACTTCCTTGTGTGATTGGTAGAGGCACCACCCTGCTTTCAAATCAATACTAGTCTGGAGATGGCTTCTATTCCACTCTTGCATTAAGGGCATTATTGATTATTGCTGAAAGAAGACACCTTCCAACTCCAAAATGTGCTGCATTTGGCCCTTGCTTTTCAGTTTTTGAATGGAAAATTGCTATTTGTTGAACAATATGCGTTCCATGCTGTATAGTTAGGATTTCATCTTTGGTTCAGATGCCTTTTTCCAACTCTGTCCCGTCCAACAAGATAAAGAAAATGGTTTTGCAGATGCCAAGTGAGGAAAATCTTTCACTTTAGCCTAGTTGTACTAAAGCCTTGACTCTTCACAAGCCTTTAAGCTGTATCATTAAATTCATCTTGATCATTTATCAGCTTCTTAATGGCGCTTTATTGCTCTTAATTTATTGTACAAGGACATATTTACCCCTCATCTTCAGATGTTTTCAAAGAGTATCTTTAAAGTAAGAGAAATAAATAAAGCACTAATTCATTGAATATGTCACTTTGGTTTTTATTGTACAAAAACCATGGTCTTTTTTTTAATTTGCTGAATCACCTCATGCTCCTTTTTAGTGACTTCTGTCTGAGCAGAACTGAATCTCATGATCCTAGCTATTAAAACACTATTTAATGTAAAATATTTTACTTGTCATTCAGATATGTAAATCTTCTATGTCCTTTCCTCTGTTCTGTACATTTAATGTACATATTTCTGTCTTGCGTGATTTGTATATTTCACTGGTTTAAAACAAAAAAAAAGAAAGGATTATGCCATAATTGAAGATAGACTATAAAAATAAAACTTTGGTTGTATATTGGGAAGTGGTTTTAATTATCTTTCAGAGGAGGGTTTGTTAAAACAATGAAGAGAGTTGATTTTTGAATTTACTACGTAGTAAAACAGGGAAATGTTTGTTTGCCAAACATACAAAGTACATCTTGAAGTTTTACTTCTATATTAAGAAGACTTACAGATGTAACTACTTCTGAAGTAGAAGGGAAAAAACCCCAACTCACCGAAAACCAAATCACAAACCCCTGTGACTCTGAACTAGAAAGCATTTTAGAGATGGGTAAGTACATAATTAATGGTGCATAGGGACCTGGGTTAATGTTACTTCTGTGCATATGGCTTCCAGGGCAGCCTGCAGTGCTTCTGGGACAGTGGGATCTGATCCCGTGAATTCCTTCCTCCAGTAGGCCCAGTGATGGCAGCAGAATCCTCATGTGAGCAAAGGTTTCCAACGTGGAAAGTTTTTGGGACTGGTAATTGTGCAGTCTGGATTGTGTGTGAGGTGGTTCCCTTTGCACTGGTGTGACTGAACTGAGCTGCAAGGTGAAAGCTCACCAGAATTGTGCATGTAAGGAGGGAAGAATCCTTAAAAAACCCGAAGAAGACAAAGTACAATGAAGTATCAATGAAGTATTCATATTAAGGAGGTAAAGCAGAAGACAAAAATTAACGTGAAAAACAAGCTTTCTGTTTTGAGACTGGCTTGTCTTCAAACTGGTTCCTTGAGTAAGTCATGATTTTTTCTTGTATAGGTAACTTGATGAATTAATGGCCTTTGTTTGCTTCTCTTCTGTTTTTTTTTTTTTAAGGATAACCTTCTAACATATCAAAACTCCTTCTGGCTGCCAAGAATGTATTATCCCACAAACCAGTAGACCAACATCGTGTGTTTAAAATAGCGATTCTGGGCAAATGCAACGTTCTGTGGTCCTATTACTGACATCTGGTTCAGTTTTCCTTCACTTGTATATTGACCAGTATTCTTTATTGCAAAAACACAGCCCCTATTTAGGAAAGTCAGCATTTTTTTGGACTGGATTGTATTCAAGCTCTTCCCAATAACAGAAAAGTTACCAAAAACTTCTTTATTGGCAGCAGTAAATAATCTGTATTCAAAATAGTCATTATGGGCTCAGATACAAGAGGGTTGTTTTTAATTTACACCAAAGTTTATCTGTTTAATTTTGTGGAAAATGCATTTTCAGAATCTTGGGTTTTTTTAGTAATTTCTTCAAATCTTTGTGTTTTGTTATGACTTTGCCAAAACTGAGATTCACTCTGTTTTTGCAAAATGTTGAAGCCCCCAGGTGTTACCAGGAAGTGCACCAGGAACATGCAAGAGACCTGAGGAAGTGCAGGATACAAGCTAAAATCCTTCCTTTCCGAAGGATGTGTTTGATAGAATGGTCTTACAAAGATGATACAAAACTTGTAGAAATTTATACTGAAGCTGACAGGCTTGCTTTTCTTTGGGCAAGAAGTTTTGAGGAATAATATCTAAACCATTAGGGTATTCATTGTAGGAGTGTGGTTTTGGTGAATCAGGAAAGAGATCTAGTTTTTTCTTCAGGATTTTATGCTAGAGGAAACTGAAAATAAAAGGGGAAAATGAAACTCTTAAAAATATAGATAAGTATATTAATGTATAACTTATGTATGTGCTTGCTGACTGTGGTAGTCTTAAAATTGTTTATCTGTTGTTGAAGTCAGTTTGGAAGGCAGGTCAGATCTGTTCTTTCCCTTTTCAAACTGTTTAAAATCCTCATTAGGGGAGGGGGGGAATTGTCTTCTCTGGTATGTCTATTTATGTTGCAGTGGGATAGAGGATCCACATAGAAGTGTAGTGAGGGATTTGTACGTGAAATTTGTTTTTTTTTTAAAGGTGTGATTAAAAAATCCAATCTGTCTCATGCTCTGCTCTTCTGTGAGATTGCGTGTGTGCTTTTGTATGTACTCTGCTGGTATTTTCCAATTGTGTTGGCCAAATTCTGCTTTTAGTTATGGTTAGGCATCTCTCCTGACTCTGATGGTGTCATATGAGCCTGACATTTTTCGACCAGACGTGAAGGCCCCCCTGCTCAAAGAGAATGCATATGAAATATATCAGCCTTTCTTCTGCTGGCTGGTTATTTAAACATGGGTAACTGAATTATTGTGAAACAAATTCTGGGACTGCAGCTGCAAAAGCAGTAATACAGTATATTCGTAGTGATGTTTCTACGCCATTCCTCCTAATTTCCCAGTTGATTTCCAGTGCAGACAGAAAGTCTAGAATTCATGTGGTATGTTCCTCATCATATATTTTATAAATGTAAAATAATGATTTGTCAATTACTGTTTCTATTATAGAGATAAAATGAGATATTTCGGGCTCTCCTGATTTGTTGAAAACCTCTTACCTTTGGCTGTGTTGAACTTTGCTGGCTCAGAGGGGCACTGAGTGCCGTGATGTGAAGCTGCTTTTGGTAATGTCTCAGAGACCCGGGCTGTGCAGTGTGAATACTGGTACACTGTATGCTTTTGTAGCCAATGTTGGTTTATGTTGTGTTGTCTTTCCCAGCAGTCTTGCTTTCTCAAATGGTAATTGAACAGCAGCAGTCAAAATACTCAACTGACAGAGAACCTCTGGCCACTCCATGGGCAGTTATTCAAACACTTTCTGAACCGGTTTGACCCATTGCTGATTTATTCCAGATCCATTGCGAGGAATTTAAAAAATGCAAACTGTAGAGTAGAGTTCATAGTATGGTTCACTGTTCTTCTTGGTTTTGTTCTGTTTTCATAAAGCAGTCCATACCTAAGAGCCATGTCTTTTGAAGATTTTTTTTCTTTAAGTACTCCAGGATGCCTTAAGGAAAGGAAGCAGTCCTCACAATATAAAGTGGTGGTTTCTGTAGAGTTCCTCTGGTAACTGCCAGGACCACAGTGACAGGTTCCCTGGCAAGGACCACTTTCAGAAACCACCTATCACTCAGAGTATCCTGCTGCTTCTCCCCTGGAAATTGTTAGCAGAGTGCAGCAGTTGCAGCTTGTTGGTCTCAACAGCACTGGCTGCTGCTTCCTGCCTCTTCTTTTGACCAGGGAAACAAGCTCATCTCCTGGTAGGTTTTCCTGTTGTCTTTCATACAGAAAATTGCAACTTCACACAGCTGTTCTCAAGTATGGGCTGGGATTTATTTTCCATGACTGTTGATTTCAGAAGAGCTAGTGCTTGATGGGCAGATAGTGCTGAGGCTTCTTGAGTATCTCTTTGCTTTGTAAATCGGCAACCTTGGGGTAGTAAAGAGTAATCCCTGAGCAAACTTGAACTGGCCATTACCTGGGGCAGGGAGGTTGAGGTCACTAGTGCTATAAAATATTGTTCAGCTGTGTTTTTGTGCTTTTCTTTGGGCAAAAGGATTCACAGCATGAAAAAGAAAGTTATTACTCAGTGTTTTTTGAACTAGTAAATGCTTGAAGAAAATAGGGAAGAGCCCAAGTTATAGTGTGCAAATTCTTTGACTTTGTTAGCAGTTTTCTTTGGTGTTTGTTGCCATTCATAAAAAATTGAGACTATGTGTATTTCTGCATTGATGTTTTCTGGATGAAAGTATGCCCATGATGATATTTTCATTGTACATAGTACCTTTGTGGGTAAAGGGCCTGTGAGTAAATCAAGTTTGAGGACTTAATGAAGTAGAAGTAAAACTGTAACTTAAGAAACAGCTCCAAAAAACACTGTGAAGAAAATGAACAGTGCAAGATGTGTCAAACAAATACTTTTTCTTAAGAGGTAGTGTTGCTTAGCTCTCAAGCAGGCAAGCAGTTGCATGTGTCAAAGATAGTATGTCCATTTTAAGCCACAATGCCTGTTGATTTATATCTGTACAAGCTGGCAAAATCCAACAATAATAATCTGGAAGCAATTCCTTAGTAGTTATATGCATTATATGGAATGCTTGTTACTTACAACCTCTGGCAATCTTCAGTAAGCACAATGACATGCTTGTACCTGCAAATAGGTGATAAGACTTTTTGAAAAGTTCATAAAAGTATTATAATTTACATTGCCTTTTATATACATGGGTTTTTTTTGCTACAGTTTTTGGATATATATGGGAATTTGAATAGCTGAAAAAAATTATGGGAGAGGGTGCAATGTCTTGGCATAAGCAGCAGCTGTACACAGCCTAGGGAATGTGAGGTGGAAATTTATTCATCCTGGTGTTGTCTCTTGTATGTATACTTACATGCCAGTATGTATAGATCCTGCATAACAGATGCTTTGGAAAAGAATGACAGGGACTTCATGAATGAAGGACATAATTCATTCATAGTAAGTACAAGGTCTGATGTACTAGTGTTGGCTTTGCCATGTCATTTGCATGCAATATATATTTCTTTCTGAGCATGTCAAAGCCTAAGATCTTTACTCAAACGTAAGGACTTTATTAGAGCAGATTAAAAGCAGAATAAGCTCTAATGAAGCCAGATGTAATAGAAACTGAATATCTCCCTTGTTCTTATATTTTAGTGGATTTTGTTGTTACCTTGTTAAGATTCAAACTGTGTCTTCAGCATTTGGCTGACTGAAATTATACATTAGTCATTGTGGAGAATTTTATGGATAATATATCACTTTTTTTTTTTTTGAAGGCATGATATTTGCCTTTTCAGGAGGGCATTTTTATCACAGAATTGGCTTTAATTTGTAATATAGTTTCTGATCCTCTCTGTGGTTACAGAATATGTGGAAACATCCATGCCTTGTGTAGACTGTCATCTCTCATGTCTTGTTGTCCTCCTTGGTGGTGTATATTTTGAATACTTTAAGTTACTATGGCTTTGCTATTTTAAAATCTGACTCTTGAAAGTAGAGATCTTGTCAGACCCCCTGGCTTGTGGACCTTACTGTAGGAGATCTGTTGCCAAGTTTAATGGAATCACTTAGCATAAATAAGAATGGCAAAATTTAAACATCTATGTGAGGAGCCAGCTTGACTGTACATTTAAGAAATCTAGGCAAGCAAGATTAGGAAAAGATGTGTTTTCTTCATCTTATTCACATGAAAAACTGAAACATCTATCCTCCATGCCTAGGTGAACTTCTGGAAGGAATAAAGGAGCAGTGTCAAATGGTAGCCAACTCTTTCCCTCTACGTCATGATCCTAATGTACTTTTGTTATACTTTGAGATCCTAAGGCTATGTTGATCTGCTACATGATTATATAATGCTCCAGGACACCTGTGTAAATAGCAAACAGAGAGGCTTTTTATAGATACTAGATCTTAGATAAGTGAGTCTAAGAAGTAATATAGGATCCCAGCTGTAAGCCTCTGCTGTACATACCATGTATTTTTGGTTGTTTATTGTAAGAAGTACAGAAGCTGTTCCTTGTAACATAATTTTTTTAAGGCTCACATGTGTAAATATTAAATTTGCAAATATTAAATGGAGAAGCATTAGAGAAACCACCAAATGAATAGCTTCACATTCCTCGTTCCTTATTCTGATGCCGATTTCCTTAAATGTTACTCCACTAACATTCAAATCTGTGTGCTGTTTAAGCCTCAGAGAGGAACTATGCAATCCCTCAGCCCTGGCCCTCTCTGAGTGTAGATCTCAACCAGCGATCTTTAATAGTAACAGATGTTTGCTGGAATCCTCCTCAGGGCGCTGATGTTCTGGGTCAGGAGCTTGTGGTGTTAATCAAAGCACCCTGTCCGTCAGTGCAAGCTGAGGACCTGGCCCTCCACAGGGACCACGTTTTTCAGGGAGGTGATTTTGGTGTAGGAGTCTACAGGGATAAAATCAGTAGGAACTCTCCCCTTTCAGCTCCATGGTAGGAATATCCTGGTATAATTAACCTGGCTTGTGATAATGAGAATAGACTAGAATCTGTAGGGTGTGAGGTGGGTTTTTTTTGTTTTTTGTTGTTTGTTTTAATAAATAAGCTGTCTTGGGAGAATCAAACTTGTTCCAGTGGTCCTTGATGGGTGCACTCAGGACTGCTGAAGCATTACAGTCCTCAGATTCCTGAAAAAATGTCCCTAAAATCTACAGAAAAGTGTGTAAAATAGTTCCTCCTCTATACTTCCCTGGAATGGTAAGGAACTACAGTGGTGAGTGAACTGTTGTTTACCAGTATTTATGGAGGAGGGTTGTTTTACATTATTGCTTTTTAATTACCTAATAGAGCACCTATTAAGAATGAATCATGGGTTTTCTTCTGAAAATAGGGTGAGGAAAATTGAGGCGAGAATACAAAAATGTGGATGTGGCAATATTGGCATGATACTGTTCCTGTTTGCACAGTATTAGCAGAGGATTCTGCAACCACGTAGCTGTAATTAATAGTCTCTGGGTTGCAGCTGACTGACCCATGGCTTCCTATGGACTCAAGGTTTCCTTACCCAGCCATTTCTTGCAGTACCAGCAAAGAGTAAATAAGTCGCATGGGACACTTTAGTCAAGCACCTCAATTAACAAGAAAGTGCAGGGTAAACTCGGTGGCATTGATGAAACTTCTGTTATAAATAATCTGTGTACAAAGAAGTCATTCAGATTCTAGCTGCTTTGGATTTCTGTGTACGTTTCTTAAACCATCCATAAGTAAACTAGTTATGATCTCATTCTTACCCAAACTGACGTTGGTGATGATATGCCTTTTATATTGTAGGGACAAATAGGCAATAATATGGAAGTGCTTAGTTAGGACACAAAAACACATTATGCAGCATGGCTTACAGTGCCAGACCCATCAACATATTAGAGTAAGTAACAATTAATTAATCCAAGAAGATTTTTTAGTGATTGTTAATTTTTTTCCCCACAACTCAGACGCATTTGTCATGTTGGTATTTATTAATTTAACATTTGATCTGAAAAAAATTCCCCAAACTTCAAAGTCCAGCCTGTTCTTTAAGAGCAATCCAAAAATATGTTTCTTCAGGCCCCAGGCATTTCTGAAGTAGCTGAAGTTAAACAAAAAACATTTCTCTCAAACTCTGCAAATGTTCTAAAAGCTTTAAAGTGGCTCCTCACAGGGAGCCAGAGCAGAGAGGGAACCCCTGGGTTATTTTTGTTGCTGTGCAGTGGCACATGGCTTCCTGGCGGAAAGCTCCAGAATTATCACTTTTCTGTGTGTTTGTGTATGTTTTTCCTTCCTCTTTTCACCTCTGTCACTGAGCTCCTCTTTACCCCTGTGCCTGGATCCCCTGTTGAGAAAGTCTGGAGAAGGTGAGGGTTAGATCATCCTTCCAGCAAGGATAAACTTAATTCATGTCTGAATGAGAAGATGACTCACATCACATGTGGTTTTTTTTCCTAAGCTTCACATTGGAAGGGATGAAGAAGGACTTTCTGAGGAACTGCATCACCATGCTGGGGTCTGATGGAAGTATTTTCTTAGTGTCTTTCACTTTCATAAACTGTGTTTTTGCTCTGCAGTAAAACAGTGTTGGTAAACCAGTCTGTATTTTGCTGGTTCCTTTTGCTGTCCCTGAGGTTACAAATGCTGTTGAGAACTCTTCACTGGAGCAATTTTGGTGTGGTCTTAATTCATTTTCCCAAGCAAAGACCAATATTCACATAAGATGACAACATGGCTAATCCACTTTAAGTGCAGGCTCTGAACATATAGAGGCATTTCTAAAGGGATTGCTTCATTATTCTGAGGAGGCCCAACCCAAGCTAGTAATTCTGTGTCCGGTTTGGTTAATATTTGTGTTTATTTAACAGTTTTTAATTTACAGTTAATTTCTGGAAATTTCTTCCCAGTGCATCCTGCCCTGTGAGAAACCCTTTCAGTTCAATTTAAAGTGAACTAGAGCACTTTTCAGGACTTGGTTGTCATGAAATGCATCTCGCAGTGGGGAGTCAAATTAACTTCTCCCAGACAATTGCATTATATGTTAAAATATGTGCTGTTGCCCTTACATCATATGATAGCTAGTTGTGCCACGTCACAGACAGGAGTTTGACATATGTTGCAAAATAAAAGTTGCCAGTCATGGACACTATTTTGGATGTTTTCATCTCCAGCAGTGCTGACATGATCTCTACCAGCAGATCATCTCCTGCTGAGAGCATAACACAAACACCGCCAACACCCTGATTCCAGATGTGCTACGTGGCATGGAACCACTGACAAATAATGTTACTTCGATCTTGCATGATAATGGACAGCAAAGAGGGCACTCTGATATCCACAAATATCAACATACTATTAAACTTTTTGTATCAGTGGCATGAAGGGATGGGGTTTGCTTTCTGTCACTGGGCACCTGCTTTGAGCCAGATGTGGCCTTGCTGGGACCTTAGGTATGACCCAAACTCTGCCTCACCCATCTCTGAAAAACTCTAGGCATCCCCTGAAAATGTGTGCTCATGGCTTTGGTTTGTGTGAGCAGTGGTCCTGACAAGCAGGAGGAGAACCACAATGCCTCCAGGCACGCTGCCCTCCTGTGCTGCCCCAGGGCCATCATCTTTCCCTGGGAGCCAGGCTGGGAGGGCAAGGTACAGGAACACACACTCAGGGGGAGTTGAGCAGTGGGATGCAGAGTGAGACATCGTGCTGGTGTCATGCTAATAACACTGGTATGTTTTGTACCACAAGCATTTAGCCACCCACTGATACAACACCCACTGTTATGTGAAGCCACAGAACTCCAACAACCAGCCTGTACTGCTTGCATGCATAGCTCTGCCCGAAGATGCTCTCTGGCATGCACTCGCTCTCATTTACATCAGTCAGTGAAACAGGGAAATGCTAAAACTTACATTTTTTGCACTTGAATGGAGAAACTTAGGTCATGTAGGATGTGAAGGGCCTTGCCTTAGCTGTTAAAGCTGGCTTAAAGTGAGCCATTCTTCTCAGGAAAAGTAATTTTGGTCCTTGGAAAGTAGTGAGCAATGTGGAATATCATGAACACTATTTACTAGTGCACTCTTTAGCCCTCTCTTTTTTATCCCTTTTGGAGATTACTCTTGAAGTAGTCAACAAACTGAGTGAATCTGGCCACAGCCCTCTCCTTGAGTCAAATGAGTTTTGCTCCCACTGAAATATAAGTAAATATAATGGAGGCCTTAGTAGTGACTGTAGGGTTGAGTTTTCAATCTCCTTGTTCATAAATTCCTGTAGAAAAACTCTGCTATAATGTTAATACCTTTGTTTTATACTCACAACAGAAGTAAATGAGCTTTATTTGGATTTTCTATGTAAGAAACAGCATTGCTATTTCATTTGTGGCATTTGAATTAGCTTTTCAGAGCTTATTTGACTGCCTGCTGCTTTTGAGATGGGCAATAGAGCCAATCAGGTTTTGTATGGTGAATATTTTGCAGTAGTAAGAAATGGAATTAGAAGGGAAAGTATTTAAAATAGCTATATGTCTTAGTTCAGGTTGGCATTTGTACATGCAAACTCTTTTCTTTTTCTTCGTCATTAATCATTATTAGTGGATATATGTCAGAATTTATAGTTAGATTCAACTCTTACTGTTTTTCTCATTTTTTGATAAGTTTTATGTTCTGGAGCTCTGTGAAAAAACCCCCAATCTGCTTTGTGTTTTGTTTTCATGGTGTAACAAAGTGACTTGTGGCAATAGATAATTGAATTTCTAGTCTGTTTTCCTCTGGGAGGTTGAAATAATACATTGGATAATGCATTAGTGATGATGCTCTATCTGCTATAGACACCAGTGTGGAAAAAAATGTACAAGGGTTTCACATCTGAAAATCTTTGATGCTGCATGAGATAATGTGGCTATGAACCAGCCATCCAGTTATAACTTGGCTCTCCTTTGGGCTCAGCAGATGAAACCGTAAAAAGAAAAACACAATAGAACAAAATAGATTAAAGTAGGCCAACAAGTTCACAGGTTATGTGTAGTTTAATCAGTAAATCACACTGTGCAGGTTTTTGTCTCTTCTCCTACTGTTGGTACAAAAGGAGCAGAAGACTCTATATTGGGGAGAGAAATTTGCTACCATTGAGTAAGTATGTTTGAAAAAGCTCAGGGGACATCGCCTCTCAAACTTTCCTTGTTTGGTTCTTTCACTTTGAAAAGCCTGTAATCCCAGTGTAAACCTGCTGAAAGCTGGACTGCAGCTGGGGAGGTTTGAATCGTTCCCCGGGCACTCGCTCCCAGGTTGGTGTTCCCCTCAGCTGCACATCGTATGCACGGTGTCCTAAAGCCAACCCAGCCTCTCATCACACATGAATGTTCTGGCACCAAGGATGGAGACATGGGTGAATCCACGAGATTGTAAAGACATGGCTTTGTAGCTAATATAAAATCTTGCTAGTTGTCTGGAAAAAAATGTCACAGTGGGTAGGCTGTAAAAGCAACTGTATTTTTACCTACTCTGTGATTTCAAAACAAAGTATTTAGTAGAACTCAAGCTGACTCCATGGCTATGTCTCCTTTTCTTTCTCTCTGCGTGGTATTCCATCCATGGTTTACTAAGTGGTGCAATTTTGATCTTTCTCTTCGTCACAAGTCTAATGGGTGAATGGTGATAAGTTTGTAGCTTTGGAGAGATTTTCTTGGCAGTTTCAGTCTATATTTCTGACAGGAAATCATTTTCTCCCTTGAATTATGATTGCTGGGTTACATGAGTGCAGTCTAACCACCACTCAACTGCTGTTTGTCTGCTGTCTTTCTGGTCTTGGAGAAGGCCAAACTACCCCAATGTGAAACATAAAATTAGATGAATGCTGCAGGAAGGGAATAACAACATCATTTTCTGTGATCTCTTACGATTTTATTTTACCACTTCTTATCTGAAAAGCATCTTCAATTCCACTTGGAGTCAAGAATTAAATTTGTTTGGAGACAGTTCTTCCCATATATGGAAAACAAATGGAACTGACTCCATTTGTGTGTTGGGTTTTTTTTGTTGTTTTTTTCATAGTGGAAGATCACTATGTTCTATTACAGATGTTTGCAAATGAGTAAACTAGTGGAATATGTGGACCTCATCTTAGATCTACAGAAATCTGCCCTAAAATGTGGCCTCTGTCGTTTGGCTAAACCTTGTGTAGTCCACATCAAAAACAGAGTCCTGACCTTTCAAGGCCATAAACCTTGTATTTGGTGTGGTGTTCATCTATAAATTGCCATGGGTCCTATTTGTTCCTGAAAATTGATAAATTTAACTCCCAGTAATAGAGGCAATTCTAGTATTTGAAGGTAAATGATTCAGTACAAAAAACTGTACAGTTGAAATTTATGGAGCAAGCAAGACCCTTGCTTTTAATAATGAATAGCTGTGTGGACAGATAGAGAGAAAGGCCCATCTATTACACAGAGTTATGCCCACAGTTTTACTGTCAGCACTCCATGCCCTTTCTAAGGCCTTGGGTGATGCTGTCAGTAGTAAGCAAACAGCTCTGCAGGGCATCTCGTCTCTAGGTGTAGTAGGAATTTGCAAAGTTGGTGAGGGAAACCTTTGAAGGGGAGCAAATGGAGGAAATTGTGGACCGAAAATAGTAGAAGTCTTGCCTAACCAGTGCCAGACCCAAAGCAGAATTGCCACTTCTCTCCTAACTTTTTTTCCAATACTGTGTAATGAAAATCTTCATGGCACTTGTGTGAGTCATGGCTGAGGAATGGGAGGGAAGAGGGGCTCAGCCTGGCTGCTGCTGAAGCCCAGAGAAGCTCTGTCACCACCTTCTGTGGGCTCTTCACCACAGAGCGCCACAGCTGTCAACTTCGATGCTCTATTGAACTTGCTAACGTAATTGTAAAGATCATCTTGAAGTAATTTGATTTTTGTCTTCATAAAGTCACGCAAATGTTGCTCATTTGTGTACTTGCTGTGTTTATTTTTGTTGCAAGTTCAGTTCTAGTCCATTTAATTAGGAGGCCAGAGGGTCATCTCCCCTCTCTCTGCGCCAAGCCGTCAGTAATTCCCCCATGTGAAGTACAGTCAGCTTCAGCTGCAGGGCACAAGCTGTGCCCTTCCTCAGCAGGTGCTGGAAGTGATGGATGGAGATCAGAGCCCCTGTGCACCAGTGCCAGCATCCCTGCCAAGCCCCTCTGGGCACTGGTGACAGTGGCTGGAGCAGAGCACAAATCCCCATTGCGTGGTCCCTGCTGTCACCTGGGAGATATAAGACCATGTTAATGCAAACAAATCTTGTTAATTCTCATGAAACGCATGCAGTTATAGACCTGTTAACAGCACAGTATTAATTAACTGAGTGGTGCTTGGATTAGGTACTTATTTAATTTCCCTAACATGTGTTCATAACCCATAGCAACACAGAACATGTTGTGCTCCAGAAAAACTGCGTATGAGAACAGAAGCATGTCTTGTAGGTTTTCTTTCCTTAAGAAAGGAAAGAAATTAGACACTAGTCCAGTGGTGTCTGATCCCTGTCCCTAATAGTTTTGAAGTCATGACCAGTGATGTAGCCTGTGTTTTCCCTGGGAATAGAAGAGGTCAGCAGGCTGAAGGAATTTAATACATGAGATCTGGAATATACCTCTAACTCTTCCAGCTAACATGCTTCTTAAGGGCTGCCAGTCTCAGGTTTCCGTGTGAACAGGGAGGATGGATGGTATAAAGTGGAGTATAAGGTAAAGAAATGCACAAAAGGCTGAGTCAGAGTAGTAAAGGTATACATTAATAACCATCTTATAAACTAATTGTTTCTGGCTCAAATACAAGCAATACAAGCTATTAGCCCTTCTTGAGTTGAACTTGTCTTTGTTTAGGAACATTTTACTTAGCAAAGTAGGTGGATTAATTTTTATCAAATGAAAAATGCTTTTGTAAAGCACTGTCCTGACATAGAAATGATTATTGTAAATGCTCTCATGACACTGGAATTTTCTTTAATGATAAGAATTTTCATTACAATGGGATGCAGTATGTTAATGTGGGTTTTACAAGAATTCAGTTTCCAAAAACGCATAGGAGAGCATCAGGTCATGCAGTCTGTGTTTCTCAGATTGCTAAGAGAAGTCCACAGCACAACCCAGAGAATGGGAGCAGTACTCAGAATAATACGATTGTAGCAGTGAAGTGCTTCACTAAGGCTGATTAGGAGGAACTGGGAAATCAAACTGCAGGTGGAGAGTAGGAACTCCTCCAGTGCTGCCCTTCACAAGGCTTTGGTATCTGTGAGCTGCTGCAGTATGGCTCAGGGGGATGCAGCAGCCACGTGTTCCATAGTGCGGAAGAAGATGAAGTTCCCCCAGCTCTATTGACCTGGTTTGGGGAAAGAATTCCTGGTAACCTAAGAGAGGATTACTTGTGCTACCCCAAAACACATCCCTGACCCCTTTGGCTTTTGGACATTGGCTATTAAGCAGGAGGGAGGCAGGAGAGAAGTTGTCTCAGACCTGTGTAAATGCATCGCTAAATCCCTAATATCTGACATTAATCTAAGTGTAGGCGTCCAGGACTTTGGAGTTTGGAGTCTGTGGGCACTGTCAGCAATCCTGTTTGTATTATGTTCTTAATAGAAAAAAAGGCATGTTGGGGCTGCAAGATGGAGGATGTAACAGCTGTGGAGCAGGGACAGTGCCACACAGTAGGGCTCTGCACTGGGAGGCTCTCCTGGGTCTTGAAAGCAAACCTACACCACCAGCTTGATCTGAGGGTGCCTAGGGGAAAGTGTGTGTCTGTGTCTGCCAGTACATCTGCAGTTCATTTTAGACTATGTATCTGCAAGGCTGGGTGGTTACCACCAAAAGATTACAATTTTCCATGTGTTGGTACCTAAAATCATCAATGAAGACACCTCTCAGCTGCTCCCTAACTCCCATGCCAACGAGTGAGACAACTGGCTTAGTTTGATAAATAGATTATGAGCTCAAATATCCAGAATCCATCACATCGTCCTAAATGATGTCTATGAGAAAGTGCCAGAGTTTGCAGTATAACTGCAAGGACTTTGAGGAGTGCTGCAGAAATGCTTGCCCATGGACAATGACTAACTTGGTAGAGAAAGCATGGTAATATATGAACCTCTCAATTTAATCAAAATTCTTTCTTAAGGTCTTGTCCTCAAGAAGTCCCAGGTTCTGAGTTGAATCAATACCACCTTATTTTGTTGCAGTAACTACTTTGTGTGGAAGTCTTACTTCAGTGATTATTCATTTACTGGCATTCTGAATGCATTGAAAAAGCTGTAAAACCAGTACCATTAATTAATTAATAAAAATCAGAGATAGTGAATATTTCTTATGAACTGGGGTGTGTTTACCAAGCACCTTGCTGGCATATTTCTCATTTCTTGCCACTAGCAGAGTTTCATTCTTCAACAGTACTTAAAAAATAAAAAACTACTACCACACTCCACTTTTTTTAAAACAAAACAAAACCAGACAAAAAAAATATGGCTGTGGTTTTGGGATCGGCTTTAGGACCTGGTAGAATGCTGTTGCAAACTCTGTCATTCCCTTGAGCCTGATCCTGCTGTTGGCACACGCACTCGAGTTAGCAGTGTTACATGGGAAGAGAGAGAAATCTGGTCTTTCTCAAAGGATAGTTACCTATGAATGATGTGGATGTTGTTAAATATTTCTGTGCTGCTGCAGATCAGGTTTAAAAGAAAACCTTTACAACACTTTTTTTTATCACTGAATTTGAACAAGATGCAATCTATGGACCAAGTAGTGTGAATAGGACCCTGCCTACTTGTATATGCTTTTAAAAAGCACAAAGGCTCGTACCAATGCGGATAAGAATTATTTTATGCACAATGCCTTTTCAGTCTGACTTCTGTTATACAGAGGTATTTGAACTCACAGGGTACTAAGAGAAAACACATGGTCAGCTGAAACATGAGAGAGCCTTTTAAGCAGCGTGTCTTTCAAGTCTGCAGCCATTCCCCGTTGGCCTGGGAGCCGCCAGCTCGCAGGCGAGGGCGAGGGCCAGGCCTCCACCGTTGGCTGGAAAGCCACCAAACCCCTGGCCTGGCTGGCTACTGGGAGGCACATCCCTTCTGAGTCAGGGGGAAATGGGAGCTGGAGGAAGTGGTGGACTTCCAAAGGTGCCATCTTTGTGAAGGGGTTGGACTGGATCACCTCAGGTTTCAATGGCATTGTAAAAGTAGTATCCTGGCTCAATTCCAGCTTAATTAGGGCAGAATGGGAAGAGCTGATGGCTCTGTGTGTCTCCCACACAGCTTTCTGCTTTTTTTGGTAGAAAGAGCCAGCGAAGGGAACGTGTTTTCTTTCCCCATGTAGAAGCCTCATTTTAGGGTGGAGGTGCTTTTCTTTTACTACATGGGAGACTTTGATGATGTGCCAAGCTTAAAAAAAAAGGAGGCACTATTTTCCTACTACACCGTATGTCTTAGATCTGATGAGAAAAAATGATTTTCTTAAATTGTATGGGATGTTTGTGGGATGTGATCCCTGGGTAATAGCGTGTGGTTTTAGGGCTCTGCATGTCTCATTAGTTTTACATAACCTCTTGCTCTTTTGTGATACCACATCCCCCAAATTTTTCATCATTCTCCCACTTACGTTCCTATGCCTTGTGCTCTCACCACCCACCCCCTCCATTTGCAAGAACATCTTCCCATTTTTGTAGTAAACAGATACCTACTTTTTCTTTTTTGGGGAACTGTCTTTATAATAAATACTTCCTTTAAGGCTTTTGTTGGTAAATCAATTGGATCTGTACAAACTTGATGCTACACTTTCAAGAATCTGGTGGTTATCTGTTATGTACTATGCTGTCAGCATTCTTAAAGATGTAAAAATATTTTATTAACATAGAGCTACAACACAATTCAGAAATAGTGTCTACACAGCAAAGAGCAGAGCATATTATAACATATTTGGGACATGGTGTCCCAGTCACAGTACATTTCATGGTGTGGTCAATCTATACTTTCCTTGGGGAAGCAAATAAATGTGAACTATGTACTGTGCAGAGCTGAGCATGTTGCTTGTACTGCATAAATTGCTAAACAATATAACTGCTTCTCCAGCACTAATGATCAGAGCCATCTCTAATTATGCTAGTGCCTTGGGCAAAGAACTTTTGTAGTGTTGCTACTCCAGCTTGAAAGACCACACTATCCTCATCCTACTGTGGCCACAGCTACTGCCTCACATCACGATAGCAGCACACCTTATTCAAGGCTGCTGAAGTCACTTATAGATATAGAGGTTCGTGTTGAGGGCAGAAAGATGTATTAGCCCTAATTTTGAAGTGATTACATCTGAGCATGAGAAATCTTTTTGTTTCCACTTCACTTAGCAAAATGCAATCAATTCCATATTTTCTGTGAAACAATACACTAGATGACATCACAAAATCAGCCTGATGCCTGCAGTCTTGGGCAGATTTGGTTGGAGACAGATTTTCCATGTAGCCATTTTGTGCAGCCTCAGGACAGAACCAAAACTCCCAGCTCTTTTGAAGGCAGAGAATAAATAACTTTAAATTTCTCCCATTGAATTTCGACATGTTTCTTTTATTGCAGAACTTGGGTTTTCATGCCCTTATTTGAATTGTACATTAAAATCTGTTACTTGCCAGCATCCCACCCACATGTAGTACTACGTCTCATGGAAGTCATCACTTAGTTGGAAATGTGTGCACCATATGCATACTCTCAACTCCAAAAGTAGCACCCAAGGGTTTTTTAAACTCAGCCCATAATCTTCAGACACTGTAAGAAAAATATAAAAGATAAAAGAAAATATTTTAAGATGCTATAAAATCTTTTAGAACTATTTTAAACTTCTCTCTGTTATAAGGAATCTGAGGAACATTTATTTTTCTCCTCAAACAGGAGAAAAGATAGGAGACTGTCCAAAAAATTTTGGAAACATTGTTACTGCATTGCAGGAATAGGAAATGGGAAGCTTTGAGGGAGCAGGAGGAATGTTGTTTGTTTTCCCAGCTAGACATATCTTAAAGTTTGGAATCCTTATGAATAATATATCCATTGACATACTTCTGGTTGGACAATGTTAAAATACAGGTGTGGAAGCTCCTAGTTGCACATCTATGCCTTTTAAAAGAATACTGCATGTTATCCTGCTATTTTTCAGCAGCTGTAGTTATTCTTGCTTAACAGAGAAGGGTTTCCTAGTTGCACATAACATTTCTGCAAATCAGGCACCTGCTTTGGGACCTGCCATAGCCTGTTGTCCTTTAACAGAGAGGAAGAGAAGCTGTCCTGGAAAAATAACTATTGTATTGTGACAGTGTAAGTTAGATGGGAGTTTGTTATTCTTTTGAAAATGACTTAAATATTACAAAGGGCACTAAGGTAAAAAGGACATTTATAAAAGGACTTCAGAGACAAGAAGAGGCAACATGGGTATCAAATGTCTGCATTGTGGATAGTTCTGGTTGGGTAACATTTTATATCCTGTTGGCTCAGTTCTGTACAACTATGCAGGGGAAAAGGCGAGGGTAAGTAGTGTTAGACAAAGTTCACTTTATTTTGATAGCTGGGCGTGCAGCTTTTGTTTGAAGCAAGAGATCAAAACATAATGCCATCACCATATCAACCTGTTCCAACTCAGTGCTACTACTTAAAAAAATCCCAAAACAAACCCAACAAAAAAAGAGAAAAAAAAAAAGAAGAAAAAAAGAAAAAAAGGAATGTACTCCAGGAGATGGCAGGAACTTGAGTCAGCGGTTAAAAAAAAGTCAGCACATTTTGGTAACTAATGGCCTCAGAAGCAACTGGTGCCAACCATACTGATGACGTGGGCTTAGCTTACTGCTCACAGCTCGTGCTCTGGAGAGGATCCTGGTCTTTACTGAAACAGTTTTCTCTCCTCATTTTAGCTCTCTCATAGTCACTGTATTTGTTTATGTGTTTTTACTGTTCCAGGCAATAGCTCATTATTTAATCAGGAAACCTTTTTTCATTTTGCTTTTGTTTTGTTTATTTGTTTAAGCGCACACTCACATGTGTCATTCATCAGCTTGAAACTGAGGAGGAGCAGTTTCTTCTTTTTTTTTTTAAGTTTCATAAATGGACCATGCTAAGTCCATAAATGGACCCTTTAGCAACCCCGCTGGTGACAGTCACCTGCACAGTCAGTAACTTGCTCAGTTTTCAAGTAAGAATTTCCAGTTAGTTGCTAATTAAACTCCCAACTGACCAGAAACTTATTTATACAAAAAGAACATCTCATAGACAGCTATTACAATTAAATTATTACATATATTAAAATATAGCCAAAAGCCCTTAAAAACTCAGAACACATGTAAGTGCAGATGTTCAGATCCCAGGCTAAGGGTTCAGAAGGATTTGTTCTTGCAAGAACATTGCTCCATAGCTGCTTGCTATAGCTCTCACACGTCTCCTCCTGTTGCTCTGGTACCCATTACTGGCAGACAGTGCACGGAAGAAATCACCTCTGGGTGGATAGGGATTCCTGTTGTCCTGGAATCAGCTGAGATAGTGTAAATTTTCTTCCTAGTAGTACTGGTACAGTGCTGTGTTTTGGATTTAGGGTAATAATAATGTTGATAACATGCTGATGTTTTTAGTTGTTTCTAAGTGGTGTTTATACCAGTCAAGGACTTTTCAGTTTCTCGTTCTGTGACAGTGAGTAGACTGGGGGGGCACGAGACATTGGGAGGGGACACAGCAGGGACAGCTTGTCATAACTGGCCAAAGGGATATTCTAGGTTATATGGCACTATAGTCAGCATATCATAAAATCTTTTAGGTTGGCATAGACCTTTAAGATCATCAAATGCAACTATTAACCAAGTACTGCCCAGTCCACCACTAGACCATGTCTCTCAGTGCCACATCTATGTGTCTTTTAAATCCCTCGAGGGATAGTGACTCCACCACTGCCCTGGACAGCTTGTTCCAGTGCTTAACAATCCTTTTGGTGAGGAAATTTTCCCTAATATCCAATTAGGGGATAAAACATCCCCTGGGGCAACTTGAGGCCTTTTCCTCTTGTCCTATTGCTTGTTACTTGAGAGAAGAGACTGACCCCCACCTTGCTACAACATCCTTTCAGGAAGTTGAGCCTGGACAGAGGTGACTGGGTCAGCCACTCCTGCTGCCTCTGC
The DNA here is from genome assembly GCA_013390005.1 of Calyptomena viridis. Classification (NCBI taxonomy): domain Eukaryota; kingdom Metazoa; phylum Chordata; class Aves; order Passeriformes; family Eurylaimidae; genus Calyptomena; species Calyptomena viridis. The sequence goes on from WEIV01030809.1 coordinate 103,365, forward strand.
TGTGTCCCTCTGCAGGGTCACTGCTCTTCAGCCCCTTTGCCACCCTGCTACCTCCTGTGCGACTTTGTGCTAGAGGAACATCTCAAAATGCAATCCTAATACCTCTCAGGAGCTGATAAATTACTTTAAATTGAAAAAAAAAACCAGAGGGGATTTTTCTTATTAGATAGATGGGTGCTTTTTTGAGCTTTATGTTGAAATGCTGATTTTTTGAATTCCTACTACAGAAGTTACTGGTTTCTCCACTTGGTGACAGGACAAGAGTTTTGTGGGTAGTGACCATTTTGTTTCTGAAATTGTAGCAGGCTTGTATCTGGAAAGGCAGGCAGAAACTAGTAGTTTGCTCATTGAGTTCTGGCTTCAATCTATTATTAAAATAGTAGTTGTGATTTTCCGACTTAAACTCAAATTAGGCCAAATTCTGAGACCTTCACATGATGAAGAAAACATGGTGTGCAGCAAGGACAGCTGTGCCAGAACAGGAGCCACCAGATCCCAGCAGGTCAAGGAGCATCCCTGCTCCATGGATACCTCCTGGGGATCACTGGGCTTTTCACAGCTCTCACAGAAGGAAAAGGGAGCTGTGTTTCCTCAGAACTGCTGACATCAAGGCCCCTGTTTCTGCTGATTAAGGAAACACTTAAAGTAGCTGGATGAGAGACTACAGAGGATCATTTAAATATATACTATCAACACAGTATATTGCAAAATTTAAGATGTATCTTTCTTATGCAAACAAATTCTAAAACTGAATATTTCAGTCTCCCTGTAAGTAGTTTTTCTTATTTAGAAGATAAATTACTGGAATATGATTTGCACTCAGTTTACATAGTTTGTTTAAGCATTTTTAAACAGAAATCTGTTTTAACTTCTAAGCAATTCATAGAGGCTTTCTTGCCATTATGTTATTACCAGCTGTCTACATTTTATGGTCATTTCCCTATATCTCACTAGAGGAAATCCTGAGGGTGCACTCTGCGGAATTTTGTGTATTGACCCAAATGTTCTGATCTTCTTTTTTATGGTTAACTTTACATTGACTTGTGTAATTGATGTGGTCTTGGACTACATAAACGTTTGATACTGGCCAGAGAAATTTGTGATGTGAGGAGCATACTCATCTTCCTGCTTGTTGCCATGATGTGAGCCCTAATAGTCACTGCAGCTCTTGCAGGGCTCCAGTTACAGATGAGCTGCACTTGACTTGGAAGAATCAAGTCAATACACATGTACACAAATGGTGTAGACATGGGAGTCTCTGCTCATAACTGCTCTGGGGCTTGTTTTAGCTTCTCTAAATTATACTAATTGTCCTCAGCAACTCTAGGGAGTGTTTCACCATGTTTCTCCTTTAGACAAGGAGATGCCCTTTTTCTTGAAACAAAACAAGTACAGGGATCCAACAGTGTTGCCTCAGGACATCTGGTACTGATGTATGTATGTACCACTGGGAATCTGGATACACAGTTGGGTCAAGCCCTGATACAGAAGTGAAAGGTAACTCATGGCTCTTAAGCTCAGTGCTGACCAATCCCACCTCCTGAGCAGCAGAGAATGCAAATACATCATAACAACCTACAGATCCAGAGACTGGGTTCTGTCTGAGTCTGTACCATGGCTATTGTACCGTGGGCTCTGCTTAGGCTGGTGCCTTGTTCTTCTGTAGACATGGGACATCAGAGAATTTATTGGAAGTATGTTTAGTTCTTGGTTGTTTCTATGAGAAAACAGCACAGTCACAGATGAGTGAAAGATCCGATGTCTGTTCAAGCTCCTGTTGAGAAATAGTGTATTACAACTAACTTACTTCAAATACAGCAATGTGGAGGAAATGTACAAGGAAATATATAAAATATATCAGATTATGTATGTCATCCATGGGGAGCATTTCTTAATCATTGAAGTCTATATACTTACTGCATTGCTTTATTTTAAGAAAGAAAAGTTACTTTTCCCTTGTAACACACTATGCTGTATTTGGAACACTTGTGCTCTTTTTGCATCTCCAGATCTGTGCACTTCTTTTTTCAGCAGAGAATTATCCTGATTAAGAAGCAGGGTTCATACTCTTATGTGTTCCTCTTCTATTGGAACTGATTTGTATTTTTAATACTGTATTTATTCCTACCTTATTTACATAATTGGGATTTTTCAGTAATATTTTTATTGCAGAAAGAAAGCGAGAAATTTAATGTCTTGGCCAAATTAGCCTACTTCATGTTAGTTTGGCTGGCATGTTAATTTTCTCAGTTTGATCTGAAATAGCAATTACATCATGATGGAAGTCAAGCACAGGTTTTGTCTATACACTGTGTGTGTTTATTAGCAAGTTTGATGTGTGTGGGTTAAATATTACTTTCACTTGGTTTATTATTTATGGCACAGCTCTTTTTGACTGTGTATGCATATATGTGTATGCATATAAACACACACATATGTTATGTTATATAAAAGATAGCAGTGTGTGGTAGTAAATACATTTCTTGGCATGAACTTGGAATGTCAGCAGTAGTCATGAGTAGCAAATTTAATTCTTGCCAAGCTAACATAAGAAGATAAGCAAATATTTAACATTATATATAGTTGTTTTATGGGCTGCAATCTGCACACGTGTTCTCTTTATATTGCTTTTGTTGGGAGAGAGATAACTTCTTGGAACTAAAAATCTGAATTAAAATTCTGTGTACGCAGGGGAAGCTGCCATCCAATGACTGGTCTTTCCCCTGAGAAAATCATTCCTATTAGTGATGGGAATTAGCTCAGCTGAGGACTAAGAAAAATAGAGTCAGAGTTTCTCTGCTGCTTCCTTGGGTCATATCAAAGTCCCAGCCTGTAAATACTTCTGTATGTATTTAACTTTGGCACTTTAAGTACTCTTAATGATTCAAATGAAATTCCTCATGGCAGAGTAGTTAATCTCGGGAACAAAAGTTTGCAGGCTTGGGTCCCAAGGTTGTTTTTCCTTTTCAGCCTCACCATTTCAACTTTTTTTATTCTCTTATAGCTCTCATGTGTGGAAGTAGTGTGCAATACTCAGGTTGTATCATATCTTACAAAGCAACAGCAAAATACATCTGTATGTTTTCTTCTGACTGTCTATTGTGAATCTAAATATTCCTTTTAGTCCAACTGCTTTAAAACATTGGCTAAATGTACAGGAGAATGGTAGAAATCCTATTTGAAAACTGCAGCATGGAGATATTAATCAGAGGAGAAGGAAATACAATGTTACTGTGATGAATTGGCCAGTTTATTTCTTTACGTTTAAACTCTCATTTAACTCTACTGCACTGTCATATATTCCTTAGGAAAAAATGTTAATGCTGATTTAATATGCATGTAGTAATCAGAATCTTTCAAGTCGTTTGTGATGTTCAGGTTGACAGGACCCAGCTGGAGCATTTACAGGTTATCCTTAATGCAAATATTTAATCCTGGTTAGTCTAAAGATGGTCTATTAAAAACCAAAATGAAAAACGGTGGATAAAATAGTAACATTTCCTTCCTTAAATGTATCGAGTAATGTACTCGTAATTTAGATGCTTGCATTTAAAAATTATTTTTTTTTTTTTAAATTTAGCTAGTGCTCTAGGGGAAATGAAGTGCTTATATTCTTCTTGCAGCATGTTGCACTGTGATTTTGTGTGTCATTGTGGTAGGTAGCACATTGCTAGAGCAAATGGGGTACCATTTCAAATCAGCTTCTAGGTGCTTTTTAATATCTCTATGAGATGAAGGGAAAAATGGGGGTTTTGTGATTTTCATCCTGATTTATGGGACATTATTTGCATAAATTTATGAAGTGCCTCTGTTTAATACTGAATTTGTTTCACCAGCTATTTATTTGGAGAATTGCTGAGAAATGTTGCACATGCCTTTTGGGTTATTTTAAATAGACAGATTTGCTTTAAAACAGGTTTTAATCTTTATCACATCTGTGGTGGATTTACTACATTTCCTGTAAAACTGTTTCTAAGGTAATGAATATAACATTAACAAAACTTACTTTTCCTGTGTCAGTCAACATGACTTGATTTTTTCCCTTTCTGAATCCTTTAGCTTTTTTTAGTTTTTGCTTTTTCCTGAAAATATTTGCACTTCAATGCATTTTAAAAAGTAAACTAGATGAGAAATTTTTAAAGGAACCATCAAAGGTACTTGGATAGTAATATAAGTGATAATATTTGTTCAATTTTCATTCAAGCATACATTTAAATTTCTAGAGAAGTTTATAAGATCAAAGAAAAAGAAAAATGTATCTATGCATTATTACCTGTAGTTTAGAGTAGCCTTGTAGATCTTACTCTGCCTATCTTTACATCTTTTCCGAGATTGTATTAGTAATTTCTGTATCTCTATTTTACAAATAGTCTAATAGGTAAACATAGTCTATATGCAAATAATATTGCATGGGGTATGTTTGCTAAGTATTCTTATCATCCATCCATCTGGATAGCTTTTCAGGGAGACTGCAGATTGTATATCCTTTACATGCAGTTCTTCATACTAGAGTGAAATATTGCTCTTTTGCACTTGTCCAGGTTTGTGGTGACCTGAGTTTTCTGCCATTACTTTCCCATCTGGAAATTCAATACACCTTCCCATGGGCTGCCTCTTCCCCCACTGAGCAGCTCTGAAAGGTGCTGGTGGGGGGAACTGGCCGTCTTCCTGTTGCTGCACAATGGCATGCTGTGATTTAAATAATCCATCCTTGAAACTTGGACTTTCCTTTTTGGTAATAGATTATTCGTAAATGAACCTTAATGAGGGTGCTGGCAGGTAGTTAATAGCAGCAAAGGCAATCATTCTAAGTATATGTCAGAGCCATAAAAACTTAGGAAAGTGAAATAGGTTTTTTGACTTATCTGCAAGGTGAAAAGGATAGAAATAGAAATGAATGGAACTGAGAAACTTATGGACTACTGTTTATTTCTTTTATAAATGTTACGCCTTGTGCTGCATCCCAGTGGAGCAGTCATTTTTCCTGGACATTTTAGCAGCTGTTTCATCTGACCCATAAGTCTGAGCTCAGATTTAGCTGAACCTGGTAGCTCCCCCAGTTCCGGTGTTTAAGAAGTGTTGTGAGTCCAGTTCCAGAACTGTTTACTTTGTGTGTCTGCTGACAAACTTCTGCTGTTTTCTTTCTTCCTTGTTTCAAGCACAACCATCATCTGTGGTTACCCCTGTTAAAACTGCAAAATGCCATAATGAGAGACAGAATAATCCCCTTGCCTTCAGTGGGACTTGTAAATTCGTGTACTCGGGGTTAGATCCTGACATGGCCTTTCAGTGCACAGGAGGTGAAGGGGAGGCAGGTGCTCACCTGGGGCTGGAGCAGGAGCTCTGCAGGGTGGTGAGAGTGGAGCCCTGGCCTGAGACTGCCAGGGAAATCTCCTCTTCCCCTGCCAGAGCAGTAGCTCTGGGTCTGCCATAGCCAGGCAGGAACGGTCCAGGTGTACCCTAATCCAGGCACCTGAAAAACACCCCGAAACCCACACTGTCAAACCCAGATTTTTTGGCCAGTCGAACTGCAGTGGCAGTAAGTTAGTGCTCTGTAAGTCCTGCAAAGCTCTGCCTGGAGCTTGGCTCATTTTTGTACTTGTTAAAGCTTTCTCAAAGGTTGTTTGGGATTGAATTTTTCTTAGGACTTGGAGTAATATGGGAGTGAAGACAAGATGCCTCAAACAGGGCAGTGACAAATGCAAAAAGAAACAGTGAAAAATGAGGAGACAATGATCTTAAGGAAAAATCATAATAAACATCACATACAGGCTACCCACTTATGCCAGCTCAGCTTTTGGGGTGTTTTTCTAGACTCTTTTAATATATAGCGCAGGCTTCCCTTCAGTTAGGAAAAACATTAAAAATATATTAATCATCCTTAAACAAAAAAACATGTGTTTGAATGACAGGGGAAAAGCATACAACACCAAAGTAGATGTTTCTGAATTTTGGATACTCCTTGCGTGCCCTTCTCCTGAATTCCTGAAATTTACAAAACAGCTCTGTGATCCCCAGCCCTGACACTGGTGCCTGTGGACCACTGCTCTGGCACCAGGGCAGCTGGTCTCCAGCCCACCTGTGGGGTCAGAGGACAGATTTGGCACCCTCAGCACTTGCAAGATGATGCCCCCACTCCTTACCCTCTGTATCTAAATAATATGGATTCAGCTCAGAGTTCTGGTGAAGAGGACTGTGTTTTCTCTTGTAGCAGATGAAATGGAGTAGCTGTGCTTTCGAAATGAAGCAGCAGTGTGACCTTTAGCTTGCCTTTTATGTGGGGAGTTGTTTGTCATCCACTGCAACAGCATTCAGTGATGGAAGGGACAAGAATGCAGTGGGGCAATGGGAACGAACCTATTCGCATGCAACTTGTGGATATCTAAACAAGCTGAATTGGGGCTGTAAATGTAGAGCAGTTGCTGTATGCACCAAACCTGCTCTTGTTCACCAGGCACCAATAGGTCTCTGTTTATGCAACATTAAAGTAAATCAGGATTAGAAACTCAATGCTTTTAGCACTGTAAAAAAGGGTGAGTGGTCCCTATTCCAGCAAGCTGCCTGGCTGAGGCTTTGCACATTGGCCTTTGTGAATTGTAATGCCCTGATTTAGAAAGACTTAAACATGCATTTTGTCTGGCCTCTATTCAGAAACCATGTGGGCAGTTTAAACAACTGCTTCACAGGGGTTCATGAGCTGAACATGCTAAAGATGCTTTCTGAACCAGGTTCTGATCACATTCTCAGAGTGAAGAGAGGGGAAGAAAAAGCAAACTGGAAGGGGAAAAAAAGGATTTCAGGCTAGAAATTTGTGCATATTTACCCTCATGTGCAAATCAAGCGAGTACCCATCATGTCAGAATAATAACCTCAAATTTGAAATTACTCAATAGATACTGCATTTAGGAAAAAATGGGGATGCTGATGTCAGAGGAGCATGCAATTGAGACAAGTGTGAAAAAACCCACATTTTGAGACTTTCTGCTTGCTTTGGTTTTTATCATCTGGTAGATATAATATTTTTCCGAGAGAAACATTTTCAAAAAGAACCTCAGAGCTGGTTTAAGGTGAATATTTGACTTGACTAGAACAAGAAATTAATATGTGAAATGAATGACTAAGTGCTGTGTTCAGCAAAAAGGAGAGTCAGTTTAATAAAACATCATAGCACATAAACGAGGCTATGAGGATCACTTGTCACTTTGTGGGGCCTTTCCACCCATGCATGAATCACAGCAGCCCATGGAGAGTCTTACCCCGTCCCAAAGGTAAGAGGCTGCGCCATGGCAGCTTTGTGGCAATCTATGAGCAATTGTTAGAGAAGACAAGTTCAAAAAGCTGTATTTCACTGTGGGAGCAGAAGTGGTGAGCAGACAAGGAAGGTAATTCCCCAGCCTTGAGCCTCTTTAGAGATAGTCCAATCTCTGGGATCTTCCCATTGGTGTAGAAGGTCCCCCAATGCCAGGCAACCAACTCCTGCAGAATATATTGCTTTTTCCATGGTGCTCCTCTGACAGAGATCAAAGAAATCAGCACCCAGCCCTCTCCACAGTATTAGGACACTGTGCAGAGCAACATCCCCTTTCCCTGTTTTGATTTTCTCAGATGTGCAGAACTATTCTTAGAAATCCTGTTTCTGACCTTATTATCTACTTTGTCTATCTTGTATTGTAGCACTTTATTTTCCTTAAGCAACATATTAAACACGCCAACATATCCAGCACAGCTAATTTGCAGATCAGCAAACTTGTTTTCAGCACCTCCTAATCTTTTAGAAAAAGACTCCACTTTATTTTCCATAGCAGAGCCAGTCTGTGAGGAGTCTGGTCTTGCATGGATCAAACCCTGTTCTTCAGCACTGCTGCTTTCACATCTAATATACCCATCTGCCTCACAGGACTTGCAAGAATGGATACAATTCCCTTTACTGTAGGCTACTGGGCTGCTTGGCTTGGGTGGTGTTGGAAGTTTGTGTCTCCCTAACGGGGAGGAAGAGGTGACCCTTGGGCCTCTGGTTTTGAAAGTGTAATAGTTTAAAAAAGTAACCAGATACATTAATGGAGGCTTAGTCCTTTAGAGACCTTCATGTTCCAGGTGAAGCCCCCAGCTCTGGATGTCCTTATGCTGCCTTATGACTGGAAGTTAGGAGGGCAAATGTCGGAGCAAGTGGCATTGCACACTTGTCTACAAGGATATCTTCAGATGAGCCCTGTCCGTGTCTGCCAGGGGCTGCTGTCAGAGGGAGAACAGAGCTGGGTGAATCTTTGATCTGTCCAGTACTGACACCCTTATATGAAGAGACTGAGTCTCAGGAAGTAAGCAAGTCTCTGTTGAAAACTTAGAGAGGCCACTCACATTATTTGAAATACACACCCTTGTTTACCATCCTTCTGGCTATGTGTTGTAGAGATACCTCAGAGACTGGAGAGCACCGGGAACTCAAAACCTGTGCTGCAGGGCATAGTGCATGCAACTGTGGGTCTAGAAATTCCTGTAATGCATCCAGTATTATCTGCTGCTCCTCTCACCTTGTTCAGTTGCTGCAGAAAAAGACAAATGCTCTTTTCTCTCTATGCTAATTGGAGTGAGGAAGGAGATAGCTGGTAAAACCTACTGATAAGATTTAGACGGAGGTGTCAACAATTCCCAAGAAGATGCGGAACATAAAACGGTAAAGCTTTTCCCAGAAGAGCAATTTCTAACCACACTGCTAATTCTGCAAGACAGATGCAAAAGAAGCACTTACTGTTTACCCTCTCAAATAAACTTCAAACACAGGGCAGACCCCGTTTACTCCCTGGGCATAGACAGGGACATTGCTGTGATGTCAAATTTGTTTGTCCCTGCTATAACAGGTTTTGCTTTTGAATCTATGGGGTTGTCACTTGTTATGCAGTTTCCCTGTTTCCAGACCTGCCACACAACACATTGCTAATGAGCTCATTTTCCCTGAGGATAGGTATTGATAAATGCTGGGCAGGCAGCAGGCTGCCCTTTATAGTGGTGCTTCCTCCCAATAAAAGATGTAATGGCAACAGATGTATTGTAGAATCAAATGGGATCAATATGTTCTGCTCAGACTGAAGGCAGTTAGGCTTACACTGAGTAAAGCAGAGGTGAATTCCAAAAGAGATGTTCCAGGTCTCGTATAATGGGGATTATGAGACCACTGAGCCATATAAGATATTTTAAAGCCTATTCAGCAAGCTTGCTGGCAAGCCTGCTGCATAATCAGATATCAAATGGCCAGTGGTGTGGAGTCCGTCCTGATAACTTCCTTGTTTACTGTGATATTGAATCCAGGAGTATCCACAAGGGCTTTGGAGAGTGCTACAGGAACAGTCCTCTGCCCACCCTGCCTATGTGGCATTGCCTTTCCTGTGGAGTTCCTGTCAAAATCAGAAACTGCCACAAGTGCCTTATTTTCTATGTGTGATGAGGCTTTGAAAGGAAGATATAAAAAGAGTTAATGGAAGCAGGGGGATGTTTCTGAGTCACTTGGCCATGTAAATTTTGAGTGGGGCTTCCCAAACATAACTTCCAATATTTGAGTTAAGTGAATTAACAAGGAGCTATTGAAGCAATGAGCACTGGATATTTGGCTGCCTCGATGTGGTTTAGATCATAAGTGTGTTGGAAGGACTGTACAAATTTCCTTTCTGTACCAAAAATCCTAAAATACCCGATTTGTGTTTTGTTTTGTTTTGTTTTGTTCCCCCCCTTCAAGATAAACTATAACTACTTTTTTTTTTTGCATTGATTTCGCTCCTCCTCTCAGGACTCCTTTACTGTGACATGATCTAATTCTATCCACTTTCCTGATGGTAAATGAAACCATCTTGGGAATGCAATATGGCACAGGCACAAACTTTAAAAGCAAGGAGTGATCAAAGACTGCACTGGCTAACCGCTGAACAATTTCTAATTAGCTTTCAGCTATCTTTATAGAGAACAAACTGAATGATAAGGAGTAATTATTCATACAGAGGCCACATAATTTGGACAAATAACTTGTAAAACACAGCAATTAGGCTGCACTGCAATCTCTTTTTTAATTAGAATTCATATTTGGGACTGGGGGGAGGATTCTTCTGGTTTAAAAAAGGGAGAAGATGTAAGCTATAGGAATTAGAGAGGAAAAAACATAATAATTCACCTGGTTATCTAGATAAATCCTAGCCAAATGTGGCATTCTTCCCTTGCTACATCATTGTGAAGAGCTAGCCTTGCCACAGTGAAGTTTGAATATCTTTCCCTGTCTCAAAGGAGACATGAAAAATATTCTAGATGGTTTCGCCCTGTGTCACGCTATGTGGAGCAAGCATTGTACAGTTAATTTGCTTTCAGCATGTATTGTAGAAGCCACTGATCTTCAGTGCAGAATTTAACCACCTCTTTTCCCAGGATATTAGTGTGTATTTGTTTGGATGGTACTTAATTTGGTTTTTTTTTTCTTTCTGGAGTTTTAAAGATTTCTCTGTCCTTTCTGATGTTTGTAGCACTTCCTAATTAATTGTGTTATGCATAATCAGGTAATGTGCTGTGTAATCTCTCTTAGAGATATTAATAAAGATGATAAATAAAATTGGTTCTAGCATTTATCGAGCCATCACTCCCTCTTTGCCCTAATAAAGACATTTATGACAACACATTATATCCATTACATTTTTTCTCTCACTTAACATTCTGCTGCTATATTGGTCTTGACTGTTTCTAAATGAATCTTCTCCAAATTACAATCAAGAGTCTGATATTAAGAATCTGGACTTTTGTATATAATTGAATTCTTTAAAATCTCATTGAATTTACGTAATTTGGTTTTGTCAGCTTGTATAAAACAGTGTAACGATTTTCCCCACTTACGGATTTGGTTGCTGCTGATTATTGTGACCCATCATGACAAGGCTCTTCATTATCTATTTTGGCTAATTGTTTCATTGCTTTTTAAAGGTAGATTTGCATCTAAAGATACATACTTGCACCTTTCCCTCCCTTTCCATGATTAGCCGTACCTTTGCTTTCCTGCTCCTCCCACAACTTGTTGCCAATTCCCGCTCTGCTTAATCTTTGGAAAATACTCAGTTGTTACGCAGAATTCAACTGTTACTGAAATATTTTTTCTGTTTAGTAAATATTCATTCTCAATATCAATACACCGTGCTTGGAAAAATTTATTAAAAAGCTTTTAATGTATTCATGTGAAATGAATCTCAGAAAGGAATAGTTAATTCCAAATTTTAATGAGATCAGTTAATTTTGTTTCTGAAATTGATCAAATTTGGTTTAGCATTCAATTATAGATACAGAATTAATCTTTATTTATTATGTTCCTGATAACATTCACTGCAAGTGTATTTTTTAAAAGTTTTTTTATCAGTACAATTTCACTTTTTAAAGGCTCTTCATTAATGCAAAATGATGAAAAATCATGGGAAAACAGAGTGGTGTTTGAGGATGCAAGTATGGTTTAGATGAACAGTGAAAATACTTGTAGCGCAGGCTGGGTTTTCACTATGTTAAGGGAACCGGGGACTTTACATAAACTCCAACTAGCACAGAACGTGGTTGCCAGGTTTCTTATGAAAAGGAGATGACAGGAGCACATTCGATTTATTTTGAAAATGTATTGGCTGCCAGTCAAATACCATACTGGTTTTGAAATTGCTTTCCTTGTTTGTAAGGTGTTACACAGTCCCAGCCTATCTCTTTGACAGTCTTTGTCCTCACATTCCTGGTCAATCTCTGTGATTTACTCAGTTCCAAGAGTCCTCTAAAGACCAAGGACTTTAATTTCTTACTGACAGTTTCTTATACAGAAGTCATTAAGATTGTCCCTGATTTTTGCTGCAGCCCTGACTCGGAGAATGTCACAGACCGAACGGAGCGGCCACTGAAGCCGGGCACACTGTTAAGTACCGTGCTGAATTAATCTCTCAGTCTGACATTGTCTTCAGGAGTTTTGCAATTCACAGGGCAAGGGAAGAATCAGGCTTTTCCCTGTTCAAAAGTTAAATCCAAAGTGGTAACTTCTTTTTCCAGTTTAGCATTTCTGATGCATTGATTATACTTAAAAAAACCCCATCCCCAAACCACCAGAAATAGACCCAAAACCGCTGAGGGTTAGTTTTCTGTGCCAGTCATTGTGCAATATTTTCATGACAGCTGGGAGAAACACATTTTTTTGTTTTATGCAAAAGACTTCATCAAACTTTTTTTTTTAATTTCAATTACTACGCAGAAAATCTTTACAATTTATGACAGGTTTTTGTTTTTTAAAAATAAAATACAATCAGATATTCACAGAGATGCTGTGAGTTTGTTTCCCCACCAATTTTTTTTCTCTTTTTGTTGTTTTCTGCTTTCTTCCTTTGCTCTCCTTTTTTTGCCTGCACTTTCTATAAAGTTCTCCAATCATGATTTTACATGTCATAAATGCCTTTTTCTGCCTTCCCACTTACACATATTGAGAAACATTCCAAACTTTTGATAAATTAGAGTGGTAATGTTGTAATGCTCCACATTTTACTATGTTTCTTCAGCTTTAGAAAAACATTTGAACTCTTTGGAGTGTGTAGCTCTTAGCCTTGCAGAGTGACATTAGGGGAGGGGGAAAGAAAAGACTGAAAAAGAGAAAGGAACTGATATTCTTACTCAAGGACATGCATCTATAGATAAGCTTTTTTTTGTTGTTGTTGTTGAAGAAACTTTCTCTAAAAAGACAAACTTACCTTGCTGTCTCCACTAAATAGGGGGTGAACAGGACTGAAAATTTTTCATTTATTTTTACAACCAGTTTATGTTTATTTTCTCCAAGTCATTAAGGAACTTGATTTATTTTTTTTTTCTCCACAAGGGTATCATCTTTCCTGCCGTTGTTTAATGTTTTACAGTTTAATTAAGTTCATTCCATAATTTGAAAACCACAAATAGGCATTTTTCAAACTCAAATAAGATGACAGCTTAGGATCAAATAAGCTACTACTGGTGCTACCCACTGCCACTCGCTGCTGTGACTTAAAGAGGACTTACAACCTGTACACCTGCACTGCCCCATCTGCTGAACAATGCTCTGTTAGCTCTTTATCTCCAGATTTTTGAACTTGTGACATGATTTTCTGAAGAGGCAGATTTTTTCAACAATATCAACTTAAAGGATACCAAAATTTTAAAATTGCTCTGATTACTGACCAATCCTTTTAGAGGCAGGTGCCATGCAGAAAAAGAATGAGTTGTTTAAAGTTGTGCTATCAATTAAATATATGGGAAAGTGAAAAAAAGTGCTCTCTGCTTATTCTTGCCTTTTGCATGCAGAATGTAGCTCTACAAAAGTAGTAGTAATGAACGGCTGCTTTTCTTTTTGCCTGACCACCAAAAATGCATTTTCTCCCTTGGGAGACAGACCAAGATACTTAGCCAAGGGTGTGTTTTATTTCTCTCAGTACTTCTGCTGCTCTTTTTTCTTGAACCAATGTGGTGTATACTCACAATTTTTTATAAAGCACAAAATACGTATAAACATAGCTGTGCATAGTTACAGTTCTGCAAGGCCAGGTTTCTTTCCAATAGCTTCTGTTCCCTTCCCTCCTGCTCTTATTTTTTATTTTTCAGTTTTTGTTGGAAACAGAAGGTCCTAACTTTATTCGTCTTTCAACATTGTGCAGTAAAGCTTCTGTCTGGTTCTACCTTTTGTTTAAGGTGTGTGCATGAGTTTCTTAATGCTACTAAAGAGTGAATTAATGGTTCTGACTTCTGTACAGAACCATGTGAAAACCTCTTATTTCATGTTGGCAATATGCCTTCCATGTTACGCTTACTCTTTTACTGAGGAGCAGCAAATTTGCTGATTTACTGAACTTGGTGATGTGCATAAATGGAAGCAAAGATGAGATACTGCAGAGCATTTCTACTTGTGGTCAAACTGGAATATTCAGAGCTCTTCTGGGCAAAACTGAAGTGCTTTGAGGGCAAAATAAGCAATCAGATTTTTTGTTATAGTTTTGTTTATTTGGACCAAAATTTGGAGTGATTTGAGTTTGGGTCTTGTTTCATTTGAAGTTTCTACAAGTGGGGTGGAGCAGGGAGAATTATATGAAACAAACCCGGCTTTGGCCAATTTCTAGATGAAAACAAGTGAATGAACTAATGTTCTACATCGGCAAGTTTTCATATTATCTTCTTTCAGGTTTGTCAAATGCTTGCACTGTTTTCCTCAAATTTATTCTTTGAATCCTATATTATCTTAAACCCACCTCAACAATCATACGCCTGGCAGTATCCCAAAGACAGCTGCAGCCTCTCCCATGGTGGGATCCCAGGATGAGAAAATAAAAAAAAAATCCTACCATGCAAATAAAGTATTACTATCTTTCTTAATGTATGGTTTTTTGCAGGCAAATAACCAGTATTTACAAACAGGGGGAAAAGCCTTATAAAATACTATCCAGATGCTAATGCTTTTGCTCCCTTTTTGGGTTGCTTAATACATAATAATGATCCTCAAACACAAGCTCCCTTTGATATTCAGGGTCCATTGCAGTGAACTACTCCTTCCTCAGAAAGAAGAGCTGTAGTACCAGATGGGAGTGAATAAAGACAAATATATACAACAAAGGCAGTCCTAAGCTTGATGTAAACTTTACTAGCAACAAGTAGGAAGAACACACCTACAATACACTAGAAATCAGTATAACTATAGAAACACCATTAGAGGGAGCTCTGTTACTTAGGCCAATAGCTTATATGTGACAGACTGGTAAGAAAGTTGCAGATTTGATTAAAAAATAAAATAGCTTTGTCTCTAAGCACAGCTATCAAGAAAACCCTCTGAATGTGGGTATCTTTCTTGATGAAAGAGCACGCTGGTTTCAGCCTATTTATTTTAGGCTGCTCCATGTAATAGTAGCTGTAAAAGCTCTAAAACTGACTCAGTCCTTTCCATTTTCCCTGTTCTCCCCTTCCTCCATCTTCCTCGAAGTACTGAGATATTGACTTTAAAGTAATTATTTCTTTAGTCTTTTAAACATGTGCTGTTTGACAACTTTTATTTTTTTTGTGCATAATCTAGATGTGTACGTATAGTAACTTTGAGGATAGGAAAATGTGGGGCCTGGGATTGGAAAACTTATTCTATAATGTTATCTCTACAGAATCAGAGTGAAAGGAAATCAAAAATTATATTAGATTTAGCTAGTATTAAAAAGTACTCATGATACTTAGAAATAGTAAAAAAGAAATGAGAAAATACCACTATCTTTCTACTATATTTATACCCACTTCAGAGTGTCTGAGGTGTAATTCTGCTCTTAATGCAGGTTTTTTAAATTGCTTATTTTTGTTCCTTGTCTAAATCATATAAATGCTTCAAATAGCTTATCAATTGGCTAAATACTAGTCATGTGGTCCTTGAAGAATTATTCTAGTGGTTTCTTACCTGCAGTAGATTTGACTAGAGTTCTGCATCTTTGCTCTACACAGTACTTAATCCTCTTTCTTGAAGAAGGAGATTTTGGGTTTGCAGAATGGGAGAAGTCTAAAATAGCTTCCACTTTTGTTTTGTAAAAATAACCCAGCAAAGCGATCTAACTTGGATCACTACGAAAGAACAAGTTGTAGTAAATGTTAATCTCTTATTACAGATAACGGTGCATCCATGCAACAGTTCAGTGTCAGGCACAAATTCTTAGGAAAGCAGGCTTTGCTGGCTCTGCTGCTATCTCTCAGGGAGTTTGCTTATGAAGACACCTCGAGATGGGATCATTATCAATATTTTAAATTCTTGGTCCTAGAAAGCCAATAAATTTCATCTGTCTAAAAGCAGAAGACACAAGAAATAAGTAAACAGGAGAAAGGAAAACTGGGCTCTGGTTTCTATGTCCAAGTCTGAAGAGAGGAGCTCATTTATTTCAGTGCAGAGCCAAAGCAGCGGTGCTGGGGCTCGGCTGGAGGACGAGGGTGTGCCGAGCACAGACCTTACTCCAGGGCAGTATTTATGGAGCAGCCAGCATTGCCAAGTGCTGAGTGCTGGGCTGACAGGGAGAGCTCATTGCCCTCCTCGGTGACTCTGCACTTCAGTGTCATACATCCCAAACCAGGACATTTATTGACTTTGAGCACTTGATATGAATAAGTGAACCAATTTATAAGATGGTGTAGCCCCCGACTAGTTGCCACGATTGCAATATTCCTTGAGTTCCTAAATAAATACGGACTGAATGAAGAATACCAGCCATATCCGAGCAAACAGCCATTAACACAGGTTCTCTTTTCCTCCTCTTGTGTGGCCTCTCTCCTTACACTTGTGGTAGCTTGTCAGCACTTTCTTTAAAGGTAACACAAAGCCCCCTGAATCTCCCAAACAATGAAAAATGAATTACTATAATGTATAATAAATAAGAATCGCCTCTTAAATCAGTCAGTGGCTATGTTAAAAGGGTCCCAGAGCCTTTTACTTTTCCAGAGCTGCTGTGTGAGTTAGGTCACTACTCTCAGGAGAGATGGCTGGGGCAGAGGCAAACGGGGATTTCTTCTTTTTTTTTTAAATGTGAGGGGACAGAGCAGCATCTTCAGAGTCACAAGGACCAACTCAGGAACTCAGGAATAACAGAAAAGCTGCAAAATAAATTTTCATAATAAACAGTAATGTTTATAGTTAATCAGTCTAGACAACCTGGTGACAACACACTAACACCTTGGCACACACTGAGGAGTGCCAAACCTAGGAATGTGTCTTTCCACTGACATGAAGCCCTTCTCTCTGCTTTTTTTCTCTCTTTTTTGATCCCCTCCCAGAAGTTTGTGGCACTATCTCTGAAGCCAGATCCCATGCAGTGGTAAGATAGCCAAGATCTGCTCCTTACGAGAAACTGAAATATTTCTTCCTGAAAGTCAAAGGAGACATGGAATCTGAGTGCTGACAAATGTGGGCAATATTGGGAAAAATGTTGAACAAGAATAAGAAATTAGTTAATAACACTGTTATTTACTTTGCCCGAATTTCCTCACCCTCCCTGGCAAACCTCTTTTGCATCAGAAGAGAAACTAGGTAATTTGAGACTTCATTCACTAATGGCAAATACAGCAGAATAGTAGTGGCAGTGCTTTCCTGCATTTATTGTGGAGAAGCACTGATTGCAGGGGATTGTATTGATCCATTCAGCCACTCATTTCACTTCATTGGAAAATGAATTAATTCTGACAGACTTTGGCAAGAACTGATTACTCTGTAGCTTAATGCTTAATAAACTGTCATCTCTCCTTTAACGTGTAGGACAGTTAGACAGTAGTTGTTAGGCTGAGAATGCAGGGAAAATCTGAAGACTTCATTTTGCTCAGAAATTAGATTAGTAAAAGATTGGATGATATGGGAGCAAATGAACAGAAATGATTGTATGAAATAAGTAAGCAGACAACCTACCTGCAAAATGGAAAGAAAAGTTCTCAAAAAAGAGAAAAATAGAGAAGGGGATTGGAATTTAAAATTATATTAGAAATTAATTATTTTACTGTGGGAGAAAGTATCAGCCACTGTCGAATAGGGCATTACCTTCGAAATTTTGTAAAGTGAGGTTATTCCTGGTGTTTTCAATGGTATAATTTCCTGGACCCTTGAACAATAGTGTTTAAATGTTCTTAGCATGTTAGCTACTGTTAGTTTGTGAAGTGTTCTGTGACTTTGGAAGATGGTAATCATCGTTGCTTTGACTTTGAGTAAAAGTATAGGAAAGATGGCCCTAAGTAGTATATGAAAATGTCCTGCACAAATATATGGGAAACTATGAAATGGATCACTGTTGCTTTACTAGGGGATTTTTTTCCCTACTGTGATAGTATGCTCTTATTCCAACTTGTCACCAATCCATTGTCCAATTCTTTCATTTGTGAGAAAAACCATTTCCTTCATGTTTTATGATAGAAGGCAGCTTGATGGATTCAATTGAGGATACTAGCGACCATTTCAGCTAAGCAGAATGAAATGGTAGTCCCATTTCTTTCTTAATGCAGAGAAGCCAGGTCTTCTGTCTCTTTGTGTCAGTGATCATGCCCTGGTGCATCTGTCCCATCACAATGAATGTACAGCAGTATGACCCAGCATCCAAAAGCTTCTCCCTTTCCCATTTTCCCCAAAAGAGTTTGGGCCTCCTAAAATTGTTGACCTCAGAGAGATTATGGATAAAAGCAGTAACATATCTCAGTTGATGTCAGCTCCTACATGTAGTATGGTGAGACTAGTGAGAGTTAATGTTTGAAGCAACATTTATCTGTGGGATAGCATGGATTGTCTATGCTAGAAAAGATTTGGCAGTTTGCTATTCTGGCAAACTTTCCTAGTGTAGCCACAGCTTATACTGGCAAGCTAGTGTTTGGTCTGTATGTAGTTTATACCAGTTCCTGAATGAAATGTGCTATACTGGCAGACTCCTTTCCCCTCCCACCCACATACAGCAGCATCTACTTTGGCATTCAGTACACAGCAGCAGTTTTGACTATAGATCTATTAGTGTAAGAAAAACCATGCTCCTCGGTAAAAAGGAGGCTGAAAGGAAAATGTGGAAGAGTTGAGTAGAAATCTGTCTTTGCACTGCAGATATATGGGAGAATTGTAACCCTGTGTGTTTGGTAAGATGATTTACCAATGCCACTGGTGCAAAATTAGTACTCCAAGAATTGTACCTGCACTTGTTTGCTACTACACGTTCCAGTTGGAAAGCCTGGAGGCATTTCTTCTCTGTGTTGCACAAGATTGGTGGGCGAGAAACTACAGCCATTGATTAGTTTACTCTTACAAATAACCCTCTTTTCCCCTACAAAACCCCCCCTCTTTTCCTGAGGGGATGTGGAGTTTGAAATGCTGATGGCACAGAAGCCCTTGTCTCTGTTATCTCTTTTTATGGTTCTCTTTGAAGGGGAGAATTTCCCTGCCTGTGGCTGAGATAACAGGGAGATGCTAAGTGGTGGGATTTTTCACAGCACTTGACCATATGCAATAAAAGCTCAATTTGGACACACATCCCAGTGAACTTGGAAACATCAGAGTTTTGCTGGTTTAATGTGGAAATTGAAGTGTTTCAATAGCTTACCCAGTAGAGCTATTACCTCCTAATTGCTTTTTTCTTTATTTGTCCCCCACTTCTTAAAAGCACAATGTCTTCCTACTTACTTTTAAGTCTAGAAAACTGTGGATGAACTGGGAGTGATTCTTGCTTTTCTCTAACAGGAGAACGAGAGTTCACAGGTGAGAGTTGTGGGGACCAGGCCCAAAACCTCAAGTTTTCCTTGAGATGAGCAGAAGAACCTGGTGTTGGACTTTCACATGGGCTCCACGAAGGATTAGAGAAAGACTCATGAGAGAGGCCCTCTGAGGGATAGGGAGCAAACCAGACTGGGGCTGAGTTGGAGACTGCGAGAATGCTCTCAGGATTAGGAGTATTCAACACCTTTCCCTGTTCTGTTTTTAATTTTTTTAATTTACCTGTGTGCCTGCTGAGTGACTGCTGCAGCCTGGAGACTGTTAGATGCACCCCAGCTGTTCTTATGTTCCTGTGTATATGGGGTTAAATCGGCACAGAATTCAAATGTATAGAGCCAGAATATATCAATCTTGTAATGTTCCTACCATTAACCAGTAGTTTATTCTTTGCAGAAACACTCAGAAATTAGGGTTTCTATCCAGGTACCTCCTTGATAAAGAATGTTTGGCACAGTTAAAATTTTCAGGTTTTGAGTAATATATTGTTAAGAACTGGAGATAGCAGCACACAATAAATTCTTTTTTGGTTTTGGCTGGGCACCCAAAGCCAACTAACTGAGGCTCAGTAAAAGGAAGTTTGGCATTGCTGTTATTTGGGAGATTGGTTAGTGCAAGGATTTGGAATATAAAAACCAAATCAGAAGAAATATTTCATCTTTGTAAGGTAGTCCCTAGGCTCAGTCCTGCAGTCTTTGCTCATGCAAAACCAACTTCTCATACAGCTTATTCACATTAGGGGAAAAATCTCATGATTGGGCCATTTGCTTGTGAGGATTATGAAAATTTCTCTTGCTGTAGACGACCCTTCCCTCCTGGCCTCCTCACACTGGGTTGAAGTCACAACAAATTGGTCAACACAGCAGCACAGAAGGCTCAGGTCTGCTAGGGGAACCACAGGGGAAGCAAAATCCTCTCCTCAAATCCTCCCAGCCCTTGTGTCTGTGTCCCCGTGCCAGGGTGGCTGTCAGCAGATCAGTCGTTTGTCAGATTCACCCTCCAGTTTCTGTTGCTTCATAGTTTTATTTGTATTTATTTATAACTCTGCCTCTTTTTTTTTCCTGCCTTTCCCCTTCCCCTGTACTCCTTGTTTTGGCTGGTTTTGTGTTCTCCTCAGTCTCAGATTGGGACTGGGCCGTGTTGCTGTGTTGATGAGGCCGTGCAGGGTCAGGGGTGGTGCTGGGCAGGAGGTGGCAGAGTCCTGGGATCCCCTGGCCCACACCAATGAGCGCAGCTGCATTTTGGCTCTTGGATGATGCTTCCTGGCCCCAGGGAAGGGAATGGGGCCAGGTTCTTCCCTGCTGCAGGGCCTTATGTGGCCAAGGAGCCCCTTGGAGCACAGCCTTCCATGCATGATGCTCATTGCCCACCCTCGGCCTGTGGGGAAATGACAGGACCTTTAAAGCCCTTTCAAATGTCAGCCAGGACACTGGGGTTTTGGGGGCAGCAGTTCTCAAATGGACATGATATTCCCAAATGTTTGTGCTTGGTGGCCACGGTGATGCCGCATGGCCAGGCAGCCAAGAGTGTGGGCTGTAGCACAGGCGGCCATGTCGGGGCCCTGCGGCTGTGGGGGCTGTGGGGAAATAAAATCCAGTTTCCATTTCGTCAGCACAAATTGTATCACTTCTCTCTTCCTGTGCCTCTAAAATGCGGTTTGCCTTAGTTTGGAGGATACCTTGCCCTCAGCAAGTAAATAAATGCCAACTAAAATAAAAAGGAAGCACAAAACAATAATGAGGCTGCCACGCGCCGGCTGTCGGGGCTTCGGGAGGCTGGATGAGGGAGCACAGTGTAAAGGCTGAAGTCCCATTTAGATCAATTTTCTTTTTCAAATTGCTTGGAAATTTACCTAAACACCTGAAAGTTTTGTAATATTTTTAACTCTTACCTACCTTACCTACCATTTCTTGAAAATGTTTCAGGATTTTTTCTTTTCCCCCTGTTAATTTGTAAATGGATATATCATAAAAAGAAATATACCTTACTATTGAAGGACAGGGCATTTATTGGCAGAAATTTCTCACAAACAGTTGGAAGTTTTTTCCTAAATAATATATTGCTGCTAAAATAAGCTATAGAAAATAAAAATAGCTTATTTTTTTAAGCACACAGTTAAATACTTAAGTCCTAAATAAACTGAAAGAAATTTCACTACTAATGGAAAGAGCCTAAAAACAACTTTAAAGGGACTTTATGTGTGAAGAAGGAGGTAGACTTCACATTAGGCACACCACCTACACACTTACTAGTCATGTAGAAAAAAAATTATATAGCACATTGCTTACCTGTGTTTGAATAATTTGTTTCATATGTTTTCCCATCAAAATGGTGGTAGGTTAAACACTTAATTTATTTTTGCTGCGTACTCTTGTTGTCTCTGATGTTTCATGCCAAACTGCAGTGGTAAAAAGAGGTAAAAAAGATGTATATTTTAATTAAAAATATTAGGAGAAACATACTAGTGTTCCTTTTTTATTAATAGCAGATTGTTGGCCAACCAAGCAGCAAAGTTATTTATTTGGAAGACATATTTTATGCTGTGGATTAATACTACAGGTAGGACATTGCATGTGATAAGTGGTTCTGTTGGCAAACAGCTTCACTTCACTTCTGATGCTTTATGGGAGCACTGGGCAGATTTTCTCCTGGTGCAAAGTGGCACTGCCCTACCAACACTGATCATGAAATCACAGCTATCAATAGGATTACATTTGGCATGAGCAGAAAGAAATCACTTCTTTGATGAACTAATTTAGGGCTTTTATCTATGGTCAGAAGAAAACAAGGTAGTGACGCATTGCACGTGCCAGCTTTTTTCTGGATTTGTACTAAGACCTGAATTCCATAAAAGAGAGAGAATTATAATAAAAGAGGTGTTACCAATACAACCTAGGCTATTTTTATAATTTTCTTCCCTTCTTCCTCATTTTTATCAGTGTGTTTTAAGTAAACCTGACACATCTATATACGTGAAACAGATGCAAAATGAAGCAGTTTTGTCTTCAGTTATGACCATGTTTTTTCAATCATGGACATGATTTATGGAAATGTTCTTTGCTGTAAAAAATTTCTTTTAAAATCCAAACCACATTAATTATAAATCTAACATTCAATTTCTTTTGATTCTTGGGGGAGTGTGGGAAAGTAAATTTTTAATGCAAATAAGCAGTTTCTTTAAAAAATCAGCATTCATTAAATGTTGAGATGAAACCAGCACAACACTTCTCAGTGAAACTAATATTAGAGTATTCAATTAGATGCTGAGAAAATTAGCTCTCTTTTTAGAATAATATTATATGTTTCAGATTTATATCTGCTGTGGTATATTTGGCACTCCTGGGGCCAACCAAACTGTGAAAAGCTATTGATGGCTTCTTGGTTGGTCAGCCCATTCAGGGTTGAGCTCAGTTTACTGTGGAATAAACTCTAAATATTTCAGAGTTCAGAAGAGTTGTGCAGAGGTGTAGGAACTGCATGAACCTGAGCAATACCACCAGTAGAGACCAGGAGAATTTGTAAGGTCAGCAGCTAGAGAGAATATTTTTCTCCTGGACAGGGCCAAACTACAAAATATCCACAGCACTGCCAACTATGACAACTTCATCACATCTTATACAAGGCTTAGGGTTTTTCTTCACACTTCAACCCCAGAAGCATGTACAAATATGCGTTAAATAGTGGGTTTCTAGACCTTATGATTACAAACAGAAGCTTGGAAATGTTAACTGTAGAGGTTGAACACCCAGAAAGAGAATAAAAAAAAAATGTTATTTTTCTTAAATCTCACTTTAAAACCATTCTCCTGATTTTGGGGTCTCATTCATAACTTCATAAAGTGTAGATCTGGTTATACTAAATACCAGGAAGCTAATTCAGCTTTGCAGAATTAATCCCTCCTGTCGGGAGGTCTCTATGATGCTCTGGTGGCCTGTGGTAAGCTCTGTTTCTCTCCTCTCCCTATTTCCACCTGCTATTTCTCATTAAAAGACAGCTAAGAACACTTGATGTGCTTTCACTGTGGTCTTGTTGTTTACTAGCAACTGCAGAGCCTTAAACATTATTGAACAGAACTGTGGCAGTTGAATTCACATGCTTATCTTCTCCCTACCCACTATGGGGTATTCTCTCACTTTGTGTTTCATACAATAAGTATTTTTAAGGTATCTGTGTAAAGATACTTTCCAATGTCAGTATCATGATATTAAAATTTTTCTTCAAGATGCAAAAGGAAGTGACTTTTGCCCAGTCTTTCAAGAGTAGGCAGTGTCAAGGAGAGCTGCTGGGAGAGCTGGGAGAATAGCTTGTGTTCAAATTAGCTTTTTATGAAAGT
Source organism: Calyptomena viridis (assembly GCA_013390005.1). Classification (NCBI taxonomy): domain Eukaryota; kingdom Metazoa; phylum Chordata; class Aves; order Passeriformes; family Eurylaimidae; genus Calyptomena; species Calyptomena viridis. The sequence continues at coordinate 126,941 of WEIV01030809.1, forward strand.
TATTTCCCTACCTAGCTGGGCTCTGCTGGAGATTGGATCTGCACATTATTGCTTCTCTGCAGCTGAAAGCTCTGATAGCCACAGAAGTGCTGGGGAGGACAAGGGAGGTTTGGAGTCTGTGGAAGGAAGGAAGCCATGAGTCCTGGTATCTGTGTAAAACAAAAGGAACTTTACAGAGTCTACAAATGAACCCCCAATAAACCAATTTGGAAAGCCCCAGCTTCCCTTATGCCCCTCCTTGCTGTCTTCCTTTGATAGGAACAGGAGGTAGGAGCTTCTCAGGAGTGTAAAGATGTCTGGTCTGGAAAACATGAAAGAAGAAAGCTTGTATGTTTATTTTGCACGCCATAGATTTTAGGGCCAGAAAGCCTTTTCTTTTTCTAATTAGAAGATAATATCTTGCTAAAAAGTATATGTGCTGAGGCTTCAAAGAGGAAAAACCAAAACAAATCCTCCTCTTAACCTATAAATGCAGTTTGAAAAGCTACAACAGTTCATTGAAGTTTACTCTGACAACTTGATTTTGGCCTCAGTCTAGAAGATTTGGGTACTTTGGGAATCATAGGAATCTTGAATCTCACTGTCAGACTGTGAGAGGAGAAATATGAAAGCGTGGTGCAATACTGACAGGGTGGTATGCAGCATTCCTGCACATCAACAGTGTCAAAGAGTGGAGTTTATCGCTGCTGTTTCGTTCTCCTCCATCAGTAAACACAATCTCTCCACTCCCTGAAGTGAAATCAAACTGCTGTGAAACAACTCGTGAGTAACCAGGGTAAAATTTCCACTGAATTAATCATATATCTGGTCCAAAATATTTAAGATATAAACAAAAGAGGATAGAATAAGACCAGCCAGGCATGTAAACATTTCCAAAGTGGTTGTTTTCCAGATAGCTTTTGAGCCACAGCTGGCAAAACACAAGGTGGTTGCACAAAGCTAGCTTTGAAAGAAATGGATTGTCATCAGTTTACACCAGATGAGGATATGACCCCACATATTTTGTGATTATCTGTTTAAAACATATCCAAATGTCCTTGGAAAATATTTTTCCATAAGGAAAAAAAAGGGTGAAAATGTATCTATGAAAAAGTTGAGCAAAGTTCAATAGATGTTCTAATGAAAATAATTGTACTATTTTTAAATGAAAGGAAGAAGCTTTAAATTTACATCTAAGTGTCCTTATCTAGATTTCCATTATATGTATGAGAACAATAATTTGAATGACAGTTTTTATTTTCTTCCTTGAAAGAGTAGTAAAAATAAGAAGGACAAGTACTAATAAATCAGATCAAAACCAGAGCTGTTCAAGAAGCTAGAGTCACACTGATTTGAGAGAGATTAAAACTTCAGACATTTCAGATGTGGTTCAAAATCTTTATCATTCACAGTGCAAAATGTAAGGAGGCAGCAGTTCATACAGCAAGAGGTAAAGTGGATGACAAGATACAGTAGAGTAGGTCAAGAGTGAAGTATTCTAAATCCAAACTTGGGGTGCATGAACAAGTTGTGAAATGGTGAAAATGATCTCTTTACATCTAAAATCTAGGATGGAGACTCTTTTGGGAGGTTTGAACTATATTGTTTCACAGTACAATTTTCTGGTGTTGTATGAAATGAACCCAGGCTGAAGTCCCAAAGTCATTGCTGCTTCACACACAGTCACCTGAGATCTATTAAAATAATATACTTCAGATCAGGGGCTAGGAATGTCATTTATTGCTCTCCTATAGTACCTGGAGGGAGAAAGTGCATTTAGTATATTAGACTTATAGGTTCTTCCTCAAGGCACATATTCATAACTGGAAGAATGCAAACTGCATTCATATTTATAGACATATTTGTGAGAGTGGCTAGACTCCATAGTTCCTACAAAGTCTTTGCCCGACACAGTTCCTATAAAGGCTTTGCCTGACACAAGGGCTTAGAGTCTTTTCGTTGAAAATCAATAATGATCTGAACTCTGGGTGAAGGGAACATATTGAATGTTACAGAGTTATATTTCATGTAAGTGACTTTGGAGTAATTGGAAGTTAGAGGGTTAGAATGCATCTTTTCCTTGCTGTATTTTTCTTACTAGGACATAAGCTATTTTTTTTCAGTTTTGTTACGTGCATTCTGCCCAAGGTCCTGCAGGCCAGATAGGGATTGAGTCTTGGGAAGCATGATTTGTGGTCAAAGCAAAGAATCAGTTACAGCATCTTTTGGATTAAGCACATTTTGAAAGAGTCTAAACAGTATCAAATGACAATTTCTTATTTGTTACTGAAGCCTTGGAAATTCAGATTAGATGATAAGGCTGAACTGAAAAAAGTATCTCAAAATTCATTCTCTGTCCCAGGTATAGCCTGATCCCTGGGTTTTGTGAAGTGGCACATCTTATACTGACAAACTGAAAAACCAAGTAATTTTTCGGTGTTTCTCTAGCCTAATAAAATATTTTTGCTGATGGAGAATACAAGTGCTCCTTGTATGACCTCTGTAACCTGCTGGTATGGGTGCTGGATACTAAAACTGAGTCCTTGCTTGGCCTTGGTTCAGAGCCAGGACCTACAAGGCAGTCTTCTGCATGTCTGGCACACATCCTTAACTCCCAGACTATTTGTTATTTCTGGATGTGTCCCTGATTTTCATTTTGTAGCTGTCCTGCTTTGTATTAACTAACTCTTCACTAGGCAGGGAGGGAAGAAAGAAGAGTTGGAGACTCCAACCCTTGGTTTTGTCACTCCCTTGGTACATTAGCTAGAGAAACTCCTAAACACTGGCTTACAAAGTTCCAGATAGCAAAGCTGTAAAACTCCAGCTGCCAAGATCAGGAATTTGTCTTCTCTCTGTTAACTTCAAAACACCCTCTTGCAGACACAGGACTGAACAGCTTTGTGTAGTTTAGCCCCCAGCTGTTTCCTCTTGGCGGGGTGATGGTATTGCTTGCTTCCTGCTGGAGGTTGTCCATATTATATAAATACATATGTTGGGGAGCAAGTCCTTAAATGCCACTAGCAGAAGTTAGTCTGGATTGATTGTCCACTTCCTTGTGGCTATGGGAGGAGGTGACGGTGGATTTTCAGGCCAGTCTTGGAGCCTGGACTGGGTTGTCTCTCTGAGTAGTTAGGCAATTATCTGGGGCTGTTTTTGCCAGCTTTGTACTTCAAAAGGTAGCACTTTGAAGTTTCATTAATTCTTCCTTCATAAGATCATACCTCATTACTGCACGCTTAATTAGTTCCTGCTTTGTAAGCTAATGCTTTGAACATTTAAAAATTCATGGGGTTTTTTTTTGTATGGCAACTAGCAAGTCAGTTTAATGTGATATTATGCATTTTATCAGTTCCTGTGGTGTAACAGTTGGTGTAACCTGTGCTTTTATTACAAATCCATGAACTTTTAAAATGTTCTTCTAGTTGGTTCTCTGGTCATGTCCTTTGGGCAAAACAAAACAGGCAGTTGAATACGTAATGTGCTTGAGGGAGCTGATGCAGTTTTCTATGATGGTATTAAATATATCTCTGCCAAGTAGGGTCAGTTCCATAGGACTAGTCAGTTGTCTCTGGAGGGAAGGACTGCAATACAGGAGTGGCTGCCTTTCGGGTGGGGCGCCCTTTCACTGCGAAGCACAGAACGTGCCAGCTGGAGTCTGCTCAGCCAGGGGGGCAGCCTGGGAATGAGATGTTGTGTGCAATCCTTGTCCTCAGTTTGAGCAGAGCAGAAGGTACCAATCACAAATCACTCTCGTATTTATTTTCACAAAAGACACAGTCTAGCTTGCTCGTATAAGTACTGATAAAAAGGTTGAGGCTGGTAAGTTATGCTTTAAATGACTAGTGCAGAGTACATATACATGGAATGATTCTTTTTTTTTTTTTCTGGAGGAGCCAAGGGCTGTCCTTAAGTTTATGACACTTTGACAGCAGGTGGGAGCAGACATCAGCTGAAGACTCCTATCTCCCTGCAGAGACTGAGAGCTATCAGCAGAGCACTCCCAATGTTAGCACTAAATCAGTATTCTATGCAAATGGTACTATTGCTTCCACCAAGGCTTAAGTCATCTATCTGGCACATTACCTGCAGATGACAATGACTTGTTTGTTTTATTAGATCATGTGCTACTCTCCCAAACTCAAATAAATTATTCATTTCTAAAGAATGTCAACAGCTAATGAGTGCTTGAATGGATCACAAATGCTCAATGCTCTCAGGAGAGTTGGATCTGTTATTACTACAAACTGGTACATTTATTCGTGTATAGAACATATACGAATGAGGGCTATTTCTGCATCTTTCACTTTTGTAAAGCTTTTCCTTTGAGCTGGCAAGGGTAAAGTATATACCAATTAACATAACCTATGATAAATTTAGTCATATGCACTGTGAAATTGTTTACTATATTTTTCAGGGGAGAAAAGTAATTACAGTCCATATTTGGTCTGTGTGGTAAGATTGCTTCAAGATTGCTTGGTTGACTTCTAAAATTTGGATAATGGATGAATTAGAATAAATCAGACAAGAACACTCAAGAAACATTTTAGGTACTGTTTAGTTTTGTATTTTCTCTTAGTTTCTTATATGCTAATTGGACTGTGAGTGTTATTTCACCAGATTGGTTCTAATTATGTTTGTTTGGATAGCAAATTATCTTTCTGAAGAAAATATTTGCTTTTATGTTCTGAAACATGGCTCATGTGAACTGTGAAAATTATGCATGAGATTTTTTTCTCAGTAATAAGGTGAATTTGCCATGTCTTCAAAGTGCTTCAAATTACCTAATAAGGAGATGAGAACAGAGATAATATTTTTGAAGTTATGGAGCAGTTGTCAGAACAGAGAAACCATCACAAATTTTTCAGCAGCTGTTTTAGAAAAGCTACACAAAAGTTGGGCTTCTACCCTCATAAAGACAGAGTAATTATGATTTCTGTATATTGTTTCCAGCCAATTTCCAAAAGTCCAGAGACAAGTACCTCTGCATCATTACTCTTACTTGTGGAAGGGGAAAGCCTAAGTTAAAGAAGGACACTTGAAATTTGCCAACAGCTCACTGTGAATCTAGCAGAGCTGGAAGAGACCAGAGGGATTTATATTTCTCCTCTATATTTCGTATTATGTGACAGAATCAAGCAGTATCTAACTGGACACACCTATTTTAGTAATGTGTTCTTTCAAAGAACTCAAGTGTCAACTGAAGTGGAAACAGCAGCTTTTCAGTAAAAGTTTCGTCCTCTCCTTTCTAAATATGTTAGATCTGTGCAGAAGCAATGGATTTATGTTGACTGACTCCAAAACCACAACAGTCAAGAGACAGCACAGTGACAATTTCACACAGAGATGTGATTTATCATTGATTTTACATCACCATTACCAAGGCCACAGATGACAGAATAATAAAATTATCCACACATTTCTGTATGTTGTTCCTCTGCCAAGTTGTAGGCAAGGTCTGGGGCTGTGCAGTTCAACTTGACTGCAAATACAGTTCTCACAGTGGCCAGGCATGGCAAGGCATGTTTGCTTACATTCACTGATCTGTGAATGAGCATGTTTTTTTACCACCACATCAGCAAATGTAAATTAGTCATGTTCCAGAAATCAGCTTTAATTCAAGGCAAAAAAAGAGATCTCTGTCTGCTAGAAATACAAACCCTTATTAATCACTAATAACATGGATCTAAGCATGGAAAATGTTTGTGAACTAAGTAAAATTCTTTAATGTCCACAATGAAGACAGAAATTACTAAGTGACACTCTTGTTACTTCATATGTGCCTTTAACAGCCTTGTAGAGCTTTGGGTCATCTACTTTTATTAACATTTCCAGAATGACAAAAGAGCTTTCCTGTATTACACAGAAGTTATATTTTTTGACCTCAGTCATTGTTCTTTATATGTTCTGCCATGTACATAGTGCTTGTATGGAGCTCTTGGAAAACAAGAACAAGAACAAAAAAAGCCCAAGAAAAGAAAGGAATGCTAAAAAAATACGTTTAGTTAACAAAAAACTTACTGTCAGCTTATTCAAGACATGTTCTTTTATAGATATGGGTTCATCATAGACTAAAGAAGATGTGTAGCTGAAACACCAATCCAGTTCTTTCCTGTGCCCATGGCACAGCCACGTTTCAGTCACCACAGCCCAGTCTTTAAGAAGCAATGTTTTCCAATGGCACCAGCAGATGTGTGGGAGCTACTCAGTGTCACTTTGGGAGAGTTGCACTGGTTAATGCAGAAGGCGCTAAGAGCAGCTCTCTGTGGAAGAGAACAAAGTGCTGAAGTCTGGCTGAGGACTTGCTTACCCAGCCAGGTCAGCAGTGTGGGGAGATCTCCAGGCAACAGCACAGCAGAGCAGCAATCAATATGTCCAACACCTGCGGTGTCTCTGTGAATTAATGACAAACCAAAGCACTGCACAACTGAAAAACAAGAAGATGACACAGATGTCTGATGTGCTGGGTGATGCTCCCACCACACAGACTGACAAATACCTCAGACAGTCTTAAAGAAAGACAATTAGGAAAACAGAGAATGTCATCCTTCCAGAGAAGCTATATTTAGCAAAAAGAAAAAAAATCATGCTAAATTATTGGCAGTCCACAGCAGGATGTTATCTGAAGCTCTAGTCACTATATTGGCCATCCAAGTTTTGTTTTGATCACTAGTCGTGGAAGAATTACAATAAACCTGTGAATCAATGCATAAGTTGCTTCATCTTTGTTGCACTTCAGCAGGTGTACATAAACATTTTACTAATTTAATCCTACATTCAGGGGTAATGAAGAAGTATTAGGGAGAACTCATGCCTTTTGTAACAGGGAAGTCTAATCAAAGTTGACCAGTGGTCTGCAAAGCTCTGTACTGAAAATATTTAGTAGTGTCTACTTCGCTATTGCCTCTTCACAAGTGATAGAGGGAAACCTGGACCTCAGTTTACTGGTGGACAAAAGGTCAAACTAAAGATAGCCTTGTATGTCCTTTTGTCAGCTGCAAAATGTATGTTGGCGAAAATTCTGTCTCGGAGCCTAAGCTCATGTGTGCAGCTGCATTTATGTGAACAAAGGAAATGTTACAGGAGCCTGGTTTAATTGAGCTCTGTCTTCCACCTACTGCTTGAGCACTACATTACTGACAGCAATAACAAATTTTGCATGCTATTAGTGTTGAAGAAGATCTAAATATTAAGTGGCTACTTGAGACATTACTGCAGTTTAGAATTAATTTAGAAAGAACAGATGCCCCAAAACCAAAAATGTATCTCTCTCAATTGAGGTGTTAAGAGGATTAAGGATTACATAAGCACAAGATCAGAGGCTAGACTAGGGCCAAAATAAACAAATCTATTTAGTCAGGTATAATAAGAGCAGATTAGAAGAAATAAGAGGAATTAGAAGACAGTAATGATGAAGGTGACTCACAGAGAATATTCAAGATAGAGAGGTCATAGACGAGAGTTTCAAAACCACAAACCAGAATTGTTAAATCAAAACCAGATGATGTGCAGAAAAACAGCCATGATAGCCAGATGGTAAAATTCTGTGAAGAACTGTCTGGGAATAAAAAAAACCCTGTTAAATTATATTGTTTCAACAGGTGACAGTGGACCATGACATTAAAAGCTGAAAAAAAGTTTGCAGTCAAAAAGTCAAGAATAGAGTAAGTACTAGTCAAGGTGCAAATACATTTTTCCCAGGTTGAAAGTCAGTACTAGGGATGACTTGTTCCAGGTGGGAACATGGAAGGCTTTGTATCAGTACTCTTTCCATTAACATATGAAAATAATGGGAAGACTTGTATAACAACATACAAATTTCTATTATTCTCTGAGATCAAAATCAACACTAGCAGCTTTTGAAGAAGGTTTTGAGTGAGGTCAGTGCTTCCCAAAATGTGTGGTTTTCCCCCATAGAATAACAAATAGCTTTATACAGCCTATGTGAATGGCCCTCAGAGACAGTTTCTAACATTTCATATGAATTTATATTTGCTCATCTCTTTACAACCACTTTCAAGAAAATGGACTACAAGATGGAATTTATCTTTACTAACTGCCATCATCATAAAAACAGAATTTCACATCACATGCAACCAAAAGCTGCAGGTGTCAAAAAGGAAGTTCTGCTCCTGTTACTCCTTACATTGTTTACCACAGTCTTTCAAACTCTGTGTTAGACATCTATGTTTCAGCAACTTCCCACACTTGTTACTTCCTTCCTCATTGTGCTGAAACAGTCATTAACCAGCATGTAAGGCTTTCTTTAGGAACTTGGGCACTTTATATTGTAGGTCATAAAAAATTCCCCTGCAGTTAGTACCTCAGTTTGATTGAGTTCCTGCATATGTCTAACAACAAATATCTCTGAACACCTAAACATCTTCTTCTGAACACAGCATAACCTGATCTAGTAGAAAAGCATGTTACATGGCATGGGTAAAGCAGTGCTGAGGAAACCTCTGGGAAAGGAGGTAAGGAGAAGTCCTTCTACCATTTGCCCAGAATTCAGATTAGTTCAGCTGAACTTAGTTTCAGTTCCTTTAAAGTGTAGAGAATATGGTCTGCAATACCCATGTTGCAAATGAACACTATACTGGAGGTGATGCAGGTTTCTGCCATTCACCCCTCGTTTAAAAATGTGAGACAGTGAGAGCTGGTCCGTGATGATGGTCCATCAGCCACAACCACTGAGTCCTGCTGCAGTGGGAGGAACGTGGGGTTGAGGGAGATCTCCAAGAGGCGGGTGGTCCAGGCACCAAAGAGCAGGAATCACTGCAGACATCCTAAGATAACTATCTGACTTGTGAGTCAGAAGTCAAAGATACCAGGATTAACAAACTTAAAAGCAAAAGATTTAGCCAGACAAAGATTGTATATAATCCAGCATAAACATAAACGCCTCTTACACTGCCCAGCCAGTGAGCCAAAGAAGCTTGGAAGGGCTTCTTAGTGAGAAGCCACTATTTCTGATGGTTCTGAGAGGTGAGTTAGAAGACATGGTGTCTAGTTTCTCACTTGTGAAACTTTGCTAGCCATTTTGAATATGTATTTTTAGCTTAATTTCCCCTCCACTGTGCAGTTAAACAGCAGCATGGTACAGATGAGGGGAGCAGTGAAGGGGATGTGAAGTATCTTTTCAATCATATGTAATTATGAAATACATATGCAGTCAGTGTGTAATCCCAGACCAAATTATAGCAATAAGTGAAAGATCATAACTTCACACAAGCAGTGTCTAGCCTCTAGAAGCATGTTTTCAGGGAGTACTTTTTTCTTCTTCTTTCATAACACATCTGTTTGGACATACTCATGAGTTCAATTTCTTGTTAATAATGCAGCATGTTAGATGATTTGGGTAATTCTAACAAGCAGTTAAAAAAACCCCAAACAGATCCGCTTTGTGAAATGTGGATTATTTTCTTCTTCCCCAGTTAGAGAAAGAAAAGCCCACTTCCTTATCGAAGTGAGAAATGAAACAGCAATGAAGAATGTAATGGATGGTGGGCCTTTTTTTTCTCAGACAATTATTATTTGGATTCGGCTTATTTTCTGAGTTAAAGGTTTATTCATTTTTTCAACTGCCAACAAGCACTACTTCATTAATTAGAGCCATTTCACGGGTACTTGTACCACTTCATCTCCCATGGAGACATGTCTGCAGGATCATGAGAATTTTCTAAGTGAGAAAATCAATAGAAACTGTTCCATCCATAATCTACGATGCTGCCCTTTGCTGAGAAATACCATCACAAGTACTGAACATATACCATTTATTATCTACAGCAAGACTATGCCTATAAGAAGATATTGCAAGTTATGAAAATCCTGGGAATCAGGATTTTTCTGGTGCTACATTATATGCTAATTAATTATTCTAACACTTGGCACAAAACTAGAAGAAAATGTTAAAATCAGCATATCTGATTTGTAGCAACCCAAAGATATAAATAATATTAGCACAAGCAAGTCAAGCAGAAAATAAATTCATAACTGAACCACTTTAGGGGGAAAAAAATCAAATTTCATATACCACCCAAGAGGAAGCCAGAAGCCATGTTTGTTATTGTTAAAAAAACCCCAAACAACCCCTCCCAATATATTCTCACCCTTTTTCGTGCCGTGGATCAGATCCAAGGAATAACATCACATTGACACACTCTGAGTGAGTGAAATCATGTTAGCAAGCGCTTTTTTCTGAGTGTTGGTGACACCTAACAGATATTCCCCTGGGCACTGGCGGGTCACAGATTCATTAGAGCAGTTATTTTCCTGTAAAACTGTGATTCTTAATCATCCGCAGCAAAATTAGTTTTGCTAATTTCTCTGCTGATGTTGAGTCACACGTATCATTGTACCTGATCATCCATTCTGAAGCTGGGTCCTCTGACTGCACATGTAAGTCATTAATCGTGAGGTGGGAGTAAAGCATTGCAAACCATGGGAGAAGCACAGAGAGGAGATCTTGGGGCATGAAGCAGGGCAGTCTGTCATGAGAAGCCAAATGGATAAATAACACTAGGAGAAGAAGAGCATCCAGATAAGAACAGAAAGGAAAGAAAAAAAAAGAATTAGTGAAGAAAATGTTGATCTGTGATAGAGTCTGTTTTGTCTTTCTCTACTTTCTATCCTTTGGAAGGGTAATAGCAGTTTTCAGATAAAGTTGTGATTACTTGGTGCATCCTGACACTTAACTGTGGTCCCAGGACATTTCTAAAAAAACTGCATTAACCCCCAAACAATCTTGCAGCAGTGCTTATTGGCAGAGAAAAGGATCAGTGATGGTATTTCTGTCAGGAGAAATGTATGGAGCCTTAGCACTGCATTTGACAGCTGTGCTGCAGATCACAGCTGTCATCCTGCTGCAGACATAGACTGAGCTGGGATGAAGAGAGGGGAAAGCTTCAGAAGTTGCTGTCTGGCAGGTAAATGCTTGTTGCAGGCATTTATGAAAAGAGCTATATTCAAACTTTCCTTTACTGAGCTTTGATGCACTCCTATATCATGTATGTAAGAGCTCTTGTCTCTGCTAAGATGTAAACTCTTGGGCATAACTTTTAAAATGAGTCTCTATTTGAACTTAATGGAGCTGCTTCCATGCTTCTGACTAAGCTGGCAGGATTGGAGGCCTGATGGTGTGACAAATAGCAAAGGACCCCTGAAGGGTTGGGGAGGCAGAGTTCCAGATCTCATCAGATGGCACCTCATTGCTGAGGAGACACAGAGCAGAGTTTACACTAATTCTGTAATTTCTCCAGCACAGCTCATGTCTCCTGCTGTCCCCAAAAATAAAATTAAAAAAAAAAGAGGAGAAAACAATAGCAAAGCATGTCTCGTATTGTGTTTGGGAAGTGCCAAGCAGCTTGCAGAGGCTGCTGCTGCAAAAAACTAGCAAATGGCAGTGATGTGAAGTTAATGAGGATCAGGACACTTGGCGTTGGAGGTTTCTGGACTGCAGGAAGGAGGGGGACTCTCAGGAGGTCCCGATAAGAATTAGCAGTTTTGGATGCTCAGCCAAAACTTTTGCGGTTTGCCTGTTTGTACCGAACCTCTTTTTTGTTCAGCCGTTACTTTATACTGTGCGGTCTGGCTTGCAGTTGTACAACAGCATTTAAAATATACAACATGCTGTGAGACAGAATGCAGCTACCTTGTCAAAAATGCCAGCATTAAATTACAAAGAGTCTAGTGTACTGCATATATAGGATATAGCCTGGAAAAGTCCAGATAGCCAACCTCTGTTATTGTTCGGTTTAGGATGCAGCAGCTGCCTTGAGAACAGTAAGGAAGAGGGAGGAAAGGAAAGAGTGGTGGATGGCCCCAGTTGGGTCCATAAGCAGTCTGGACAGAAAGAGAACTGGTTGGTGATCTTTCTTTCCTTGAATGAGTAAAATGGAAAGAAAAGTAGTTATGGAATATCTCCACAGTGCTCATCACAGGAAAATGCAAGGGTTCTTTACAGGGTGAATATAGCAGAGACAGTGATTATGGTTTTTTAAGTGAAAAAGTTAAGAAACTCTACATTTACATGCGGGGTTTGGCTTTCTGTCATTTCTTTAAATTTAATGAAATTGATTTCTGCTTGAACATCATTTGCTTTAAGGGAAAAAGTATAGAGTAGGGCACTTGAAAAACAACATTGCTGTGACAGATTATAATCCTTGGTGCTCTTTTTTAGTACTTAACTCTGCATTAGTGAAAATAAGTTCCATATTCTTAAAGGAGGTGGAACTAAAGATGCAGCTACCCCAGAAGCTGTGTGAGAATTACAGAAGAAAGCTTAAAACGATCTTATAAGAGAAAAAGAAAAAAAGACATTAGATTAACTTTGAACCTGGGAGTTTCCCACACTGCAAATCAAGTGCACTGTCAGACAAAGCACAGGTGTACACCACATGTACAGGTTAAAATCTAGTCCCAAGTGCTGTGATGACAGTTCTGTGTTCATAATGTATATATCCCAAAGTGTACTTGTGTTTCTTTTATAAATTCAAGTGGAAGAGATACAGGGAAATTTCTTTCTAAGTTACAATATTGTAAACATGGGTTTGGTCTATTGGTATCAAAGAAACTATTCATATATGAATTTGTCCTAAAGGTTTGTCTTTTCCTTGTAATAATAGTTTTGTAGACACTTACGTATCTGTCCTGCTTTAAGACATGGAAAAAGATTATCTTGAGGCTTTGCTGTGGTCTGATAAGAGCAGAGGGAATTCTCTGCAGGAGCAGGTCTGATATGTGCTGTGGTGAGGATACAAAAGGACTGAAAACCCCTTGGAGGTTTCACAGCTTTCCAATTGACACAGTGCAGCACAAATGGAAGAGATGAGTTAAAATAGACCAGGAGTTTGAAGAACAAAACCAACATAAAGCTGTTTATGTGACATTGACAAAATAAAAATCTGTTTGAGGCGGAAATATGCATAAGCTTATTTTTCCCTCCTAGTGCCACAGTAGGTATTTCAGCAAATTTTTGTATGTAGCACAGCAGTTGAGAGTAGTACATGTTTTTGGTAATTATGAAAAATCAGAGAGTTTTTGTTGCAGTTTCACAGGGAAAAAAAAAACAGCTTGGTCTCCGTGACCCAGCTTTAGCAGGGTCTACATAAAGCTTAGCACATGATCAAACTTTAGGGACTGAAGCCTTTTTGAGGCTTAGGGGATTGAACCCTTCAAAAAAAAAAGCTCTGGTACCTGTGTTGGTGAGATCTACCACCTTGGACTCTGAAAAGAAAGGGGCAAATTTAAAGAAGGAGGAGAGATGTTATGCAAACTCTATAAATGAATCACTGTTATTCAGAGTGTGCACCTAAAAGCCCTGAGTCAGCTTCAGGCCAGTACTAGGCACCATATTCCACACATAAGAAATAAGGTGATTGCTGTCATCAGGTTCATACTGTACGAGAAAGGTTTGCCAAATTGCTCTGCCATAGGAATGCTCTTGTTGGCCAGACTGGAAATGAGAGAGAATTTCATAAAGAATCCAACACAGGCTTTGCATCAGCTCCAGTTAGTTCAGGCAACAATAATACCAAAACAGGAAATAAAAAATAAAAAAGAAAGATAGTGATTATTGTGCTTTTGGAATCTTTGGAATTAATTAAAACACTTAACAGTGTTAGCAATGAGCTGTGTCAACTTTGCTAAAAGCCTGATCACTATTTACATAATTCATGCATCCCACAGAGTGAGAGGCTGGCAGTCAGAATAGCATCACTTCTGCATAATACTACTGCAACAGGAAAAGGAAAATATTTTCTACATCCTGAATCAGTTATTTAAAGACTCTCTACCTCCTTGGGAGTATGACAGAATCGATCAGCCAAGCTGAACAACACTGGCATTGCAAACATTTATTCATACCATCTGGTACAGAGTCAACTCCAAGTAACAAAGGATTTTATTTTCCCACAAAGGCTGAAGGTTACATAAATGTTACCCACATTCTTGTGGCATCCCAACATGTTATTCTCACGTGCTGTAGAGAGATTGACAATTCCCAGACCAGAAAAAGACAGACAGTCACGAAGGTTCCTGCAGCACAATTGCTTACTAATACCACTAAATGTACATTTTAGACTCCTTGAAGAGCATTAGTGCACAGATAATATACATGGTCCAACATGACAGGGGACATTTCCAGTGGTTAAATCCAAGGGTAGTAGTGTAGGGGGTTTTTTACTTATCCAGAATGACCACTAACTTGAACTCACTTATGGCTCTATTTCGTTCAGCTGCTCATAAATTAGCTTGGCATCCTGAACTCATGAAATAAATACATATTTGATGCTTCACCAGTGTATAGTCAGTCGCAGTTGCTGCTTTTTTTTTTTGCCAGATATTCAGATGCCCACATGAAACTTGTTATCTTTCATCATAACTATAAATATCCTCTGAATGAATTTTAAATGTTTTGTAAGGGGTTGTGCAAAAAGAAAAGTTTAAGAAATACTGATAGTCCTTCAGAAAGTTTAATGATGTGGGATAACATTTAAAAAAAATGTTTTTTTCATAACTCCCATTTCAGAATCTGGTGCACCTTATTTACAACCTTACATTTAACGCATTTATATGAAATATCTTCAGGCTTTTAGGGCACAAAGATAAACTGAGATCTGAAAAGTAGCATATTTGCTCACCTGCTGCTGGTCTCTCCTCTATATGAAGTGCTCTAATGGCCCAGCTCCTCCAGCAACTCCCACTCCATGCAAGAGGCCACATCCTGCAGGCACAAAGCTGCCAAGGAAATTTTATATTTGAGCATTCAGAAAAGTAGACCTGGTCAGAATTGCTTTTTTCCTGAAGGAAACATTAAAGGAAAATAAAAATAAAAATTAAAAAAAAAAACAGGAAGGGGAAGGAATTCACATACTCTTTGGGGAAAAAGAAAACACAGGTATAAAACTTTTTTTTAAAAAGGGGAATTTGATGCATTTGACATGAAAATTTGAAGATTTGTTTCTCCAGTGGGCAATACTTCTGTTTTCATGTTATTTTATTCAGACTGTATTTTCCATGTAAAACTTAGCACATGCTTCTTGCTTCCTGAGATATGAGACATTCTGAATCTCTCTAAACGAAGACATTGAAATAAAATGTTATATGGCTGCTTTGCTTTGATTGGAGCAGGAATTTAACTGTGAGGTCCATAGGCTCACTACGATAATGGGGCACTATATTCTCTAAAGATGAATTAGGGATGTAACATATACCATTGGTTTTTTTTTTTCAACAAATTAGAAAAATATCCTGAATTCAATTCCTTATGAAGCTACTGAGATGGTAGTAACAGAGAAAATTGGAAAATCAGGATGAGATAGTAAAAACTTTCAATAATCCTTTAGAGCTCTTCCTTTTAAAGTTGAGCCACGGCCACACACGAGAGCCTCCTATTCAAACCTGTTTTTAAGAAGCTTCTATGGAAATTTCCATTCTGAAACATCAGGTCAAGTTCAAGTCTTGTCGGATTCAGATAAAGCAAGATCTGTCTCTTTTGGAAAGACTATTAATGTCTCAATTATATGACAGTATTGAGTGTTATCTCTTGGAAAACAACTTAGGAAGTCCCGAAGTTGGATACTATTAGAAGCCACAAGGCACTGTGGAGGAAGAAATCACTGTATACCTACCCTGTTTATTTATTTCTTTTCCTTAGCCAGGCAAAACATTATGTTAGGCGTGTGTCTCACCCACAAGCATGCTTAAGTATTTGTATTTCATAATGGCCCACAGCTTTCTAGGTAAAGCCTGAATGACACAGGACACTCTGTTCCTGGTAGGGGCAAATGAGACTTTAACTTTTCTCTCATAATTACTTTTTCTCAATATAAAACCTCCAACTGTCTCTTGAACATTGTGTTATTTAGTCAGTTATGCAGCTGGCAAAAAAAGACCTAATTTATCCTTGTCTGAGTGATTCCCAGTCACCTAAGAAAGAAGCTGTCAAATAGAAAGCTAGATCCTGTGGCACCTATACAACAGAAGAAAGCAATGGAAATGTTCACTGGGAGATCAAATAAGGACACAAGTGTTTGATTTCTATAGCAAGAATAGTGCACAATTTCCAGATGTTTATGACTTTGAAGAAAAACTGGTTTAGAGATAAGGATCTCAGAAGAGCTCACACTGAGTGCCGAGTGCTGTGCATATGAGATATGCAATAGTTCAACTTCTGATCCGTGTAATAAAGGAGAAGACATTTGTTTAAGGCACCAAACAAGACTGTCTGTTGGTCATGTAATTCAGAAGTGCCTTAATGGCATAGTTTCAGACTTCTGCAAAACAAACAAATAAAAGGCCTCTAAAGTCTCAGCCCTTTTTGCTGCTATTATGAAAAAAAGCTTGGTCAAAACATTGACATTCTTGACCGTATTTCCAGTTTACCCTTCAGGACAGTGCCAGGGCCCTACCAAAGTATATTTTCATAAACGAGTATATTTGGTTCATAATGGTGTACTGAATGAGCTGAAAGAACACCATTCTGATAATCTGAATTATTTTCTTAAAATGCTGTAAATAGATTAAGGTATTTGGGCATAAGGGAAGAGAATCATTAATACTTTCAATGTTTATATTGCCATAAAAAGAGAAGGGTGAAGAGTTTGCAGGGTTGAGATAAGAATGGTAAAGAAAAAAGTTGTTTTGAAACCTCTTTTGTGTAAACAGAAGTAATTTTACAAGAACAGTCAAAAGCAAGAAATTAATAATTTATCCCTTAGATTATTTTGGCTGTTTCCTTTAATTCTTATTTGTCATATAGGTGAAAGGAATGTTGTGTTTCCCTGGTACCTGAGCTCTAAAGCAGAGGCATCTCTCTTCCAGAGGGTTCAGAAACAACACTACAAAACTTAACTGGAGGACCTGATTTTTCAGAATATTTGACTTTTATGCCTGGAGATTGATAACATCAGTTAGTTATGAAGGAATTTTTTATTGTTTCTCATTCTAGTTGACCTCAAATCATCCAGCTGGGCAAGAAAAGAGCAGTTCTCATAGTCTGAAATTAGAAAGAAAACTAATAATCAGATAGAGATTACTATCAGAGAGAAATATTTGGAGTAAAACTAAACTACTTCATAAACTTGTGTTTAAGTACCGTGAAAGCCACATGCTTAAGTGTATCGATTATTATTCAGGCCCTTGAAATAGGTCCACAAAATAGACTTTAAGAGATATATCCTTTCTTCTCCTAGCAATGTAAAGCCTATTATTACAGTGAGAGCAGCCTCACTGAAATACATGAAGGCCCATATCCTAGTTCACTAGGTATGCAAGAGCCAGGGACTAAGAAAATAGTATAGAACAGGTTGTGGCTCGCTGAATTTTCAATCTGATTTTAACACTTTCATTGACCAGACTATACAGTTACCATTTTAAAATATTTTTCTCCTTCTCTGCCTGTAAATCTTCAATTTAAAACAGACATGTCCTTATTCTAAACTTCTGTAAGAAAGAGACACTTCTGTTAAACATTTATGTCTTACCGCTAGGTTTAAAAATTACTCATCTTTAATAAAGTTACCACAAACTGCACAATTTATTTTTGCACAACAGGAGTTTATCTTTTTTCCCTCTTCAGAAAATATACAAAAGCAGGTGGCTAAGTTTTCTGAGAAAAATCTATTTTAAATGTTTACTTGTTTTAAGGTATACTTAGGAATTGAAAATGCTCTTAAAAAAAGCTTTTTATTATGTCAAATTTCAGTAGCATTTTTTATTTTCACCTGCAGTTTTAAATGTTCTCTAAATCTACATCTTATTTTATTTTATGTTTGTGCTGCTTATGTGTGTTATTTTCAAATTAGGTAAGAAAAATTCCAAATAACAGTTGAGGCATGCAGCATGCGGTAATGTTTTTCAAGTAGTTTGTTCAGTGGTTACAGTTCAGAAGGAATGCCTAAATACATAGTTATGTGACTTAATTTCATAAGGATTGTAAACAATTGATACTGTAAACACAGCACAACATCTGAAAGGACTCCAGTGGACATTGTAGAAAAATGCTGTCCAGTCTATTTTAAAAGTGTGAAAAATTAAAGTGTAATACATTTCCAAAGTATTTTCTTGGGTTGTTTTCGTGTTGGTTTGGTTTTGTTGGGTTTTTTTGGGTGGGTTTTTATGGTTTTCATTTAAAGATTCTGGATTGTAACATTTGGATTAGAGAAAGAGAGGTTTGGTTAATGAAACAATAAAATCTTTTGAATCCATATTCCTAGATGAAATCATAGTTCTACAAAGAGCCCTTTCTCCTAGTGAAGTTCACAAATTAGATTTTGTTACTGGTTATGTTACCTTTTTTGGCAAACTAGAGTTTTATGAGTTTTTTTGGCTGAGCAGCCCTGTAAATCAGAAATAGCTTTGCCCTCCATGCGTACAACCATGAAATGACACAAAATATTGACAGAAGTGAACCCCTTTGCCATGAGAGCTCCCCAGCAGGTGGGTGGCACGGCAGCCCTGGCGGCAGGTCCCAGGCAGTCTGGGTCAAACAGGATGCACAGCTTCTGCACATGCCCACAGCTTCCAGCTCTGCAGATTTTGTTGGGATTTGAAGGCATTTAACACCTCGCGGTCAGTCACGGCACAGTGGGCTCAGATCACCCTGCCTGTGAGGACCATTAGGTTAATGGTTGGACTCAATGATCTCGGAGGTCTTTTCCAATCTAAATGATTCTGTGACTCCAGGCTCTTGCTTCCCATCCAACTCTGAGCAGCACTTTCACTACCTGACAGAGCCATTTTTACCTCTTGAGGCTCTTCCTGATTTATGAATTTAGAAACACTTGTAGGCCTCAGAATGGAGGGACGGATGTAGATGATCCAACTGGAGTGCTAGGATTTACACTTTATTCCCGTTAGTCTGTTAGAACCCTGCTCTCTGTGATTTTGTTCATTGGTGTGTTTGAGCACACCTTCCTACAACCAGGGCATTCTCTTCCATCATATTGCTATTGCAATATGGAATACCTGTGAGGTTTTTTGATTTTTGATCCCTTTTATTCTTATGAGGAAACAAATGATGAGATCTAAATCAGGAAATTCCCACACAGATATTTATAACTGAAGAAGCAATGGATGAAGTGGGAGAAGGGGAAGGTGAAAGGCAGATGAAAATTTATTTAATCTTCTTTTGCTGGGAAGATGCCACAAATGTGGACATGTATTTCTACACAGCAAATTTGAAGGTGTTGTGTGCTCATGTTCAAAATAGTAATTGAAATGTACAGTGTTTATTACATTCCCACATGTTTGTAATCGAGGTACGACTCTAGTGGATGGGAAACAAAAAAGCTATAATTTTCTGCTTAGCATCAGAGCTGTTGCACATTCATTTAAATCGCTTTATTTATCTTCTTTCCCATAAAGAACCTTCCATACTGTAAATTTATTGAATGGTTAATGGCCCGAAAGTATGGGGTTCATTACAAAATCAAGTATTTATTACAGTGTTAATTAAATAAAAGCATTGTAATCTTTCCAAATTGAACAATTATGCTCATTTGAACATTTTAAACAGAAAATCTTTTATATACTAATTGAGTTGCGTAATGAAAAGCACGTGTAATGGAAATTTTAATCAAAACAAATACTGAAATAATTTGAACACTTTTTACAATATAAAAGGTCTACCTCAGTTTTTATTAGAAATATTATAACAGCCAGATTAGTTTCAGAACTCATGACCTTTGAGTGCGGTATATTATTTCTGAGCTGATAGGCCACCCTCACATACCAGTTGGCTAACCCCTTAAACATCAAAGTTACTGCTTGGCTACCAGCCTCAAACCATGACAGACTGGCTGCAAGCCCAACACTTGACAGCCTGGCGCTAGGCCTGCAGCCTGAGCTGACAGCCCTTTCTGCAAGGGGCTGATGAATGATTTCTGGCAACTTGTGCCGCGCTCTGACTGACTGGGAGAAGAGCGTTCAATCAGAAAAATGTGCACAAAACCTCCGCAGGTCTGTGAGAGGTGGCACTTTGCCGAATGCCCAGATCGACGTCGTGTTCACACCCAATTTTTTATTTATTTATTAAATTTCACCAAGCAAGCCTAGAATATTTGCAACTGCAATTATATTTCAAACTGCTTAGCCACTTAACATCTACATTTTACTCCAAATTCAAGACTATTCTTTTGCTTCTCTCTGTTTCCTTCTCTGAACTCGTGCTGGCTTTGGTTTATCATTTGCAGACAAAAGCTGAATAATGCGTATTCATTTGTGAGTCTGAAGAAAATTCCTAAAAGATGAAATTGCATGCCACAGACTTGCAGCTGAGTTTTTTTCTGTTCAGAGGAAGGCATGTAACCCAGTCTCTTTTACTGGAAGTTTTCTTGTTTATGGTTTGGCATTTCCTACATTCTATTTCCATTTAACAAGTTTATATTAAAATAAGGAAGAAGGAAAGGAACCATTTAGATCCTTTTCTTTGCTTGATGCAATTTCACTGTAAGGGGAGTGGTCCATTAGCTGACATGAAGATTTTACTGGGATTATTGAGAGATTTAAGGATAAATCTCCAGAAAAAATCCCATGTTATTAAAAGGTATCAGCATTAAGATGACAGTATATTGATGAAAATTCTTTGGAAGCAAATTCCTACTCACTTTATCCTTAAAGTGAACAATTATTTATAGGAATATGTAATAGTAATCCCTTACAATGACTGAACACAGAGGTTTCTGTAATAAAATGGACCTACTTGAATACAAGTGAAAAAAATACGGTGTTTTTAGGTGAAGGAGCTGTGTTTTACATCTAAACCTCAACAAACACCATGGACATGAAATACATGTGTAGCAAGGGATTTTAATGGAGATAAAAGGGTATCTAAAATGTAAAATCCTCGGAAGTGGTGAAAGCACCTGTGATGGGGATGTATTTTGTCTCCTGTACAACTGACAGAGGTACCAGTTTCTACAGGACAAAGCATGTTATTCCTTTACATGTAATGGTAACAGGAAAGCCTGTATGCAATAGCAATTTTTCCTGTTACACGATATGCCTTTGTAGCTGTTTGAATGACAGGTTAGACATTAATTTGGATGGCCATTCATATGATACTGGTAAAGATGAGTGACTGCCAACATGTTATGACACTGATATTTCTAGATCACTGCTAATGGGATATGACAAACCCTGGTGAAGAGTCAGTTATAGCAGTCTTTTATATTTCAAAAGCCATTTTCATCCCTTCTCCCAGAAAGTCTGAATGAATTAGGAGAGGAACCTCTTGCAGTGAAAACTTGTTCTTATTTTTCTTACATTAGTTTGGAATGGATGTCCTGCTGTTCAGAGCGGAGTCAGTGCAAGCAGGAGGTAATCTAGTTGTAGACTTCCTGAAATTATCCCATCATGATCTAGCAAGCCAGATGAAAAAAAAAAGCTGCAAAGGAGGAACAAATATGAAGAACAATATATAGGCAGATCAAAAAGCCTACTTCTATGCATAGTGATGATTAATGCAATGACCAAGGATACTGTTAAAATATTATTATTTATTATATAACGCCTTTACCATCTAAGCCACTGCAGAAGAGATTCTTCTTTCCTGGGTTTCAGAAAGAACATTTCCATCCCAAAGAGATTTGACTGTTTAAAAATCCAGGTGAGTAAAACTAAAATGTGTTCACAGAATAGTTTAACTTAATGCCCAGACTTTAGTTCCTAACTAAGACATCTAAGTTTCACTTAAGAAAATGGAAAAGAGAGGGGGAGGTTGTTGCCTTATTTATTTTTTTTTTTTTAAGCTGGGAAACCATTTGCAGTCTTATTGTAACCATCTGTGGGAAACACCAAGACAAATGAACTCAAGTTAGAAGGAGCAGCAGACAAAACATCACTGTATGCACCCACCAAAAATCACATTTGAGAGTTCAGCAGCTCATGGTTCAATCCAAGGCACTGTGAGCACGGGAGTCTCTTGCAGCCTTTAGGCAGCACTGTGGGCAACCTTCAGGGAGGGGAAAGGAAGGAAAGCACAACCACAGAGAATTGTAATTTTCGCTGCTGAGAGCCTGCAAGGCATGAAGAGAAGGACATTGCTCCTGGAAGAACTCTCTTCCTTCTCTGAATAAAAGCTGTCACTCTGTAGGCTCTGACCTTCTGCAGGACAGCACCCACCTGACAAAGTACAGATGTCCTGCCTTTTCCAAGGTCTTGGGGAGGAAAATAGCAGGTGATTGATCAGATCAACACACTACCAAAAAAAAATTTGCCTGTAAATTAGAAGATTAGCTCTTATACCGCTACTAATTACTACAAGAAAGAGTAGGAGCTGCATTTCCAAGGCCTGTTCATGAACTGTGGCAGCAGCTTCCACAGGTGAGACCTGCACAGGGCTTGCTGCCTGCTCTCCTGGCCACCACCCCACTGAGACAGGGCTCACGCTTGGGGACCCACCAGTCCCCTTCTCTGCCTGACCATCAGGGCTGGCAGTGGATTCAGACTTGCTGGAGCATTTAATCCTGTTATTCCATAGTTATTCACAAGCATAGCAGTGTTTCGTCAAGAATGAAGAGGTAACCCTGATATCCCTGTTCCCTGCTCCTTACTGGCTCTGTAGGAAGGCAATGGGATAAAGACAGGAAGCAAGCAAGTACCTTATCTGCTAAACTGTTATTAAAATTGTTCCTAAACCTGGCAGAGCTGAGATACTGTAGGGACTCACAATGATAATAACTCCTGGCTGTAAGCAGAGCTCTATTCAATTAGAGAATAGCGACAGAAATCTCTCCTCAAAACCCAAAGTCTAGCAAGATACAGGAACCCACAAGGATTACAACATGTATCTCAATCTCATATTAGCAGGTGTTGAAGGAAACTGAAATTCACCTACTTCCAGGGGTTATTTCAGGATTATGAAAAAGTGGCATAAAGAAGGGCTGTTCCTCTTGCAATTGCCTCAAATTAATCATTTTAATCTTATTCTTACATGATGTCTCATGTTACCTTGGATCAGGAGGTAAATCTCCCAATTGTTCCCACTAGCCAGTGTATTTCCAGAGTACAAATTCCTGGAGGTGTGCTCCAAAACACCTCTCGGGCTGCTGCCATCGTTATAAGCCCAGGCCACAGGGCTGTCCCACAGCTGATCCCCTTTTCCCCCAGAAAAGCAGCCAGTGTTGATTTTGGGCCCACATGATGGAATCCATTGTGCCTACACTGTGACTTGCAGTGAATATGTCAGTGCAGAAGGTGCAGGAGCCACAGTCCTGCTGAGTCTGCTCTCAGCATCTTCAGGTACAAGGACTCAGATATGCACACGACTGGATGAGCCTGAGAGATGAGGGATGAGCTCCTGGGGAGGGAGTAAAGCATCAGAGGCTGTATTAGCATCTTTTATGCCTTTTATGACACAAAGATATTAGTCTCTTCAGTAAGAAAACCCCTTTGCAAGCATTTTTGTTTCAAATGCAACATTAAAATGAAAAATGGAAAGTGTCAGCTCTCCACCGGTGCCACTACAATTTCTAGGCTTTACCATTTATTCGAGTTAAATTAATTCAGCTCAGTAATTTCCAGTCTCAGTCAGGATTAGGATCTTCGCTGAGCTATGTACAGATTGAAAGATCAGGTCTTAGAGACCACTTTTTTAAAGTACATGAAATGAAGTGAATTAAAGAGCAAGGAGAATGACAGTCTCAGAGGAAGTCAAGCACAGGGACCTGAGTTGTGGTTTGGCACGTGGGTGGCAGAATAAATCTCCTGCTTTTTCAGAACTTTCTAATGTGATTTTTTTTTCTTTGGTCAGTTTGGTATGACTCATTAAAGACATTTAACAGTTAATTCTTGATTTTAGTGAATGACAGGCATTCCAAAAATATGAGCAAAAAACCAAATTTAAATGGAGAAAATAGCTTCATCACAGAGAAATCTGAGGTTAAAAAAGACTAGAAGATAATAATTTTTTTTATTGCAATGATGTGAATTAACTTTAAATCCTCAGAAGGGACCAGAGGGACAGGAGTCCTGGTACTGGACTGTTAATCACTGCTGTGGTCAAAATGGACCAAATTCTACAGCCATTACTCAGGCAAAACTCCTGTGAAAAATCAGTGTAAGGTTTGCCAGGGTAAAGATTTGGACTTACAGTGGGTGATTGCTTCAGCTTTTATCATTCGTTAGATCAGCAAACTCCTCTCAGCATGCAGCGAGCACACAGGATATAATTTAGACCACCTACAGAACAGCTTGTCTGATTCTTACTGCAAGCCATTAAAAACTAGAATGTAAATATGATATTTGAGCCAGTAGTGGCATCAACATGGCACGAATTTGTGCTTCAAAATCAGAGGAGTCTCTTGCCTGACTGGATTTCACAACCACTGCTTGTTTATGAATTGTCTTGTCAAGACTCTGAAGTTAAAAAGACCCTGAACTGGTAACACAGTGCTGATTTAAGGACTATAATTAGATGAGAATATAGCCTGTCTTTAGTTTAGTTGCAAAAACATAGAAAAAAAATTTTCTCACCTGGATGCTGCTATACAGTAGGACTTCAACTCCTTAGTTCTGCAGAGAAGTGGGAAGCTGGGTCCACAGTGCCCTACTTGAAATGTTATTTTTAATTAGTGCCAGAACAGGGTTTCAGGAGCTAAATAAACTTTGAGACTCATTCTCTTAGAAGCCATAGGCTTGCATTCTAGGCCTTCAGAGCTAAATAATCCAAGTGACCAAAGTATAATAAAGGGCACTTCAAGAGTTGGAGGGAACCAAAAGGCCAGAGATCTGGAGCAACCTGTGTGTGAGGGCACCAGGGGAAGGTGACAACACAGGAGACTGGATGGTAATTTAATGCCCCAGATTAACTGCACACACTGCCAGCACTGCCCTGTTCTTATCCTGCAGTGGATATTGTGTACTCTTGGTAATTTTAAGTGCTCGAGAGTCATAGCCATTTATAGCGTATGGAATTTCAGTGGTGTTTATATTTCCATGTGAAAACCACGGATATGATGACTTAGTCATTTATGTAACATTAGGGGATACATGAAGATGGGAATCCTGGCCTCTTTCCATCCTAAAACATGTCTTATGTTTGTAACATTATACCACGTTTGCTCGGATGTATTTTTGCTGCATTGATGAATCTGTGATTAATGGGTTTTATCATAAAAATTCTGTACACAACTAAAAATTATATGCAATTATATGTGCAGAAACAAAGAAAAAATATTTGGGTTGGAGTGCACACATTTGATTTGGCCACATTACTGGTTATATGCAACTCAATCGGGTAGTTTTTGTTACAAAAACAAAGTAATTAAATAACAGCAATACTTTTGCATGCAGACAGAGTGACATAATGTGACTTATTAATGCGAACAAAAAAGAACAGTAGAATTAAATGTATCCCTGGTGTAACACAGTTGCTAAAAATCAACATTACCACTGGGACTAATTTGGTCTAAAATGGATTGTTTCCCAGAGGCTGGTGAATATGAAAACTTCTTATCTTTGAAAAAGAAGGAACAGTGAGCTCACTTTACATTTGCTTTCTTTTCCACTTGCTTATTTCCGCTGGTTTCAGTTTGATTGTAGGTGAAAATTAGGACAAGATTTGATTCCACCACATAAATAAGTAACAAAATTTAAAATCCTACTGGGAAAAGAGAATATGTTGAATATGTCACTTATCAAAGAGTTTGCAAGCAACACATCTATAACATATTAATCCAACTTAAATATTTCCCGAGGTTGTGTTAAACTGGTGAACCTTAGACAGAAAACTGTATGTTATCTGAAAAAAAAAATAATTTCTAGAACCTTCAGTTGTACCTGGCAAGATGAAATGACTAGACATAGTTTTTAAAACAACCCTTCTTTAAGAGTTCAGAAACAACAGACAGATCCAGATGACCTAGAGTTATCCTGACTGTGTTCAGGAATCAAACTCTGTAGGTAAAGGTAAATGTAAAAATGCTCCAGATGCCTTCAGGAGCATCACCTGAAACATATTGTTAAACTAATTGTGCAATACTCACTGTTGTTGTTAGTCATTATCAATTATAAGCTTGCTAAATTCAACCTGTTTTGCTTGCAAACATGTTGCTGAAATTAAGGCCTAATTCCACAGTCACCATCCCTGTATAAATATCAGTTCTGGACAGAAAAGCGATTCTGGTGGTTCAGAATTCATACAAGTGGTCCATGTCAGTAAATCTTGATGCGTGTGTGATACATAGAAAATAAATTTAGCTTTAAATTTCTGAGAAGTAACTGTAAGCAACAGTGAATAAAAATAAATTTTAAATTATAAAGCATAAGTTGATGGTTTCCACTCAACAATTTTAAAGCTAAATTTATGCATGGGAGGATTAATATAGAACAATAACACTGCACCGTGTCGAAGGCCAGAGGTCGAAAAAGAATAATACATCAATGTTATACTGAGATATAATACTCTATACTCTAATTTTTTTTTTGTGCAGAATAACATGTTTTTCTTGGATGGGAGAATTCTGTATCAGCTCTTAGCCATTTACAGTTTCTTCTGGCATCCAGACTTGGGAAGCTAACATTTATCTGAGTGGGCTATTAGCACCTTACAGCCCAGTCTGAAACTTTCTCTAGTCCCTCTACTATATAAACTTAACAAAGAGTCTAGGAATCATAGTTTTCTCTTTGCAGATGCCCTTTAACCTCCATGACTGTTTCTAGCTATATATTTATTTACATAAAACACAGCACTTCTGTGAAACACTAGACTGCCTACCTCTATAATAGTGTCCTGCAGAGGGGGAGGAAAAAAAAGCAACCTTGTCAATATGATTCAGTTTTCATTTGCCTTAATGTAACCATCCTCTGTGATTTAAAAGGTGGGAATGTGTTGATCATTGCAGTGCTGTTTTAAAGGAATTATAGTGTATACACAGCCAGCTTTAGATGCATGGATTGGAATGAAGTTAAGTTTAATCTAAAAGGAATTTAGTGAGCACTGAACAGCTTGATTTACTATGTATCTTAGCTATGAATCCTGATAATAGTTAGAATGGTGTTTTAGAGAGACAAAGATTACAGGAGATCTGGCTGACTGTTAAGCTATGTTAGTTTTCTTCACTGTAAAATTTAGTTTGAAAGTGTCTTATATAGGGTCTAGACACAATAGGACTTTTATGGACACCTCCACCCCCCACTAAAATCAAGATAACAGGACATTTGTCAGACTCCAGCATCCCTTCCTAGTGGGTCAGGCATCATGTGATCCTACTTTAAGACTACCCATGGATTAGAAAAGTGTTTGAAATACAAATCAGGTTTAAACCTAAATTTTCACAAGCAGCTGGGTGTTCTTGTTCTTTTTACTTCAGCTCACTGGGTTTGGGTCCCCTCTCACCCCAATGGAAGGCGTTGTATCGGTGTTCTGTGAGCAGTGCTCACCTTTCTTGGGCTTCCTGCAGAAAGCTCAGAGGCCACTATGTCTGAGGGGATCCAGGGAATGGCAGAGACATCCAGTGCTCCTCTGCAGCAGCCCTTGCTGTCTCCCATTTTATGTTGGGAAGGAGTGTCCTTGGGAGAGGCATGATTGTCCTGGCCAGGCAAGGAAAGCAAGCTGCAGTGTTTCAGTGCCTGCTGGCACAGTGCTGGTGTGCTGGGAATCCTCCCCATAGACATCTGCTCCACCACACCATGTGGCATCCAAGTGCCATTCAGTGGTTGGAGCTGACAGTATGTTTTGAATTCCAGAATGCCTCTCTTTTCACTTTAAGGAAATACAATCCCATAGATAATTATTTCACTGCTGAAGGATGGATTTCTAGGCACGTTACCTTCCCTTTTACAAAATCTATGTCTGTTTTATCTAAACCACCAGAAATCATAATAACTACCCTTCTCCCCCCTCTTTTTTTACACATAAATTTGCTATCATTCCTTCTCGTACTTGAATGTTCTCCCACCTGTCCTCAATTTAATCCGTGAATGTAAGCACATAAATCTTTGTGACATTTTGGCAGAAAGTACCTATTTTCAGATGACTCCTTTAGGAAACTCTGAATCCAGGTGTTTGTTTTTTGCATAAAGTGTTGCAAAAGGGGAATTTTAATGTGACCATACAACGAAAAGACTGGTTACATTTGAAATTCTGTAAAAGGGTGGGTTAGCATGCATGTAAACTTTGTGTGTCTTTTCCACACCCTGAGTTATATTCTGAGAGCTAAATGGTAATTACTACACCATCTGTAAAAGGAAGGAATATGGGATTTTACTGCTACAAGAATGTGATTACACAAACTTTGTTATGTATAAAGAACATGCACTGGATATTTAAAAGTCCTTTATCACATTTGACACATAAGGATGAGAAGTGGAATGCTGATTGCAAAACATATTTTTGAGATGAGGTGAAAAAAGGGGGGAAAAAAAAAAAGAGATGATATACTTGGCTTTTTTTCTTTGGCCAGATGGTTTCTAAACAAAGATCAGAATTTATTTGAAAGTCTGGTCATAAGGTCTGGACTGAATAGTTTTGATGTAAGGACTTCATGGTCTGAAATGTGAAAAGTCTTTTACCTTTGGTTACTATGGAGTCCATAGGAACCTTGCCTTTATTTAAGGTTGTGTGATGAATTAAAACAGAGGTGCTCTCTCCTCTCTTTCTAGCAGAAAATGTATAGAGAACAGATTTCTTATTTACTAAGTGCTGTTCTCCAGCTCTTAGGAAGAAGAAAAAAAAATCTTGCTCTTTTAAGATTAGTCAGATTTGTTGTTAAACTGAAAATGCCCCCCCATTAATTGATAATTAAAAAAAAATCCTTTGTACCCAAGCACATGTGTATGGATATCTTAATAAGAAAATACAAAAAATTATTTTGTTTCTAAGGAGATGGAAAATCCACAGTCCACAGTCTTTAGCTTTTCTCCCAGAGGTGAGATGAGCAAGTAGTGGTGCTTTGGGTATTAATGGACAAATAGCTGACTTGAAGAAACTTGGAAAGGTGGTGAGAGGAGGGGAGAAACACCACTAAAGAAAAAAAAAGTAAAAAAGAAAACAAGAAGAAACTCTGGCAGGGAATCAGGTGACTTTTCTTCCTCTGATACAAAACCTTACCACAGCCCTTCCCCCTTCTCTAAAAAAATCCTAAAACGAAGCAGATCCACATCTCACACACCTTTTTCTCTTGAGAGAGGATGGACCACACAGGACAGTGGTTACACTATATCTCTTAGCTCATTCTCCTGGCAGGCAGTCCGATGGGGAGGAGATAAGGGCAGTACAAGGATGTAGGCAGAGGATAAGAGCATGCATTGTTCCAATGCTGATATTCCCCGCTATAGACAGACGATTTTTTTCCCCTTTAAATCCCGTAATCACTTATATTTTGCAGAACAACAAAAAAACCTTTCTCTTTTGCTTCGAATGGACTAATCCTGCAGAAAGGCTTTGCTCTGAATTCATACTTTTCTATGGGGCCACAATCTCTTTTCCAGTGAAAAGGTTAATTCAAAGGTCTTTTGACCAGGCCGGGCGGCCGGGAGCGCTCCCGAGGTGGCAGCACAATTGCCTGCGCAGGAGGGGAGTGGCAGCTGCCTCGCACCCGCTCCCTGGTGCCCTTATAATTTCTGGAGTTGACTACGGCTCTGGGAGCCAAGATAAGACACTGCTGTAAGGAAGATTGATGCATGGATTGTGCTGCGTGAGACCACAGTGTTCAGCTGCCACCAACACCAGCGCCAGTCTCTCAGGGTTTGCTGATACAAAGGGGAGGGAGAGGCTGCGGTCGGGGGTCTCAGATGGGATGCCCGATGTACCTGCTGTCCCCTTTATGGTTCACTCTTGTGTAACACCTTAAAGGTGAGCAAAACCAGCCCCTCCACTCTGTCTCCTTAGTGTACCTTCAATGAGAGAGAAAACTGAAATTTGGATGGACCTGTGGAGTTGGCTGTTGTTACTGCTGCTCTTTTGGCATCATTAGAACAATCCCTTTAAAAGCCCAACTTCCCATGAACTTACTCATTCTGATCTGAATTTCGGGTGCAGGGATTCCCGCTGGCCACCCTAATCTCCTGCCTGGGCAAAGGATTCTTTTCATACTGATGGCACAAAGGACTTTGTGGCAAGTTTTGCACAGCATGCGCAAATGAACCGATCTTCTGTTTGTGAGCAGGAGGAGAGTTTTCTTTCTTGCTTTCTTTCTTTTTAAAGTATTCAGTTCATAGTGGTTTGTTCCTTTTAGTCACTCAAGCTATCCCAGGGTAGAGAGTGAGTTTCCTGCCAAAAAATTTAAGCATATTCTACTTTTTTTGGAGGGGGAGGGGGAAATAGCATTACTGTTCAGAATCAGCAGTTTACATTTGCTCTAGAAATCCAGAACAGTTTATAGAGAGAAACATTATTCTACTGACAAAAACAATTTATAAGCTGAAATAATGTACCAGGTTCTATGGGACTTGTCCACGAACATCCAGGGGCAGATTGTTTTGTGCAGGCTTATGTTGTGCAGTTCTTTGCTGCTGAATACCTGTACTGGCTATAGGAGATATTCTGAAATTCAAAAAATTGTAGTTGTCGCTACCTAAAGTAAATATAAACTGAACAAGAGGTAGTAAAATTAATCTCTAAAAAAAAGACAAGAAAAAATGGCTAAAAATATTTATGTTCTTCTAAAGGAATAGTAGATATTTCTGATGTCCAAATGGATTCTCTTCTAGGGGAGTTGATTCAATATTTCCTCTGACACCTGAGCAATGGTATTTTCTACTCTCCCATTAGCAGGAATGTCTACATATAACAAGCAGCAAATCCAACACAGCCACTCTTTTCTTGATTTTTTTGGTAAACTTTGATCTCATGACAGTGAAGACAGAGGGAACTGTGAGGTTTCAATGCTAAAGACTAAATGGTTGAAATCACACAAATCTCAGTGACAAGTTCTACTTTTCCTTTTCCTAAGTAGAAGTGTTAGTAAATTCTGGGCCCAGCCTGAGCATTTTCTTGATGAATGTCCTGCTGATTCCTTCTTTCCTTTCATTAGAAAGAATCTTTTATAATCAATGCTAAAATGCTAATTGGTGAAGGAGAAAATCCCGAGATTTTCCCCCAAAATGGTTCATTTTGCATCAATTACTAAACATTTTAGAAGTGCTTAATAGAAGAGTGGACACAGTTTGAACAAATATATTTATATTCTCCCCAGTACTTTGCAGGTCCAGCTTTTATTTCCCATAAAAAGGATGAAAGTTAGTTTTTTCACTTTTAAGATCTTAGAACTGCATAATACTCACAGGCTTTTTGAGCATAAAACTTCACAACTGCAATGCAGTTTCCATCTTTGTAAGTGTTTTAGTAACTTAAACAGTAGTAGTGGCAAGGCTTGGTGTATAAAGTAAACAATTACAGGAGTATGGTCAGTATTTCTCATACCAAGAGAAAATTAGCATGGTAATTAAATTCATGTCTACTTTATTTTGCAGCTGTATTTTTGCTAATCTAATAATCTTAGAAAGTTATAATTACCTGTCTTTTAAGATGCATCTGCTATCTGGCATGGTATGGCAAGCATAACCCATATTTCTTTTATTTTAATCAGTGCCTGTGTAGTCATTTTGGAGTGCAAAGCAAAAAGAATCACCACTGAGGTCAGCTGATCATTCTCCTTGGTGGTCTTTGAGTACAACTTACTGTTGTGTTTCCTGCAATCACCTCCTCTTTATTAATCAGTATGGATTCCTGTCACTAACATTAGCAGATGAACAACTTTATTGCAGGAGAATGAATTCTTTCTGCAAGTCTCCTCATTTTACATATTTGCTTATTACACTGACCTACTAGGACAGTGTATTATCTGGTGAAGAAGAAAGCATTGTGTATTTAGGATTTTCTGTACATTCTTACAGTAGTTTACTTTGGAAAAACATATTAGGTCAGATTTCCCTTGACTCAAGCTGATGATTCAATCTCATACATTTACTAAATCAGTAAACCTCAGAGGAGATAGTGTGGTTAAATAAGAACACTTGTGAGAAAGGAGTGTTGTGAGGATCTTTAAAAACAACCAAAAAAATCCCTACCTGTGCATTTCAGTCCCATAATCTTTGGATTAGAGATATTTTTTTTTTTGTCTGAGATTGGTGCAAATGGCACAGTATTTTATGACTGAAAAAGTAAGTGAATTGGCAGATGGGGATGCCCTGTTGGCCACCCTACAGGTGCCTGTGCTCATACCTGTACAGACTCACACAGAGATGCTGTGGTCCACCATTTCCTTACATTGACAGGAAGAAATGACAGATAAGCTTCCACTGCTCTGCAATGAGTGGTTCTTTGTAAAAGTGATGAAGTGGATGAAGTTTTTAGACAGTTTGTTTTACCAAAACAAAATAAAAAAGATCTGGTCAGGTCAACAAAAGCTAGCCAGAAATAATTCCACTAAAAAAGGAAACTAAACCCTAAGCACTTCTGTTGTAAACAAACTTGTCTGGCCCCAAATAAAGACTTTTATCCAACTTAGTTCTTGCTTTTTTGGGGGCAGATGAAAATTTGGTCCTAACATCTGCTCACTTTCATTATTTTCTGTTTTTTCCAGCAAATTCTATTCCCAGTTCTGCTTCACAAATTTGTATCATTCTTCAGAGATACGAAAAAAAAACCCAACCAATCAAATAACCAGCAACATCAAACACCAGGGTTAATTGTCTGGTTGTCCCCTCCTTCACCTCGAACACCCACTGCCATCAGGTGTTACCACCTACAGACCTCACCTGTAATCCTGGCTGCTTGAGCCATGAGTGTTGGACTGTATATCTAGTCTTGAGCACACACTTATTTAAAAACTTATTATGTTTTACTGGACAACAGCAGATGTGCTCAGATTGCTGGTTAAATGCAGTGTGTGGAGGCATGAAGTCCTGTCTCTGTGTCTGAAATGATGAGCACAGATAGTAAAAGCAGCTGATGAATATCACTGAGAAGCAAAATTCCAGTGTCAGATATGTCTGGAAGTGACTCATATGAAGCCATTGAGATAATTTCAGAGTTATATGTACCAGAGGGGTGAAATTTGATATCTCAGTTTTTGATAATCATAGAATGGTTTGAGTTTGANATTTAGTTCTTTTTCCCTGCTACTTCATACTTATACTATGTTTCCCAGAAGTGAGCCACTATATTCTTAACTAGAGTTCTGGAAGTTATTATTTTTTCTTCTTGTTTCTGATGACCGCAACTATTTATCATAAGCAGCCCTGTTTCTTTCGTTTGTGCCAGCTATGGAGAAAGGATAATGGGGGGGGGAAATAAATCACAAATATGACAATGGTAATAGTTGGCATGAATGTCCTTTTCCAAAGCACTGCATTTAGCTCTTCAATTTTTTGCAAAGTGCAGATATAATAGTTTATTGAAACAGGTCACAGGAAAATCGACTATCTAGTAAAAGATGATAGAAACCACAAAACAGATGTGTTAGTAGCACAATGTCTACTACTGGTGTTGGAACATGATGGTAGCAAACATGGTACTCTTGTCTCTGCTTTGTGGTGCTAAATCAGCAACTGAACTCCCTATGTCCCAGGAACTGCACACTCAAAGCTTTNTGTTGGACTGTATATCTAGTCTTGAGCACACACTTATTTAAAAACTTATTATGTTTTACTGGACAACAGCAGATGTGCTCAGATTGCTGGTTAAATGCAGTGTGTGGAGGCATGAAGTCCTGTCTCTGTGTCTGAAATGATGAGCACAGATAGTAAAAGCAGCTGATGAATATCACTGAGAAGCAAAATTCCAGTGTCAGATATGTCTGGAAGTGACTCATATGAAGCCATTGAGATAATTTCAGAGTTATATGTACCAGAGGGGTGAAATTTGATATCTCAGTTTTTGATAATCATAGAATGGTTTGAGTTTGAAGGGACCGGAAAGATCGCTTAGTTCCAAAAATCTCGTTTGTTTCTCTTTGCTTGTGCAACATTCAGGCTTCACTGTAGGAGTGAAAAGCTCTGAATTTCTAAGATGCAGTTTGGGAATTAAAACTCCAACAGCTTGATATGCAGCATTACATCCATTTATGCTGTTTAAATAAATATCCCAAAATGTTTTTTAGATTCTGCCTTGTCTGTTGCTGAAACCAAAAACCTTTGTGCTTCCAAAATGATCCTTAGAGAGTTGCTTTGCATTTACAGAGACTTTCAGATTGGCAGGGAGCCATTAGACAACATACTGAAAGTCACTGAAAGCTAGAAGCAATGTGAGGCTTCAACACGGAAGCACAGTTTCACAGATATTGCGGGGCCAATTCAGATTTCACTTACACAGGAGCATGAGGATAACAGTAGAAACATATTTCATTAGAAAATAAATATATCATTCCAAAATGATCCCTATTACCACTTTTATACTTCTATACCACTTCTATAATTCTTCCAGATGTAAACAGTCCTCAAAAGAAAAAAAATCAACAATTCTGCTAACTGTTGAGCAAAGCTGTTGTGAGGAGGACAGTCAGAGTACAAACAGTTAGCTATGGGATTTGGTTTTGAAGAGGTTAAGGCTGAAACTATTAACTACAACTAACAAGAAGTCCTTTTTTTGGCTCATACATTTTTTAAATTATCCAGTCTATTTGTCCAAAATTACTTGCCGTTTCTTCAAAATATTATTTTGCTTTTTGAATACCACTCAAGCAATTCACTGTAAGGGTTCGCTATTCAAATGTCAGAAGCCTTGGTGTGGTTGGCTTCTGAAGCAATGTGGGAATGTTTCTGGTTACTAATCGTGTGATTTATGTAATTCAATGAATTGCAAATTGCAAACATAACAATGGAGAATTAGCACTATCTTTGAAAGTCTGACTCATCCTTGTAGGCCTCAAGTTCTCCATTTTGGAATGGTGACAATAACATGCAGCACACTGGAAGGATAGATGCTTTTATGCTGAACTGCCATGGGGGGTATGGGTTGGGATGATGCCTTTGGTGAGAGCCATAGGAAGAGCTCTGCTGAACTGCAACAATTGCAGATGACATTTGTTTAAACTGAAGCTTTAAATTCAGCCCAGGTTGCTTCTTCATGGCAGCTGCGTTTTGTCCCACAGGCTCCTGAATTCCTCTTCGAGCATGAAAATTGCTTTGCACTTCTACCAGGTCTTAGCAGAAAAAAGTGCATGTTTGCTGTTTCAATTAAAGCAAAGGAACCAAACACAGGATTACGTAAGGGGCAATCAGTACAAAGAATGTACTTGAGAAATAATTCTACTACAACTGATGAAGCAGGTTCAATATTAGAATAAATGGCTAGAGGATTTGGTGGGCTAAATAGGGGGCAAATGCTTTTTAAGTACAAACTGGTCTGCATCTCTGACTCTCATATATTACATCTTACAGATCCCATAGGTGTGTTCACCTCTGCCCAAAGCCTGCAGAGGGGCAGCCACACCATGTGAATGGCAGAAGTCCTGACAAGCATTTGCTTGCAATACTCTGACTTGGTTATAGGATGGGAGTTGCTGTGTCTGTATTAGACTAAGCACATTAGATTTGCTTTGTCACCAGCGTTTTGTCTAGAGAAGACTTTATGCTAGGCTGCCTTTTGGCAGGGTGTGGAGAAGAGCAGCTGTACAGCCAATAATTAATTTCATAATTACTCTAACCTAGATCCAAACTGAGACAAACCTTAGATGGAAACACAGTGCTGCCAGTGCTGGGATCAGTTGTCTGTGGAGCCAGGAAATGTTAACAAAAATAGGTTCAGCAACAACAAGAAGGAGCTTAGCAGACCTGATCCCCATCATTAGAATTGCAAAGAAGCCTTTCAAACATTAGGTTTCCAAAACACAGGTATGATTATTTTCCCTGCAAAAATTAGCAAATGCTCCATGCTGACTGAAGAAGTGAGATTTTTAAACCGTGTATTATCAGCACAGTGTAAGAAAACATATGGCAAAAGCTTCTTGCAGTGAACTGAGTATGCAGCTGATGGTGAGTTGAAGATCTTAGAGCTCGACTGTCCAAATGAGTACTGTTGGCTTAACTATGCCAATTTTCCTATGA
This sequence comes from Calyptomena viridis, assembly GCA_013390005.1. Lineage (NCBI taxonomy): Eukaryota > Metazoa > Chordata > Aves > Passeriformes > Eurylaimidae > Calyptomena > Calyptomena viridis. Next base: position 162,905 of record WEIV01030809.1, read on the forward strand.
GATTCTTTAAATAACTGCATAAATAAAGTAGCTAATGTATTTTCTCAATGCCTTTGGGTATCCATCCTGGATTTTAATTTTCTGCCTCATAGAAAATGCTGTTTGTATATTACAGTGGGGAAACATCATCAAAATATCTTTACATGATACATAAAAAGGAAACCATATAGCAGAACAGAGCAAACCGTCAGTAACCGCAATAGCAACTGTACAGCCTTTCGTTGCAGTGCTACTTGCCAGTAACGATGCCTTGCATGTATAATTGCAAGTTTCTAAATGTATTACCGGCTTTCAGGGGGAATTACTGCAGAAATGATCCACAACATTTTTTTTCTGTATTTCATTTACAGCAGTTTCACAAGGTTTGCTGTGAAATCAGAGGAAACTGCACTGAAAAAAATGAAGGCACTCATGCCCTGAAACTGAATGCTGATATTTGTAATTCAATAGATTGATTAAAGTGCTGTTTCTTAACAAGCGCTTGGCATGAAACAAAGTATACATATATATATATAACCTATATAATATATATTCTATTGTATTACAGATATAAAAAACATAATTTATCTACAAGTATTTAAATGTACATATTTGCAGTCCCTCACTATTGCTTACTGGCAGCCAGGTGCACAAAGCTGCCATTTAAGTGTCTGCTGGCTACTGTGGAAAGAGTAGAGGCGGAAATGTAACTGTAATTGTATGAAAAGATGATGAAAAATTTCTGCCTACAAGGAGAAGGTGTATATTTGCTCTGACTGTCTGCCCTGTAGGTCAGCCCATCCTTGGCAAGAATCAAGAAAGCTTAGCAAACATCAATTACCTTTTGAATTAAAGTCTATTTAGTGCACTTCAAATAGGCAAGCTTATGAAACCACAGGTTTGGTTTTGGCCTTTCTTGACCACTTAACTGCATATTATTTACACATTTAAAGGAATTTAAAGTACTGTAAACAAAGAGGTCATTCCTTCTCTTACTGTATTAATCAAATGGTGAGTAAGTTTCAGTTTCGTTGACACTCTTCCCCCTTGTCAATAGTATAGATGAGCACAGATCCCATCTTTGCATGCTCTAATTCATGAAGTATTGTTAATTCATTATCTGGCAAACTAATGAACAACAGACATTAGTTCTTGTTCCCTGCTACTTCATACTTATACTATGTTTCCCAGAAGTGAGCCACTATATTCTTAACTAGAGTTCTGGAAGTTATTATTTTTTCTTCTTGTTTCTGATGACCGCAACTATTTATCATAAGCAGCCCTGTTTCTTTCGTTTGTGCCAGCTATGGAGAAAGGATAATAGCGGGGGGGGGGAAATAAATCACAAATATGACAATGGTAATAGTTGGCATGAATGTCCTTTTCCAAAGCACTGCATTTAGCTCTTCAATTTTTTGCAAAGTGCAGATATAATAGTTTATTGAAACAGGTCACAGGAAAATCGACTATCTAGTAAAAGATGATAGAAACCACAAAACAGATGTGTTAGTAGCACAATGTCTACTACTGGTGTTGGAACATGATGGTAGCAAACATGGTACTCTTGTCTCTGCTTTGTGGTGCTAAATCAGCAACCGAACTCCCTATGTCCCAGGAACTGCACACTCAAAGCTTTGGTCCTTAACTTTTATTCCTTTCATACCCTTTCTAAATAAAGAGATCCTTTACAAACAAAAATATAATGGGTTTGTACTTTGCATGGGCTAACGAGGTGAGGGCAAACATCCCCTCATTTGTTTTCACCATGTGTGGCATAATTACCTGTGGATAAGGTGACTCACCTGAACTCAGCACCTTCGGTCCCCCTAAAGATGGACAGTAGGAGGAGGTGTCCGGGGGTGGACATGCACTGTCACCACTCACAGTGAGGGAAAGGCACTGCCAGGGCCAGACGTGACACCCCAGTGCCCTGCTATCATCATCAACAACCTTCTCCAGAACATATCTTTTTTACCCAATGAAAGATATTAACTGAGTTAATAACATAGTTGCTCACTGCAAGAAACCTTAAAATTCAGTGTTGGAAATTTGTTATCATACCTAATTTTATCTTTACATTTCTGTTAGATACAGTATGACTGACATCTTTGTAGTGCTGAGTTTTACCTGTTCTGTAGTGCTTCATATTTGTTTTTTATTCAAATATATGGTTTGGGCGGAATAAATATTTATATTTCCTTTGCCTTTACTATCAAATGTTTTTGGAGTAGCTCATTTAAAATAAATTCGTAAAAATGAAATCTCCTTAATGAAATGGAGAGGACAGGATACACTTATACTGAGATTCATGCCTGCCTGCATTGAAACAAAAAAATCTGGTTATAGTTGTGCACCAACTCAAATCCTGAGAGACTGTAGGTTCTGTTTTAGCTGATACTGGCACAGAGATGGAATCACATTCCTATGCTTCCCATGGGATAGCTGGGTTTCACCACCTCAAAGGGAGGGAACAGAGTGAGCATCCAATCCTGAGCACCCCTCTCCAGGGAGATTCCCATCACACCTGTGAGAGAATTAAGCTAGAGAAGTCAACTACATGGGTAACATTTTTATTGATTTTTTTACTGAGGAAAGCAGTGGGCAGATGTCTATAAAACATGTCTAGGCTTAATCTAGTTGGCCACTGGATGTCACTGATGGCCTCAGAAATACAATGCTAGTATGTAAAAAAAATACATTTACAGGTATTAAGAGCAAACCCTGTACATCGTTGTACATTTGAAGGGGAAATTAACACTGTCTCATCAGCTTTGAAAAATGTTACTACTGGAGTTTTTCAGTGTAAATGTATGAAAAGCTTTCTCACTGTGGTGAGAATGTTTATTCCTATAGTAACAGAATAAAATACCTACTGTTTCCGTAAGTTGGAGCAGAACCTTATTATGATCACAGATAGCCAAACTAGTGAGAGATGAATTGTACCTGAAACTCACCCAGGTCAAGGTCAAACATTCTGCAGAGTTTAAAATGCGTAAGCTATTTCCTTCTTATTTAGTTCTCATCCTCCCTCTCTTATAGCCCCACCTTTAACTCTAAATGAGAACTGCCAATCTGTCAAAAATAAAACACTTTTGAGAGATTCTTGAGCCAGCCTGAAGCAGGAGACACCAAAGGTCCATTTTTTTGGCTTGGGAGTTTTGGTAACTCAGAAAATCGTCTGGCATTTTGTGTGCTTACCCACACTGAAAGGAACCCTGGCATTTTGGGACATTTGCTGGCTGTCACTACCTTTAGCTAATGGATCCTAAACTGGCAGGAAAGAAAATTGCCTTTTTTTTGGTGGATGAAAATATGACAGTGTCTTATACCTTCATCCTCTGGGTTGAGGAGAAGAAATTGCCCACTAAATCAAGCTCAGACCTGTGCTCTGTACAGTGGTTTCACAATTCTTAAACATCTGCTGGGCCTATTGGTAACTAAAACACATTTCTAGAAAGAACAAATATAGTGGTTATTTCCCTGAATTTGCTTGGGATAAAAGTTAAATGAGGTTGCAAGGGACTGAGAGCTGAGTTACTTCTCTTTGAGTGCCTCAGCAAAAAGAAGTGACAGCTGCTAATGTTGACTAATTGAAAAATAAGTTTGTTAGACATTCCAATACATCCAGTGTTGGCCAAGATATTTCCAGAAGACAAAGCAACCATAGGCTGAGCTGAGTTCCTAGCAATTCTAGAAAGACAAGGCTCCTGAATGTACTCTGAAGAGCTAGAAGACTGCAGAAACCAAAAATTCAGGGGTTAATTTTCATACTAAGCTCACATTTAGAAAAACATGAAACAGATGTTCATATCAAAATCTGGTATTTTTCCGTAAAAGCCAAACATGAAAAAGAAGTGAAGTTAAAGCATGCATGCTAATAGCTCCTTTCAAATAGTTTAGTCTTTTTCAAATGCAGAGATGTTCAGAAAATCTCAGTATAAGCAATTCTGGGTAACGTAAAAAAAATCTCTGCTGGCTTAAGCTAACAGAGTAGCTGCTTTATCTCAACAGGAAAGAACTTTTCTCTTGGGGTCCTCTGTCTCACCGTCAAATTCTTGCACTAAATTAACTTATTAATCGGTGTGTACATATGTCTTTATATAAGGATAACACATGGCAACCAGGCAACCTGCACAGGGAGACACTGACCACACCAAGGCTGCTCACAGAAAGAACGATCCAAAGCACAGTTAGAATGGCCCTTTGCCAGGCCCCTCTGTGATCAAAGCTATAGCGATAGTCAGACATGACACCATAAATGAGAAATGTAGCACAAATAATACAGAATCAATGATGTATTGTACTTAGCATTTTTCCAGTGATTTGCTGTATTAGTACTTTGGCCATCTGACACCTGGGTAGCCCCTGGATGATGGTAAGCTCTGCAGCTGCTGTGTTTCCTGTAGCTCACCAGACTTTGGATGCAACTCAGGTGGCTGCATGTGTGAATCTCTCTCTGTTTGTCCAGCTGAATTCCAGATAGACACTGTAGGAGATTAGAGCTGTTGCTATTTTTGTAAATCTAGATAATATTCAAAAGTAGAAAAAAGCATTATTTTGAGTAAAATCAGCTTCACTGACACTAGCAGCTTTGAGAATGATACTGAAGATATTGCTTGTGCAGGCATGGTTTTGACAGGCGTCTCAGAATGGCTCTAGTTTAATCTAACTGCACTTCAGCACTTCTACTGGCTGCAATTCCTTATCCAGAACATTTTTTCCAGCTGCCTTGACCGTTTTTTTCAGAGATTGTTGACATTTTCTCTCTGTTTTCTTCTCCCTACTTCTCCCACCCTGGTTTTTAGGTTTCCTTCCAGCTGCTTAAGGCCATGCAGATCTACCTTCATGAAGGATTTACATGTTAAAACCCTCAACAAGCAAAGGTTGCTCAGAAGTCTGTCAAGAGCTACATTCTGTCTCTAGTGTCACTGATAGCAATGGGATCATGCCCTACAGAGATCATCTTTCTGAGCCTGCCACTCCACAGGACAGACCAGTTTTTGGTACTCTTTTCTGCACCTTCTCTGGTTCTACTATTTTTGAAACATAGGGCACCAAGGTTGTACCTGATATTCAAAATACGTGTACAAGGTGATTCTCAGTTTTGTTTTCTTTCCTAATAATTCCTTATCATCTAACTTGCTATGAAATCGTGTTCTCCTAAACCTCATAAATTATCATTACACATCTCATTCCTTGGGAGTGTTGGTAAATATTACAGTGCCTCCCTTTTGGCCTGTGTGGGGCTGTGTGTTCATTGCCATTTTAGTATCCAGCCACTCAGTGCCATACAATTCTCTTGCAAATGTTTTTGTTATCTTTCAGAACCTGGTATCAGCAGCAAACGTTGTCAGCTAATTTCTTACTACTTTTCTAATTTATGGTGGTAGCAAAGCCAATTTTCATTAGTTAGGGCACTTTAAAAATCTCTGACATTTTGTTTAAGAACTGTAGGAAGTTTGCAGAATCCATTTTTTATGCTTTGGTTATAAAAGATCTGGCAGATTTCAATAAGCCTCTCTGGTGGCATGATTATATGTGGTCCAGAGTTATGTGAGCAGTAGGGAAATGCCCATGTCTATTCCAAATCACTACGACTGCACTGCATCATTACAACTGATAGGTGAAATGGGAGTGGGAAGGAGCACACCTTCCCATGGTTTTGAGGTCATTATGTTTATAAGTGACTCAGTCTGAATAGTCTAACTCAAGATGCTCCAAGAGCTGTGCCAGGAAATACTTTTGATATGTTACAAAGGCACTAGTTCAAAAATCATGGCATTGGGTTGTGGCAGGAGAAGCCAAGACAATGGGAAGCTCTGTTCAGGTTTGCTGCAGAGGTGTTATTCAAGCTTGAAGGAGATAACAACTTCAGTGTGGGGGTTTGTTAAACCTACAGAGAGAGACCATGCATTGGTGCAGGAAGCAGTGAAGTGACAGGATATGTGCACAGAGAAGTTGAGAAAATTGTAATAGTTGGGCAATGGGAAAGGAGAAGGGGCCTGGTGCAGTCTTTGGAAGGACTAAACTGACTTTGAGGGCAGCTTCATTTTATATTGTAAATTGGTATTGTTAGCATAGGACTAAAGCATATCTCATATATTTTTGCTATGGGACTTGAGATTAAAGCAACTAAATAGGTATTTATAAAGTCTGTTTTTCCTATTGGAAAGAATCAAAAAACAAAACCAGCTGATTCTCTCTGACACCAGCTAAATTCTTTTAAGAGACCTATTAATCTTACAGCAGAACTGTCCAGAGATAGCTGAACTTGCTTTGAAAGAGTAAAGTTGAGTGCCAGAAACACCACAATTGTGTTGGAATAGTCATCGATCTGGCCAGAGCACCTCTGCATGCCCTTGTGTTTTCTTCCATACACACATTGCTTTTCCTAATATCCTGAATCAAGTATCAAGCCAGGGATTTAATCTAAATAAGACAGCTAATAAGAATAATAATAATAAGCATGCTGTAAGTCCCAGTCCTGGATTTAGGCCAGGCTTCCACTAAAAACTACAATATCAGTTGATGAGTATTATCCCTTGTTGTGTCAGCAAAAGTCCCTGCTGTGGACTTAGTTATGACAAAACTCTGTATTCACCAGGGTAGTTTATTTCACCCATATTACGCAGCAAAATTACAGTTTTGCCAGAATAAACATATCTACGCCAAGTGCATGGATAATGCTCTAGGAATAGCTACACTGGGAGAGCACTGCTTCAGCCCAGGTTTAGGCATAGGGAGACTGGGGGATCCTGCTCTAACACAGATAAGACTATAAGGCATAAGTTCAGACAGTGAGAGACTGGACAATCTCCCAATTCCTGATGTTACTGTCTCCTAGCCTTAGCAGCAATGAGCTATTGGCAACTTGAGACAAGCTGCCTCATGCAGAGGAGCTGCAGGCCAAGGGAAGCTAACTATTTCTGTCGTGTTTAATTTGACCACTTAAACAGTTAATCCCTTTGCAATGTCATTTTTTGGCATAGATACCACATCTGTCTGTTTCTGAAAAGATCTTTTTACTAATACAGCTTTTTAATATATGAAACAGTTTGCATCAGGTTACAGTGCCTTTGCAGTAGCAGACACTATCTGTAGGCGTGCACACAGACAGACACACGGACATATGCACCCACACGTGCATTTCTTCTAAACATCTCTGCCCTGTCCGATCTCCTATTTCTCTGTGATGCCTGATTTTCCCTCTTTGCTCCACATCAGAAACAAAACAGAACATGCCCTGGGCAAGTTGTATTTCTGTGTGCTAATGCTTTGTGTACAAGATCCAAGGTGTAACAGATTAACTTTGATATTTTTTATTTACTCACCTTTTTTATCTTCTGTTTCACTGACTGTATTGCTGCCTTATTCAAGGGTTTAACTTAGGCTCTGCTTTTCTTTGAACCCATCCTTACTTGCAGATACTGGACATACTGGAGAGATTATTGAAGCATCACAAAGGGACTGGAGCACCTCTCATACGAGAAAAAGCTTAGGGATGTCATCAATAAGAAATCATCATCAGTATACCATCGATAAATCGATAAATATCTGAAAGGTGGGTGTTAAGGAGACAGAGCCAGGCTCTTTTCAATGGTGCCCAGTGGTGACAAGAGACAATGGGCACAAGTTGAACACAGGAGGGTCTGTCAGAACATCAGAAAACATTTTTATTGTGAGGTAGATTGAGTGCTAGCACCAATTGACTAGAGAGGTTGTAGAGTCTCCATCCTTTGAGTTCAAAAGCCGTCTGGGCATGGTTTGAAGTAGGTGGCTCTCAGTTGTCCTGTCGAGGTGAAACGACCCACAAGCTCCCTTCTAACCTTAATCATCCTGTGATTCTGTGAAACAGGATAGTGTATTAGTTCTTGTATTCAGTTCAGCAGAAGATTGGTTTAGGAAATGAATTTTTCTCCTCACTTTGTAGGAAGTTTGTGACAACTGCAAGGCACACTGAAATAATTTAAACTTCTAATGTAACAGACACTGGAGTAGACACTATATAACAAAATTACTTTCATAATTAGTATCAACATGCACAATCCTGATGCTGAAGAAGCAGCATCTGTGACTAGAAAAACAAAAAAGAACAGCAGTGGATTTCTCTTCCATGATTCTTCTATTTATTCCTTCATGAAAGTGATGAAATGTCAGCTACTTTTCCATGTGTGAGATCTTGCACAGAGGACTCATGACTAAGAACATGCACGTGGTGTTTTTACAACAAAGATAGTGTTGGTTTGCAATGCCTAGATACACAGTATTTTTATTAGGGCTTGGAGAGTTTCAAAAAAGCAGCTGAGAAGACATACATGTGTGTCTTTTTTTTTCTGGCATCTTTTCTGAAGAATTTAATTGGATTTTAATCAATTCAAAAATAAGGACAGAAAAAGAAAGGGAAACGCAGAAGAATGTAGACAAAGAGGGGGATGAAAATAGAGCACAATTTAAATAGGAAAACCGAGTTTCATCTGCACCTTGCAGTCACTGTGAAAAGACTTGTCTTTCCAAAAAACTGATTTTTTTTTTAGTACATACGAGTAATTGGGCATGGGAAGGTTATGGAGTAACAGAGTATTTAGTCGGCTGAAAAGACATTTAATTTGGAGCTTGCCAGATACCCTTCTGGCAACTTAATATTAAGGTTTTTATTTAATGGGGTGTATCTTGTTCCCTGGGTCAAATTTGGGTGCATTCTTTTGGTGGAATGCATTCTGTGGCAGCTGAGACATATTATTCTCTGGCTTGTGAAAGTGAAAGAAGTGGACAAGAAAGATATTTTGAGACAAAGTCTGAATAGAGATACTGGATTTTAGACAGTGAATACAGAAACTTCCTTTCAAGGTTTAGAGAAAAAAAAGAGCAAATCTGCGAGGCACAAAAAATTATTATATTGTTATTAAACTGTTATTGTAACATAAGAGTTATTAAGCTGATACCAGTTGATTTACTTTCTAAAAGAGCATATGTAATATTTTCATCATATTTCATGTCCCCAACTGTAATGCCACACTATTTAAGTATTTATATATATGTTATAAATTAATTATATTTGATATATCATTCAATAGTCTATATTGATACATTGTTTGGGGTCTAGTAAATAAAAGAGAAGTTCTTTACAGATTGACTTCAGTTATTTTTTTTCTGACCTTCTTAATACGTTAGCTGTGTATTCTAATTCCAGTGACTTAATGGTTTCTATTAAACACTGAATAAAAACTCTCTAGGGAAGCTATTCAGAAATTCATGACTTATTCAGTGTGAGGTATCTGCAGATGATTGATTAAAAAAAAAACTTGTCAGGCTAAGGAAAACTTAGGAAGAATTTTAAAATTATTTAATCTCTGAACATACAGTGACAAAATCATTGGATTGTTTTAGATGTCAGTGAAAATGTACATGAAACTAAACTTAGTATTTATTACACATTTGCTTCATAAATTAGAAAAAAGATCTAAGGTAAACGTTCAGCTCATCTGGTTTGTAACAGAAACCATGACTATGGTGGATAGGGCACAAAGATGAGCTCATTCGAGAATTCTTCTGAAACAACAATTTATCACTTAGGTAATTTTAAAGATTTCTCATGTCATTGCAAGGATGGCAGAAAAAGGCTTTTCAAAAAAATATTTTTTGTAATCTCCTAGTATATTGATGCTTAAAATGGAGATTTCCCTAATGACAAACTTTCAATCTTGTAAATATTGGGTAAAGATTCTCAGTATAAAAGTCTGTACTGAAATGTATAATAAGAAATTGTCTCTTCTTCCACTAAACAAGGATGACTTCCAGTATCATTAGCAATTGTTCCCAAGAAGATTCTGTTTTGGATTATGTTATATATACAATGGGAATTTATTTGAGGTTTCCCAAGTTTACTAGTTCCATTCCCATGAGTTAACAGACAGTAGATCAAGTGCTTTACAGTCAAGTATTCCCATGGCAAATATCCACCAATGTCCCTTTCATCTGATGCAATGGCATAGTGCCCATTCTTCTGCTTCATCACTCTCTTTCAGTGAGTACAGTGTTCCAGGAAAGGGCCATATCATGTATTAGACTATGTGGGAGACATTAAGCCTAATCTTTAAAACCTTATGGTTCTGTTTCATTTTTTGCTGACCACTGGAAACAATTACAGCACAGACAACACATGAGAATGTCTGACAGCTTTTTCAGTCCCTTTGCACTCAATCACTTGATGAGTCTTTAGGTTTTTGTTTGTTATAATCACAGGCCAAAGCCTATGTTTGCATCAATATCCTGAAAATGAGCAAGAACCAAGCAACAGGTGGTCAAGGTGACTGTCAATGAATATCTACCAAATAGGTAAAATATACTTTTAAACAGATGTTTTCTTATTTCTGTTATTATACCAGGCAATAAATACATTAATAACCACTAATGCCTATTCATCTGCATGTTGCTTGCCTTTGCTGAAAGCTTTGCTTGTGAGCAGATACTACAATTCTACCTAAAATAAGACATAGAGATGACCAATGTCTAAGTGCTTTCATAAGTCACAATCTGTATGTGCTTTTAACATGACGTTTCCCATGTCCTGGGTATAGGGGATACTTTATATCGTGTCGGACTCACAGGATGGGATCAAGTGGGACTAGCCATGTGATAGCTAAACAGGATAACTGCTGCACAGAAAAGAAGTTTCTAAGCTAATTAAAAAGGATAGTTGTAAATATATGCAAATGGTGCTCTTTAAAGGTTTGGTCTCTGTTTATTTTATAATAAACCACTTAAAATGTCACTGCTTGGTGAGACTTTTGCAAATGTCTTTGTTCTAAAGTGGCATGAAATTCAAAGAAAACTCAGATGGTCTGCAGACATTGTTATTGATGGCTCTACTTTAGGCTTTGACCCCATATATATTTCATGCAATAGTTCTGTCCAACTCTAGTTGACATATAAGAAGGCAAAAGCAAAGAAACATTAAAACCACTAAAATTCTCAAATTATAAAAAAATATTGGATTTCATTGGAACTTTTTGTTCAAAGGTAGTTTGGTTTTCATGTTCCCTGAATCAAAGAAAATTTCTTCGGATGCACTCTAAAAGAATTAGTTTAATCAGACTGTATTCTGTACCTTTGATCTGGTGTGCCTGCTTCTGCTTTCTTGAAATACCTCATAGATAGAGACCTTTTGATGATTTGAGAGTTTTACTTGAAATAACAAACATATACAGATAACTTAATGTGAAATCCTGTTCTCTTTGAGCACGGACATTGAATGAGACAAAAATGTCTGAGTGTTTGTAAGTAGTATTTTCCAGAAGGATTCTGAAAACCAGCACCTTGCTATAACTTGCCCAAGACTGTACCTATAGTATTCCTTTATAAAAATAGCAGAATCCTGCAAAAATAAGCAGCAATGTTCACCCTGTCTCTCAGCACTCCTTTCTGTGTAAGGTTCCAGGTAGTCCTATTACATTCAGCAGAGTCACCCGTTTAATGTATAACTCTGCCCAAAAATGAAGTAAAGAGAATAAAATAAGACTCACCAAACTCTATAACTAATCTAATGTTTCTTCTGAATATGTGAATAATGATCCATTCTTGGCTCAAGAATAATATAAATACACATTCTTCAGAAGAGAGATGAAGGATTGACATGGATTTTTCAAAGATTTTTTGTTTAAAGTGGACATCTTGTTGAAAATGGATGAAATACATTACAGTTAGTAGGTGTGCATTTTGTTTCTATTATTCAAACGTCTGAATAGTGACTGCTGTTGGTAGGAAACAAAAGATGGCAACTCTTCAGGAACTGAATTCGTATGCTGTTTATAATTACTTACACACTGTAGTTATTGACATGCTGCTAGACCCCTTTTCTCTCAAGTTTACTCTGACACAAGTGAGATTCAGGATTCAGCAATGCGCTTTCTCCAAACTTGGTCACACACCCTGGTGTCCCTCTGCTTTAGAAATGGGGTCTCTCAGTTCTACTCCTGAAGGCTTTGGCATGTTTTTTTCTATAGCTCCAGACTGTTTAGTCAGTTATGGCACAGCGATTTTATAACTTAGATCATGTAAGAAATGTATTGAGCAATGCAAAATCAGAAGTCACTTGAATATCTTTTAGTACTGTTATTCCTTTACTTCTCTTGGACGTTCTTTGCATTTAGGAAGCCAAGATGCTTCTTCTTTTCCATGTAAAGCTTTTCCTTCAGAGCGCAGTATCACTCCTTACTTTGAGACTTTTCCTTCTGCTTCACTTTTTGTCTCCTGTCATACTGCTCCCTCTGTTTCTCTTCCTTTTTACTTTTTTTTTTTTAAGATGGTGAGAGATTCTTTCATTTTTAACTGCCTCAGCCCCTCAATGAAAGGATCAAAGCTTCCCACTTTGCTCTGTCTCTCTTTGCTCCGTCTCCCTTTGCTCCTTTCCCTCCCCTCCTTTTCCACCCTTCTGATCTTTCGGAGTTCAGAGATGAAAAAATTGTTTTGTCCTAAGAGGAGCAATCTCTTCACATAAGGAAATTTTCTTCAAATGGACGATTAACAAAGCTGAATGGCTCTCAAGTATTAATCCCATGCAAACATCAGAATTTCTTCTGTCACCACCTTTAGATTTTAATTTAAAGTAAAAACAAATACAAATGAGACACTAATAAAGTCCTAGTCTCCAAGAGGAACATTTGGTCTGACATGAATATAATCTGAATCTAAATGCTTAAATTATATATGGAAAGACACACTGACTCATAAGGCATGTGACATTTTTGAGCCCTGTGCATCTTTTCACCTGCATCTTTCCTGCATGTTTGTACATAATTTACTGCCTTTTTTTTGTCTGGAATATGGAAGTGGGATAGCATATTTTACCAAAGAGGGATCTTAACAGAAAACATAACTGCTTTTACATGGGATTTCCAGTAAGAATTCAGACATTCCTTGGCTCATACACTTATTTACCACAAGTAGTAATGTGCAGGTGTGCATTCTTAAACAAGCAAACATCAGTTTAAAATGAGTTACACAAAACCTGTGAATACAAGATGAATCTTGCATGCTGTGAACTTTCATATTGCTTTCTTTTATTGCTTTATGTAGCTCCATGAGTGGAAAAAAATTTAATTAAAATAATAAAGAAGCATTCCAATAAATGAAATTCTCATACCAGTGGCTCTTTTGCCACCTTACTGTGCCTGAGATAAAAGGTTTTCCAAGAAGATGATCTGATAAATATTCAGCCTTTTTGGTGGTTGTTTGTCTACTGTACCCAAACTGCCTTTTTCATTTGTACTTTCTTCTGTTTGGCTTTTTAGAAAGAAATGCATGTTTTTCGATACCTGTTTTTGGATGCCATCTGACTGGAGACCAAAGTCAAGCCTCACATTTACCTGCCTCAAACACTACTCCCTGAGAAACCCAGTGATGACAGCTAACACAAAGGAGACCACACTGCAGCAAGGGTGTTGTTGAGAGGGTAACAGGTTTCCACAGCTCCACACTCCCTCTTTTTGTCTCAGCACTTCTGTCCCAGACATATCATCTGCAATGCCATTTATGTCATGTTTTGCCCTGTCACACTCCTCCACAAGGCAACTCAGTTTATAAAGCCTTACCTGTCTCTTCACCAAATCAAGCCAAACTTTGTAACCCCTGGGTGGGATTAAACTGACCCACATAGCCCTGCACTCCTGTTACCTTCCCTGGATCTCAGAAATCTCTGAAAGGCACCAGAGACAGCAAGGTGGCTGTGTGCTCTGTTTTGTAGCAATTTCTCCCAAGGCAGTGCTTACCCCCACCCTAATGTCCCAATGTCAGCCAAACCTGTGTGAACAGATGTGAGGCCAGGAGGAACCAGTGTACACTGTGGCAAGATGGGGTCCCTGCAGGTCCCAGCAGGAAGCTGCTTTTGTAGTAGTCACTCCCAGTGTGATTCCAGTAGGCAGCACAGAGACCTTCCAGGTGGCAGCATCTTCCACTTGTGATTCCATTTGCTGTTTAAGAACATGTAACATCCTGGCTAATAGCGTGCATGAAAGTCAACAGGAAATGAACTAATGGATAAACTCATTACAGAAGGGAGTGAGCAATCACAAATGTAGATCTGCTTCCAGGCCCTGTGCTAAATCCCAGCTTGGCATTCTTTGGTGACCAGTGGGAGATCTGGCACATGTTAAGGGAAAATAAGGGGTAGGTTTTAAATGCTTGTATGAGATTTCACTTCTCTGAAACCAGCTTATCTATACTAAAGCAAACATTGTTTTCATTGACTTGTGTGTGTGACTTATTTCCCATACACACCATAGATTAGTAAAGCATGGGTTTAGATTTGTTGACATTTAAAAAAAACTAAACACTCCAGGGGAAAATAAATTGTTCTTGTTCTGTAGCCATAGATGGCTTTCCTTTTGATTGGAATATTGGCTGGATGCTCCTCGCATTTATATTCAATTAAAATCAAATACAGCCAAGAAAATTGAAATCAAGAAGCAGGTTAGTATCTGTATATGGAGACCATCAATCCATCATATTCTCACATGCATTAGGAGAAGTAGATATATTTCTATTAATTTTACTCATATTAAAGTCATTAGGAAACCTGGCAAATATATAGATTTGCATGAGTAACCAGAACAGTCATTTGGAGGTTTAGAAACTGAATCATTGACTTAATCCACGTGTTTTAGCTTGGTTCTCTGAAAGGTATCATGCTTGTTCTGAGGTGAAAATAGAGCAGTTTTAAGAAAGCCAAGTGTAAAAAATATAATTATGTTAAACTATATACTATAATAAAATATGAAACATAATATGTTTATTAGCAGTATTTAAAAGACAAGGTATTTACTATGAGGTTAAGCTAATGCTGTTCCACTGGAATTTTATTTTGCACTTTATAAAATATGACATAATTCTTTGGATCTAATTCTACAAAATTATTGGTGAGAGAATATCTACATGCTGGCATCACCACTCTACCTGTATTTTTATTCAGCACTGCAAGGGTTTAGGAAAGTGACACCTGAGAAGTCTGTAATACTCATTAGCAAGTCCTTCCACAGCTTTCTGGTCTAGCCAAACAGAAGTGTTAAAACACATTTTCACCTATAAGTGTTTGATTGATCACTTAAATGGCATCAGGAGGCATCAGACAGGGAGTGACAGTATTGTAAAGTATGACTTTAAAAGTAAGCATTTTATGAACATTTCATACAATACATATATACATGTACACACACCTATAAACTTTGTTAATTTTGGAAACACTGGGTAGAAAATATCTCCCCTTTAATTGATTTATAAGGTTTATGTTCCAAATAATCTTTAAAGTATGCATATTAAACTGAAAATGTATGTCACATTTTACTTGAACTACGGAGTTCTTCTTATTAGGAACTAGAGTTCCTAGTGTTACTTCTTGCTTTACTAAAACTTGAGAACAACTCTTGGACTCGTGTTTTATTTTAATCACAATTTTTTTCATTTCCATTATCGTGTGATCTGCTGCAAACAACAACTCTACTTACTGTTGCTAAAATAGGCTTGCTCGTACATGAAAGGGCAGTGCGGGTAGTGAACTGGAAATGAAAGGTTTGTTCTAGTAATAAGAAAACCTTTTTCTTAGAACCACTTTTTCCTACTGTCTCATAGCGATGGAAAGATCAAACACTGTCTTAAACACAGTAGTTCTATACTTCAGAAAAAAAAATGCTTCTTTATAATGTGGAACCAAAAAGCAAAAAACTTCTGTTGTTCAACAGTCTCTCTGAACATGATTTGGCTTCTTCTCTCATCTCTGTGTATAATGAACTCCAAATCCGTGCCCTATTGCTTTGTAGCTGCACATGTTGCCTCCCCCACACGTGTTCCCACCATCAGATATTTAAGTCCTAGGCTAATGGCAGATCCATGGTTCTAGTACATGTTTCCTTGGGATTTGGAAAAAGCCTTTAAATACATTTTTTATTCATTTTAAAGAACAAGGTTATTTTGTGTTAATAATGGGCATGCATTAGGCTTCAGATAATTGCTTTATGTAACTTAAAGTTTTGCCTTTCAGCAAAATAAACGCTATGTGTGTTCACAGGTGTATTGTCCTCAAGGGCATTCTGCTTTTCAGGGTGGCAGCTGCTGCCAAGGTGTTGCTGATACAGCTCTGTGTATAATTTATTGGAAACAGGTGCTGGCTTATGATGAAGATAGACAGGAAACTAAAGCAGACAACATGTTTAACCACCATTAAAAAAGTTCAGGTTCAGAAAGACAATGTGTCTGAGATGTTTGGTTGATGTTGCCAGCATCTTAGTGAGGGTTTACAAGCTCCCAGAAATCACCATAAGGAACAGATTGTCCAGGAACTGCAGGAATTGCACTCTAACGAGCATTGCATTTGATGGCGCCAGTGCTCATTGATTACACAAATCCTGTCATTTGTAACTAACAAAAATTATGGCATGGATTCCTGGGCTGATGCTAAAAATTACGTTGAAGTCAGCTTAATATCTTGAAAACTCGGGCTGAGGGATGCTGTGTGGTACATAACACTCCTATGGGCACAGGTATGCTGGGACACTCGTGTGTTTGCAGGATTCTACAATTTTCCTCCCATATTTTGGTGTGTGAGGACCATAAGGAATACCTGGTAAGCACTAATATGTCAAAGCAAAAGTGGAAATCTGATTCCAATTTTCAGAGGAAGGACACTCCGGAGGAGAGTTCTTCTGCCACCAGTACCTGCCCCCAAACCTCTGTAATGCACAGGGCACACGAGTGGGCTGCCTCGTTGTGGGAGCCCGTCAGCACAGCCAGAGAGCAGCAGAGCAGAGATCAGATCCAGCACACATGGGAATAGGTGGAAAGACTTCCTTTGACCTCAGTGGGCTTTGGATTAGATCCCAGGAGAAAAAAAAAGAACTTCTTTATTTTCTATGGCCAAGTTAAACTATTAAAATTACTTAGACGTTGCTTTTTCCTCCCCTCATCTTACTTCCCTTTGCTTTTATTGTAGCTTTAAACAACTTTTTTTTCAAATAAGAAACTTTCAATAGGAGTTCATGAGGATGTTTATTCATGGACAGCAGTTTGCATATTTTAGCAAGTAATCTCCAGTTTAATCTCTAGACTCTATAAGATACATATGTAGTAAATATGCATACTAAATATTTTTAAAAGAAGTTGTTAAAGTGTGTGCACAGTTCTTAAACCTCAAACCTTAAATATCTCAATGATTTACATTTAAAAAAATACCCAAAGGCATCAGACCGCATTATGGACTAATAGCCTGCCAAATTTCATTTTTTTGGAAATGTTTGAGTTACAATATATGAGTGTAAAAACGCAACTGAAACAACAAAATTTGGTCAAGAAAATATTGACCCCGGGCTGAGACCTCGTATGCCAAAAATGTTGACAAAGCTTTATACCAACCCTAGCAGGCATGTCAAGTTTAATACTGGCAGTATATGGAAAAAAAATTGGCAATTTAATGCCTGTATTAATTCAAAAAACTCTTATGCAGTGCATATAAGCTTTTACATTACCATTTCTAATTTATACCAGCCTTCTTTTTCTTTCTGAAAGGATAAATGAACTACAGTATTGGGGAGAGAAGGGCATGAAGAGAAATCCCTCGAATGTATAAACCAATGAAGGCATTTGCTGTACCCCACCCAGACCCACATACCTGACTTGGAGTGACCACCCTTTCCATCTGATGGATAATTCCATTTTCATGCCATTTACATTTCTGGATTATTTTTTCACATAAATTTTTCATAGGAAAGCAAATAGTTGAAATGAAAATAAATCTGTTAAAAGAAATATATGTAGAAAATCTTTATTTACATTGAAACTTCTTCAAATAAATATTCAGTTAGCAAACCTGTGTAAAGAATGATAATGTTTCATACTCTACTGAGCGATGAAATACAATGCCACAAAACAAGTGGAGAAATTTGATGATTGATTATTAGACTTCTTAAGCAAATAAATGTGCACTAGTTAATGATAGCTCTTTGTGATGGGAATTCATCAATGCTCTGTAAGGAAATAAATGAATGGCAGGAATCAACCAACTCTCTAACCTAATGCTTTGCATTTTAGAGGTCTATTGTCTACCAGCAAATTATTATGAGGAATGTGCTGGTTTGAGCTCACACACTATTATACGTAAATGATTAAACTGTGTTGATCAAATGGTGAGTGCATCATGGACCAGGGGTCGACAGTGCCCTCCAAGGTTATACTGTGCTCATACCTACTGCAGTCAGCAGGAAGGAATTATGGTGGAGCTGTGTCATGACCACATGTGAGCAAGTGATGCCCTGGTGATTACACAATGACTAGGAAGCACCTGCTTGATTACTAAACAAAGCCAAATAAGCTCCACAGGATCAACATTGTGGCTGCTGGGAAGGGGCAGGACAGTCCTTTTCCCAGGGCTGGCTTCAATCATTTCAAAACATGTATTCCCAGCTACATATCCAGGTTGTGTTCTAGGTAGGTACTATAGATAATTTAAAAAAGATAATGCAGCCATTAAATATTTCATTATGGCAAAAGGGTGTTCTAGGACACACGAAACCCACCTGGTATGGTTTGGGCACATCTGCTGACCTCTGTCCTGCTGGTTCCAAATGAAAGCTCATTGGCAGGAGCATCTTCTGAGGTCGTGGAAATCCAGCCTGCAATTTATCCTAACTGAAATCTGAAGTAAACTTGTTAATATTGTTTAACAGGACTGTTTGTCCTTCGTCTGAAAAGGTTTGTGACCTGAAGCAGTGGGTACCTGCACTTGGATAGAGGCATACACTCAGCCTGAAGTGTGATAACCCCTCCACACGTCTTCATGGGCTTCTTTAGGTACTGCTGGGACCATACTCACATGGAATTAGTAGGGAGGGTTGGGTATATGTCAGGTGGCCTTCCTGCTTCTGAGTGTTATTACAATGGGTTACTCATTCAACATGGTTGAATAAATGGTTATAAACAGTTCCAAATAAGCAATTACAAATTAATAAATGACTGAAATTAACTGTTCAACCATATCGGTAGACATCTGTGATGATTTTGGCAACTCTACTTTCAAAGTGGTATCCCTAGATGCCACTTTCCAGTATTGTTGCACTTGAAAGTTTTGAATGAGGTGTTTTATTTAGTATCAGGTTAGATGCATCATATCAAAAATATAAGGTAATCAAAGTGAAACAGAACACTTCAGTTTTGACAAAGTAAAATGATTCTGTGAACATGGGTTGAATTATTTTTCTCTGACATTTTTTTTTCTTTGAATGTTTGGTAATTTTGGAGCTTTGTTCCAGTTTGGAATAAAGCCATATTTCAAGACCTTGCATGAGATGGATCTCCTGTGTTTGACACAGCTCTAATTTGCATCTTTTTCTACTATGAATGGGAAAAACCTCAAAGGGTAAACAATTGTTCCCCTGCTTCCCTCACTGAGCCTTGTTGAAAGTGAGCTGCACTCAAGCAATAACTGCGGTAAACTTGTGCTTTTTACCAATCATTCATATTTTCATATTCAATAAATGAAATTTTCATGCTCCTTGCACCCTTCTCATGCCCCTGGTATGTAAAATTCAAAGCTAGCTCATCTTCAGTCACAGCAGAATGGCTGAAGGCAGTTATTTTTTTCCTCTTCCATCTCCTTTGTTAAGCAAGAGAATACATGTAAAAAGATAAAAAGATAAAAATTCAGAGATACTGAATCAATAGATGCAAAAGGTATCACTGAGGGTCTATAAAGTCAGGTGCAGAAGGCAAAGTTATTTGATTATTTTGGGCAGGGACAGAGGAGTGTGACAGAAACACAAGAATGGTGATTTAGGTTTTCTCAATGGAAATGTGTAACATCTTCCTCTTCCTCAGACCTGATGGCATTCATGTCAATGGTCACGAAGCTTGACTCTGACAAACAACTCAAGGCATTGCTGAAGAGTGAGAAAATAGTTATGCCTGGAGATGAATGGAAAAGTCAGTCACCCCCAGTTGTACGTTGAAAACCTGACAGCAGACAAAGAGCAGGCTCTGGGTGACACAAAGCCAGAGGTATGGACTTCAGACTTCCCGGAATTTAAATAACGTTACTGAATAATACATGTTTATCTTAGAGATCATTCTTAATTTGCCTGCTTTGAAGCCTTTTGTTCCATTTGATGCCCTACACTACTACAAAGGCCGGCAGCATCACTCAGAAACATGGGTGGGTTTTTTTTGATGTGTCAAGATGGGCAGTACTGGGAGAGAGAGTTAATGCTATGAAGAAGACAAGTGGTAATGAACAAATGAGCAGTAGACAAAGAATAACAACCAGCATCTTGTCTCCCCTCACATGTACTGGAGACACAAAGCAATCTTTAATAATGGTAGGGGTGCCCTAAATAAAAAATTTCATTCACCTCACTTGTAAAATTGAAAATTGTCATTTTCTTTGAGGCAGTTCAGGTATCTTGGAGGTGACTGCTTCTCTTTTGTGGTTGAGAATTGCAAATGAAGTGCTTCAAAAACTTCTACTGTTATTTGTGACTCAGTTCAGAAAAAGGATATTGGATTCTGAAGAATGAAAGCAGAGGAGAAACTTCATTAAAATATGTATTTCTAATTAAAATGTCAATAACTATTAAGATTTATGTATTTTAACAATTAAGTCTTGTGAGAAGAAAAATTGTGGTCTTCTCCATCATGACAGAAATCCTGAAATCCACCTATTCAACCTCATGGAATCATAAAATGCTGCCTTTACATTTCAATAGAAAAAGGCATTTTTGCACTGTGCAGTGAAGTATGAACACTATTGACTTCTGGATTTGTATGTGTGCAGTACCTAGTTACATGTTTACAACAGCTCATTTGCCTCAACATGTCTGCAATGTGAAACTCGTGAATTATGCATATCACTGGTGCCAGCAGTCCTAGAAAGTGATTAAAATTCTGAAATTTATGTCTCTAGAAATGTGTCTGTCCCTAGAAGACCTGCAGAAGCAGCTTAAGTCTAAAGAAGATTTCGGGAGGTCAGAGCTACTAGATTAAATGATTTTGCACCAAATTCAGTGACTGTATGAACAATGCAAATCTTTTTTGAAGGCAATAGTTATTATACATGCTTATTCCACAGTTCAGTTTACTTCTCAGTGCTTAAGATGTTTGAAGAGCACTCACATTTACACAAACACTGTTGTTCCTTTTAATTTTAATGTCTTAATTTCATGAATTCAAACAGATTACAGATGTCATGATACCTAATTAGAATATTTTACTCTTTTGCATAATAACCAAAGCACATTTAAAAAAAAAAGGAAGGAATTTTTATCTGTTTAGGACAGAGTCAAATGAGTATCATACACGTTAGACACAATCCTACTAACGATTTTCCCAGGACTCCTTTGTTGGCATTCTAGATAGTAAATATAAAAGTAGCTTTAAATTTTTGGTACATACCAACTCAGTTTTGAACAAAGAAGTATGATGTCACTTCATAGGTCCCAGTCCATCTCATCCATACAGAAGTTACAGCGTGTACTCCGTGAATGTTATCTAGAAGTCAAAAGCATCAGACTTTTGGGAGGATCAATCCTGATTAACACTATGTTTTAAGCGCATACAAGATTTACGAAATAGAATAATTTGTTAGAAATGTGACAAATTAAGTTGTCTGATTCTGCACCTACTACATATAGCATGGAACAGGATGAAAAGTTCTATATTATCCCCATGGAATCATCCCAAATGAGTTTATTCTATATTGTCTTTCTATTATCTTATTTTCTTGATAAAGGTTGGGCCATCTTTACCAAAACAGAGGGCAGCAGAGAATGAGGAGTAGATGACTAAGTCATGGTCCACTCACTTTTCAAGCAGATTTACCTCTGAGTCGTTCTCATTCCATCACAACAGATGTGTAAATGATTTATGCTACTTTTTAGTTCAAGTAGGAACAGTAAAACTAAGTACATATGTTTTGTAGCAGATAAAGCATAACTCCATGCAATCAAGTCTTTGATGCTTTAAATTCAAAAATAATGGAGCAGAAGGTGGTACAAGGGTCCAGAGAGGTAGTGCTGATAGTTGGATCTTTAGCATTTCTGACATACAGAAACATCACCAGCACATGAGGCACTCATCTCATGTTGAGGACTTGTCCAGGGAAGTTCAGAGCTGTACTGACTGCCTTGTGCTCTCAACAGCTTAATATGATCCCTAGCTCTTGATTTCTGCTGACTATAAAGCTATACACTTCTTGTCCTTATTATTGTCTAAGATATTTCCTGGAAAAAATTATATTTAGTTTTCAGAACAGGTCCCTCCTATCTGGAAACTTATTTTTTTGGCAGAGTCCACAGAGGTGACAAAAGCTACTTGAAAACTCCTCTCTGGTGTCTCATCTGGACATATATTGGATTCTTTCTGGTTAACTTGAAAATAGCAAAGAGAGGACCAACCTGAAATTACACCACAGGAACAAATTCTCCAGAGACAATTCTGCTGACAGATCTGTTTCAAAATACTTAAATTCTGGCTGTGTCCCATCACTCTCCAAAAGCTAAAGAGAGCAGATGTCCTGAAGTGGCTAAGCAGCACTATGACTTCCCTACACCACAGGATCACCAGATGTCCTCTGCAGGCAGTCCAAAGATTGCTTCTCAGTGCCGAGCCTGAGGAAAGAGCTGAGGATCTGGCACAGCTTTAGAAATTATTTCCCTTGTAAGTGTATCCTCTGGTTTTTCTTTTCTCCAAAAATGGAGTTGTTTGAAAATAAAGCTTTTAAAATATCCAGGCAGAGATGAGTGTGCAGCCTTCCTTTATTTCAACAATCTCCAGGGCTGGTCATTCTACACTGTCAACAAAGTTGGGCCCTAAACTGGAAGGATCCAGTTTTCTCTTGGCTGTATGACCCAGATTTCATTAATTCCAGTTCAAAGCGCAAAGACCTTGGAGAAAGAAAGACAACACAGTACTGAAGAAAGAAAAGAGGATGGGGAACAAGCCTCCAAGGGATTCCAAAACAGAGTGAAAAGGAGTCGAGACAAAGAGCTCGTAAGATACTACCCTTGTGGGACAGTGTGAGAGGGTGAAGAAACTTAGTTCATTCCCAGCAGATGTTACTCCAAAAACTCCAAGGACCCTTGTTATACCCGGGCTGCTGGACCTTTCTATCAGGACATCACTGCTGCCCAGCCCTGCCACTCTTCAGCCTGGGCTGGCCCAGACCTGCACACACCTCCTGAAGGTCAGCTCAGCAATTCCCTTCCCAAATACTGTCCTGTCATGTCCAGCTTCCCCACGAGTCAAACATTATGTTAACATATCGAACAAAAGTAACCCATAAAAATAAGGAAATTCATGAAACTGTGACTGATAAAATGTTCAAAATTAGTTCTGACTGTCCATGATGAAGTTCCCAAAGGCCTGGCCGCTGACAGAAAACATTACCCACTCACCTTCTCCCATCTTTATTTGGAAAGGATTTGACAACTAGGAATGATATTCCCTTCTCAAAACAAGCCTTCTGTTAAGTGTTTTACAGGTGCTCTAGGGATTCTGGCAAAGTACTCACTTTTTGTACAGTTTATCTGGAGAAGAAATCTCCATTTTATCAGATGATGCTATAAACTGAGATGAGAAAACAATTTACTCTTGATTATTATTTTGGTTTCAAGAAAGTAGCGAATCTGCACATGGGATAAGGGGAATCTAAACAGAGGGAAGTGCTAGAAAATTTAGATCAATGCTAGAAAATAGTTCTAAGTATACATAGCTAAATACATATCTATATACACATCAGTATTTTTTTTATTGTATAAAAATCTACATTTACATACATTGCTTCAAGCAAGATTCATAAAAGTCTCACAACAAAGTTCAAGGACACAGGGAACAACATTTCATGCTGACTGCTGAAGTAGGAAAAAGCTGGAGGGCAAAACTCCCCAGGGTTCCCCAGGCAGCCCACCATACCTGCATTCTGTGCACCCAAACCCAGCATACACAGCTTTATAACTTTGGAGGGGAAATCTGTTTATGGTAGAGGTGAGCACTGCCAATATGATCCAGATCACCTCACTGGATGCCTTCTGGGCCCCCAGGTGCATGCTGTGCTTTGGCAGTGCCATGGGGCATTGTTGTCAAGCCAGCATTCTTTCACAACCTCCATTTCCTCTGAAACATTGGAAAATGGTTACTGTTTTGGAGCACAACCCTCAAAGTTTGGGGGAAAAAAAAAAAGTTCTTCATACAAACAGGAAATCCCAGTTGTCTTGACCCAAGAGACCCAATGACACCAAAGAGAGCTCCACCTCCAGCTTATGAGTGGTGCAGCATATGAGTGGCTGGTCCTGTCAAAAGGGGAGTATGAGCAGACCTAAAAGTTTTATAGTGGATCAGAGTAACCAATTTTTCACTGAATTAGATTTAAACTGTAATTACAGACTCATTTTGTATTCTGTTAAACTAAAAGGTGCTTCTAAATATAGTTCTCATACATGAAATCGTCAAAGGAACAATATGACTGGTAATATTTTTTTTAAAGACAGCAGACCTGTTCTTTGTGTAATAACAGGGCAACATGTATAAATAAATTTAGTTCTGCATAAGATATTGAGGAGGTCAAAGTAATTCCTTTTTCCTCTCTGTGACTGGAGTTTGGATAGGCATACGAATGAAAGAAAAACTTCCAGCAATCAGTGATGCTCTTTTTCCCTTTACTTTAATTGATCCACCCTTCTATATTCCAAGAAGGAATCTAGAACAAAAAAAGTCTTAACATAGCTGACACTTTGAAATTTTCCAGTATTTTAATTAAGTTCCAGAGTCTGGGAAAATTTGTCAAACTTTCTCTTTGAAAATAAGACAGGCTTAACCTTCAAGGCACTTTCCCTGGGTTGTTAATACAGCTCTTACCCAAAGCTGTGTTAAGTAGTGAGGTAAGACTAGGTGTGCTTCACATCCTTTTGAAGTGAGTAGAAAGATTCTCATGGTCTTCAGTGGGCATGGACTCAAACTCATAATTCTAAATTTAGACTCACGCCACTAACTGCTCCATAATTTTTTTTGTTCGTTGTGTTTGTAATCAGAAGAGAAAGAAAGAAGTATTATACTCCTTATGTATATTCATGCTTAGTCCAGGAAAAACACTTTTTCCCACCTTTTAATAAGACTGTATTTTCATTAGAAGAATTAGAAAGATTGAAGGCAAACAAAATCTGAAATAAAGCTGAAGAAGGCACTCATTAGGTGATGCAAAAGGAGAGAACAGACTGACACAAATTATGTAAGATGAAAGAGAACAGAAATGATGGCATTAAAAATAGGTCAAAATTCAGAATGTCATTTCCTTGCTCAGAACATTATTGTAATCTAGTCTTGAACTAGATTTAAATTACAAAACCAGGGGCAGAATCTGGCAGACCAAGATTGGCACACTAAATGGTTAGTCTAGCCCTAAGAAGTTTAATGACTAATCCTGCTTGGTTTTGTCCATTCTTATTCAGGAGTAAGAGCTGAGTCAAGAGATCAGAAGCTGATGAACCCTGCAGAATCTAGTGGGAGCATTTTTGCAGGACTGGCCTCTATTCCCACAGCTTTCCTTTCTTAAATGTTCGCTTTTAAGAATAGTGCTTGAAAAAGACTGGTGTCCTAGGAGACAAACTGATCTTGTGTTTTCCTTTGATGCAACTTTAAAGGTGAGATCTGCATTCCACAAAGCGAGGACAGTAGTCCAGTCCAGGTGGGTGATTTGGCAACACAATAATGCACATGAAGACTTTAGTTCTGGGCTGCACCTGCATTGTTGCAGTCAGTGCTCTGTACAGGGAAACAACTCAAATGATTTTGGCATATATAACAGGTAAGAAAGCCCAGGCGAGTGGAGATTCCATAGATAAACCTACATTGTCTACAAAGGAAAAGCCTTTGGCATGCTAGATAATATTTGAGATTAATTAACAGTTTGTTTAACAAAGCTGTAGCCAGACATCTTTAATCCAAACACCTTTGCAAAGCACATTTATATGCAGAGCTATGGGCAATTACCAAAAGTGCTATTCCATAATAAAACAAAACTCATTTATGAAATAATATACATGTGTTAATACACGAAAACAAAGAATAATATACACTTACATATAATATAAAAATAACTGTACAAGCCAGACACTTTTGACAAGATCTCCTGGACACTTAAAGCACAATAAACATCTGTTTTATATTTGAATGCCAAATCTTAAAAAAAGCACTCTTGTTAAAAGTCCAGCTCCTTATTTTAACTAAATTACCAGGTGTTTATAAAGCATCATTCTCTTGTGAAACTACAGTAAACAGCAGAGATACAAACCCCAGTAAATTGAGAGTGCAGGCTTCAGCTGTCAGGATGTCAGTGGTAAGCTTCAAGCTGCTCTGTTGGTGTGTATTGGTGCTGTGACAGATGTACACTGATCATTTGAAGGAAAAGTGAATGAGTTTAGGAGAACAAGTAGAATTGCCAAACAACTCATGTTTAACACAGGAAAAAAAGGACAATGGAAAAGTTAAAAAAAAAGAGGAGTTTTAGTTGAGGATGTCTTATTTTGTTTTGTTATTCTTCTTACTATGTCTTTACTGGAACACACTAGAATAAACTCTCTGGTTTGTAAAATAACACCATTGGGCACAGAGCAGATTGAATTCAATCGGAACATCTTTTCTGATCATTTTGTTACATATGAGCAATGTTTGTGATTATGCCTTTTTTTTTGGCAGAAAACACCAAAACAAACCATAGCATTGCTGCAGAATGTGGAAAACCTTCTCTTGCTTGTATAGATGTATAAATATATATCAAATTAAACAATGGTATTATAAATTAGCAATTAAAAACTTGTAGAAATATGATAAAGAAAGCTAAGGAAATATATGTTGCTAAGAAAAATAAGATTTTTTGGGGGTGTGTACTGCCTCCCCTGCAATCCCTTAAAATGGTATGAACACATTACTGAATTGCTTAAATCAACAGTGTTATTAATATTATAGATAAGACACAAATAATATATATTGTGTATAGATACATGCAGACACACTTCAGCCTCTACCGTTAGGACCTGAAGAGAAAAAAGGAGATACAATCATATGGTTCAATGGCTATAAACTCCCTTGCATCACATTGCTCAGGACATAACTTAAAATCTTTTTATTAGAGATGAATATTTTTATATCGAAGAGCCTATGCACTATAAATCCAAAGGTTGTTAGAGAACAGTAGAAATATGCAATGCTGCCAGAAGGCAAAGAGTGGAAGCAGAAGGATCACAGTAATTACAGGTCAGTTATTCTGGCATCACTGTTAAGAGAAGTAATGGAAAAGCTGATAAGGGCTTCAACCGGTACAAAATTAAAGGATGAGAGTACAATTGGTGCCAGTCAAGATGTCTGTGCAGAAAAATATGTCTTGCCAAACATTTTGATGAAAGCAACTACGCAAACATAGGACTTGCATAAGACATTTGACTTAGTACCTCAGTGTAGCCTGATTAAAGCATTAGCAGTGAATAAAGCAGGTTATGGGAAGAGTGAAGAATGAGGGCAATGCCAGCACATGGAAGCACACACCAGCTCCCTGCCTGATATTGCCCTTGCGTGAAGCCAAGCTAACCATTGCCAGATAAAGCATGCAGGAAAGGAGACTAGAAACAGTCTATCATCAGAGGACCATGACAAGGAAACACCAAGAAACAAGAAATCCTGAACACACTGGCAAAGCCCCCCAACTTCAATAAGCAGAGTTTTTCATATAAGGTTTGTAAAGAAACCAAAGCCTAGGAAAATTCTGTAGAGCTTCAAGTGAACATGTATTATGAGACATGCACTTAAAATCTGGATGGAGATCAGAGTGTCCAAAACTCTGAGGTTCAGTCCAAAGTAATGGACAGGTTCGATTCCATTACAGAGAGAGCATTTGGGGGATTTGTGGCAAAATATATAAACTGATTCCTGAAAGTTGCAACAGGAGATCTGAATCATAGTGCATTCCAAGTCCTACCAAACAACTAAGTCTAATCCTAACAGATTTTGTGTACGTTCATCACAACACAGATGCTTTCATGTCTCAAGTCTCTTGGGAACACTATGTGTTTTGTCTGCTTTGTTTCTTAATGATTTGCAAACTTTTAAAACTTGGCTGTGTTACTACTTTGCTTGTGGGTTCAAGAAAAGACAAGAATCTATAAACCTTTGATCCACATGCTACAAATGCACTAGGAAAGAAGAGAAGAAAACACAGGGCTGTCAACAGGAAGATATAAGGGTTGGTTTGTGTAAATGGGGATAATTAGTTCCAAGAAATGCGATATGGGAATTCTTTTGGTTTTTCTTTCTGGAAAATAAACTTCTTTATGAGAACAACTTTTATGTAAAGTATTTTAGATAATATGCCAACAAGAGAGACAGAAAAGTTGCATTCAGAGGTGTCTCTATCTTACTAGAGAAGTTTATCCAGCAGAACATGCTGCAGTGTGACAGACAACTGCTAAACTGGCTGGACCAACTCAAAGGCAGTAAGTGACTGTCTGGGGATGGCAATCTTCCTTCACCTCATCTAGATGGCTGTGAATTAAATCCTAAATAAAAGCTGGGTTTCTGGTCCAAGTCAGTTGTCTTGGCTCCCTCTATAGTCGAAGGAAAGAAATAGGCACTTCTGAATGGCAACTGAGCCCATGAATACCAGCCCTTTGTCTTTGCTGGAGTGACATGTCTTGATCCCAAATGGCTCTAGAGGGAATCTTGATGGGAAGCATGGCCTGGAACTCAAACCTTCAACAGCCAACACCAGGTGAGGTGAATTATAACAAGTGGTACAACTGATACACATATTTAAAGCCAAAATACAACTGTGGCCATTAATTTATTCACGTGGGTCAAGTTTCAAAAATCCAGATAAGCACTTGAGATTTGACTCAGGCTTTATAGATATCCAATTTCATATTTGAGTCAAATCTAGCTATAAACAGAAATGTGAGAACCTTATACATATATATATATATTTGAGAAGAGTGCTGTGAAAATCACTAGCTGAGAGGGCAAAATGAGAGGGGTGCTTTACAGCTTTCCCTTGGCTCAAGGGAGGCATAGAGCAACTTGTATTTTACCTACAACCCTCTCCAAGAGAGTGGGAGGAGGGTTGTTCTCAGTATTTCAGCTTTGGTGCAGGGTCTGTGCAAGCTATAATTTGAAAGTAATTGTGGTAATTACTGTAACTACAAAGTTAAAACGCACAACCTTAATTTTGTTCACATAAATCTGTGCCAGTAATGGCACCATCCATCATTTGCTGTTAAAACAGGAACAGGTGTTAATCTACACTCAGCAATGGGTGCAATGCAAGTGAGCAATAAGCAAAGTGCCAAAAAAGAAAAACCACTGTCAAAGCTCTGTCACAGAAAAATAGTTTTCAGTAATATCTCTGTAATTGGACTCAACTAAAGAATGAAAAATTATTTGACTTTTCAATGACAGGGATTGTTAATGAACCCAATTTTTCTCTTCTACCTTGATTAGCTTTCTGTAGGAAGATCCATTTTAGCTTTGTATAGTGTAGCTTGGGGTAATAGACATCCAGCTGCTGTAATCTTGTCAGTACTCCCACTTACAGAAAAGCAATTTTTTTCTTCTTAGATAGGCTGCTGAACTATTACCGGGTTTTCAAACATAATGGAAAACAGCACAGAATAGAATTTAAATATTACTTTAACAGCAATTTTGTTATTTTTCTGGTTTCAACAGCAGCCTTATAAGACTTTAAAATGCCTTGCACATCCTGCACTCCCAGGCACATAACCTATTCTCCCAGGGGTCTGGATGTCACCCACAAGATACCCTTGGCACTAGAATGTTTGGTCTTCTGCTCACTGCCATACACTGCTACCCTCCAGAGCAAGAGGATAGCCAAAATCTCCCATGGGTTTATTGTGCAAACTGGTTTGTTCAGCAGAACTCAATTTATCAACAACAGGGCCCATTTTAAGCACATAGCAAAGCATTTCCCATATGCAATCAGACTGGTGTACTGCACTGTAGGTTCACACTTTTCATTTCAGAGAGTTCTAAAGGAAATGCCAGGTGCATCTGCATGGTTTTGCCTAAGTAAATGAGTGCATTTGTGCTGCCCAATGCTATCACCTTTTTTACCAGACGCATGTTTGTGACTGCACAGCCAAGAGACATTTTCATTAAAAGCATGAACCTGACCTTGTCTCTCCTGTGACACACACTGCAACAGCCCTCGGGAAAGAACAAGGTCAGCTGCATGCTCTGCCACCTGCTCCAGGTGATGAGGGTACTTACAGCCCTCTCTGGAGAAGCTGAGTCAGGGGATAAAAGCATGATCCGTGCCAGTTATGGAAAGGTGAGGTGAAATGACTGGAAGACTTTTGTAAGCAGGAAGAAGCCTCGAGGTACCACGGGTGAGTCAGCTTTTGGGTAGCTTCACACTTCTGAGAAGCTGGTCCTAGAGGACCTGGTCAAAAAACAAAGAGCAAAACATTTTTCCCTAAACAGTTTTTCATAAGTGCTTTACAATGGCAGGTCTACCTTTGTCTCTTTTACAAAAGGGGAGGTTGAGGCACAGAAGAAGTATATGAATATATGTATATAATATTGACTACGTTCTTCAAATTTGAGAAGAATTGTCTCCTGATATTGAAGTGGTGCTTTCTAAAGAGGATCAGTAAACAGAATTTTCAACTCAATGGCTATTCTAGAACCCAAAAATAAATTATTGCAAGGCATAAAAATGAGCTGAAATATTAATAATGACATGAGACACAAAGGTGCAAAACATGGCTTACAGCCACTGAAATATTCTATTTTAGAGGTTCTTTTTATGCTGTTAAACAGATATAATTAGTAATATGATATAAAAATCAAATAATATTACTTAAAGTGATTAAAGATTTCTTATTGTAATGTATTTCCTCCTAAAAAGAAATTACATGAACATGTAGGTTTTTCTCCATTGAAATTTTTGTTTATCTAAGCATATTTCTGCAAAATAGTTAATCTGTGAAACACTTTTTTTCATAGAAAAGTTTTCAGCTTGAGCCTTGTGTTAGGTCTTGTACATGTAGATACTATATTGGATGAGTTCTGTTCTGTGAGATCACTGTTATGTCCAGTGACATCAGTATAAGTCGTGTCATTAATTTAAGGGTTCACTGCTCAATCACATCTTTAGCTTTCTCTGGGTTGAAGGGTTGGAGAAATATATTCATATTGCTAAAAGAGGATGAATGGAAATTTGGGCTGTTGAAGCACAAGTGCTGTTTGAAAAAGTTGTGCTATTCATATTATACACAAAACTCTCTGGTATATAGAGATATGGATGAATTGCTGTATATAAAACTGATATAAATACACCACATTTAAATATTGTGTGCTGTCCAAAATGATACCTTGTAAGACAAAATTCTGGGTAATGACCATACACAAATGCTTTAACCCAGCAATGTGCTCGGAAGAACAGATTTTGCCTTAAATGGCAAAGGGAAGATGAGTATTGACAGACGAGATGTAATTTAACTGAAGCTTCTCAAGCACAGACTAGGTCACATATTTGCCATCAACAGCTTCAATGTCTGAAGACATAGGCAGTGATGGAGAAGCAGAAGGGAGAAATGTCCCTGGCTGAAGCACAGCTGGCACCTGCCCGGGAACGAGCCAGCACTTCCCCTCACACAAACACAGCTCCCAGGGCTGGGGAGAACAGAGAGTACAGGGCTAAAAGTTGGCAGCTACTTATCAGCAAATAAGCTGGAGACAAAAGATATCTAAGCATGGAATTACATTATCCTAATTCCAAAAATACAGACTGCTGGTGCACACAGCCCTCTTGGACAGCCAGGGAGGAACTGTATGGACTTTCTAAGTGCAGGATGAAAGAGCTAACATAGTCACAATCACGACATTAAAAAAAAGCACAAATACACCTATAGTTTGGGAAATGTAAGAAAGAAAAAATAAAGTGTCGAGATGGAAAAACATTTTTGGAACATAAACGACTTAATAACTAAACCCAGTTTTCTTGATTTGTATCAATGTATAACTAATCATACCCGGGGAGTGTCTTCAACACATCTTGAGATAGAGTTTGACATATTATTAGCACATATTGACATACAAAAGCTATATTCTACATGTTTCAGATACTGAGAAAAAGCAAGTTTTAAAATGCCAGTTAAAAACAACCTCTATCTGGTGTTCCTGAGGTTGTGAAGTGATGTGACTCCTTCGGTGAAAGAGAAGTACCTGCATGGAACAGCTGGCACGTCTGATCTTCATACATGGTCTCCCCTTGATTTCACTGGATTTGGGATCAGCTGCCGAGAGCACATGGATGTGGGTAATGGATCTGCCTAATTTGAAATGTCAGGCTTTAAGAAAGAACAGGAGTTAAGCAGTACACCCAGGAAATGAAACATTTTGCAATACAGAGGAAAAAAAGTGCATAGGTTATGTTTTTCATATGAATATAATCAGATATTGTAGGTATTCTTTCACCTTTCCATCTGATCCTTGCAAATTAATCAATGAATGAAGGCTTTCCCAAGTGATCTTGTTTCAGTTTATTTTGGTTTATATACGTAATTAATTTATTTTTCAAAAGAACTCTGAACTGAAAAAATCAACACACATCTTTCATTTATCAGACATCTAATTTAAAACCTGATATTAGTACTGGAGATTTCAAAAGGAAAACCAAAAAAGGATGTTTCTTGTTTTGTTTAAGAAAATCATTAAATGCAAAAGCTGTAAATCACAGAGATGGCCTTAGTGCTGACAAATAGACAAACTCCAGGAAATTTAAATGTAAATTTCACATTCCATGTTAAGAAAAGAAACCTGAAAGAACAGATAAGAAGAAGGGGTCATTGTTCATTTTTACCAATGCTCTGTTAATATAAATGCTCATTTGCCAGGTAGCAGAGGGGTGCATTTAAAGTAGTAGCATATTACGTTGTGCACTCCACTTTTACCTTCATAATTTTTCCTAGCAAAAGTGTTTTAAAATGCCTGAAATTTTAACTCTATGTTTCCAAATTTGCAATTTTTTTGTATGTTTTTCAACTGCTGAATTTATTGTTCCAATTATTATTTCTTTTTAAGTAATAGGTTTCTATGCACTGGTAGATTAAACAAAAGAAGTGGCGGGTGGAATCTGAGCTCTCATTATATAAAATGCTCCTATCCCTCTGGCTTTAGAGATAACTTTCCAAGGATAAATTGCTTCAGTAATTAGTTTTCCTGAATATATTACATATCACTGCACAAATTTGTGAAGAGAATTTGTTGTATAGAACACAGAAAACACATAAAGTGTGTCCTAGGATTGACAGAACTGCACAATCCAATGTAAAAGACTACCACAGTGGTCTTTTAGGGTTATGGAGCTTTTTGACTTGTGTATGCTTCAATGCTGGCTTTGTTTTCCACTGCTCTTCTTGTCATCTTTAAATTAAAAAGAATTAAACATAAGTTGTGTATTTCTTTATACTGTAGTGGCTTAGATCCCCAAATGGGTAGTTCTAAACCAACAACTACAACAGTACTGAGTGTCCTTTACATGCTCTTAGGATATAAATGCAATTTTTTTTAATTTCTTCTGTTATCATTTGCATCTCTTTGGCAGACTTGAAACTTATAAAATTAATAATAACATTCTCTACATCATACACTGATTAACTATCAAATGCCCACGCCCTAAATATGGAAGCCTTTTTCTTTAATTTTATTTTGGTCAGTGCACCATTTTTTGTCAGAGTGAATTTCAAAACTTGAGCCAGAATCAGCCTGGTGCCACATGGCTGTTTGTGGCAGCATGTGAGAGGATGGCTGCACATTGGGCAGTATCGGGCTGTGGAGCCCCACGTGGAAATTTGGCCCTAACTTAGTGTTGTAAAAAAGAAATCAGTAAAGTGAGAGAGAATTACAGAGAATTTGGTGATACAAAGAAAGAGAAAGTCACTAGATATGAAAATCTGGGATAGAAATGGAATAATACTGAAAACCCTTATTTAGTCTTCTGGAGTCAAATGATGACACCATAGAAATCCATAGTATCTCTTCCACAGCCTTATGTGGGACCTGGATTTCATCTTCAACAGCCAGGAATACCCTGCAGCAAATATTTCCATCTCTAAGGACAGAAAAGGAAAAAACAATACAAGTATTACTAGCATACAGAGTTAATGGATTAAAGACATTAAATCCTTCAGAATATAATAAAATCTTGCATTTTTATTTTTAAAAACAGTGCAATCGTGTTGAAATGTGCGGCTGAGCAATTTCTTCCCTTTTTTGTTTTTTTATATTGCATGATGACATCAGCTAACGCTGCATCACTTCTCAGGGATTTTGTGCAGAATCTTAATGTTTACACTAACAACGTAATTTAAGAAAGTATATTATGTAAATCCTTGAATCTCCTAGGGTCTAGGAATGAAATGTAATGCTAATTTGATTTACTAATTTGTTCTCTCTCCCCAGAAACACACAATTACTGCTTTTGAAAGACTTTTTTTCTTTTTTCCATCACGCTACGACTAAATTGAAAGCTGAGTCGGCAGCAAAGCCCAGGCTGGGAACATAGAGGAGCTCTGCTACTCAGGCTCTGACTAGCCAGAACACAGAGTACCAGGAGATTTATTTCTGAAAACGGAATGTTCATTATCTCTTTTTTTTTCCCTTACAAGAAATGGAAACAATATAAGTCTTCTTGAAGTTCCATAATAGTAATCTAAACGTGAAATGTGAGCTGAAAATAACGTGTCTCTCCATGTGTGTCTAGAAGAGAAAGGCCTTGTAGCTCTGTGCGTGTCTGTCTGCAGGAGGGAAGGCGGGAGGTTGTGTATGTGTGTCTGTGTACAGTAGTGTAGAAATAGTTCATCAAATGAGTGGTTTCCTGTCCTGATCTGTAGGGTTTTTTTTCCTTCCATGAAAGGAAATGCAGATAATTGATCTGACTTCCATCAGCACATAAAAGAGATTGTCGGCAATTTGTTTTCTGAAGGGCTACTTAAATACATGGTGATGTGGTGAGCAGAAAAGATCACCCACGAATTCTGCAGCACTCACAGACCCATGGTGGGCACACCCAGAGGACCAATACATTCCGTCATTCACAAAGTATGACTTTCCTTTCTTTCTCTCTCTCCTTCTACCTCTTTTTTCTGCTTTAAGGATACGCAGTGTCCCTCCAGGTTCTGCAGTCTGGGTTTGATTAAATAATTATAAACTTCAAGCTGCAGATCTATCATTTACATTCCTGAACATGCCAACATGTGCCTTTTGTGGCGATGCCAACCAATACCAAAGCTTCAGTCATTATTGTCATTGAAAATACAGTGGTTCAATGTTTGTGCTATTTCCTGGATTTTGGCAATATAATGTTGCCCAGCAATTTGCTGTTAGTGCCAACAACACTAAAGAACTTCATAATAAATCCTTTCTATATTTACTCAGTCCACCACTGTGTCACTGAAATTAGCATTTTACGATCTTATGCTCCAAGGAACCTATTTTCTCTCTTTTAACTCCATGCTATTATGAATCCCAACAGAAAATCCTTCAAAGCATGGTTTGCTTTAGATTTTCTGTATAACGATTGCTGTCAGTCATGTTTGTTTTCTGAAAGGATGTGGAGCTTGCAGCTTCATGGTAGATGATAGCAAAGATAAACCAAGTTAATAAACAAGACAGAGTGTTTAATTTAGAGATAATACAGAGATTGCTTTAAAATGTCAGATGCCTTCATGCAGGCTTAAGTACAGAAGACAAAATTAACAGAGAAAGATACCAAAAAGTAATAGGACCAGATCTGTCTCTGAGGTTCGGATGGACCAAGTCTGCTTATTTGAGTGACAAGCAGAGTCGAGACAGATGGTTTGACTCCTCTGAATGAAAACATTATGCTAATGGAAGACAACAATAACCAGTGTAGGGGCCTTACCAAAGGACTATTCTCAGGGATACTCTAGCCAATGCACCAGTCATTGGGACCATTGGGGCTGAAGTACTGTTGCAGCTGGGTAATCCAGCCCTTTGCTTAAAATGGTGTGGAAGAGAATAAAAACAGTGCCTTATGCACTGAAATCCTCAGAGGAACTCCCCTGTGAACCCTGAGTTTGGGGTCTTGTCTAAGTGGTCAGTGTGGTGACAAATTCCACTCATTTTTGGTTTTACCAAAGGCTGGTGACACTGCAGGCTCTATCCACTGGGAGAAGGAATAGGTATGGTTCAAGCAGGGGAGCAGCTAGTACTAAAAGAATTCAGAGGAGAATGAGAAGCAAGGATTTTCTAGGAAAAGGAAGAACAGGTTTGACAGAAGGGAGAGAGGGCAATAGTTTTTGCTTTTGCAGTGAGGAAAATGAAAGCAATACTTTCTGGAAAGAAGAGGATGACTGGTGAAGAGACTTAGCAAGAGGCACAACAAGGGTCCCAGTGTAGTTGTATTGGTTGTTGTTGCTGAAACAGATGGAGGTTGGAATTTTTTTGAGCAATAGAAACAGCATCATTGCTATCCTCTCAAAACCCGCAAAAAGCTCAAAAGATTTTGCTGCATTTTTTGTCATATAGCAAATCCACCTCATACCCCAGCATGGATTATTTTGGAAACATGCACGTGTGTGCACGTGGTCACAAGGCCAGGGAGGAAACTGCTCTGTAATCTCAGCCGTTGCGGCAAAGGCAGCTCCCGCAGCACCGAGTGATGTGGGTGCACACAAGCTGAGTTACAACTTCCACAGACACAACCCATCGTTATGAAAAGCTCATGGCAGAAGCCATTTAACCCATCTTGTCCTGGCCCCTCACGGAAGTACAAGTGCCATGGCTGCACCAGTGAGAGGGTCAAGGCCCTGAGCAGACTCTCTGGAAGAGGAGAGCCTGGAGAAGATTCATTAATCATGGGACATTCTTAACAAAAAGGATACCACCTCTAAGGGAAATAAGGTATTGACTGGCCAAAAAAAAAAAAAAGAATATCTAATCGAAAAAATAAAAATAGAAGTTATTTGGCTCAGCAGCTCCAGTCCCTCCAGCCTCTCCCTCACCATACCTTGGGGAAGCCCCAGGGATGGCAGTGCTACAACAGCCACCTAAGAACACTCTCACTGCTCTGGCAAAGCAGAGCTCTGGGCAGCACACGAATGGGAATAGGTGACTCACCTGAGAGTCTACTAAAGCTGGAAAAAACCTGAACTTCAGATGAGACTGAGAGCAATTTTGTAAGCAACTTCACAGCATAATCTACATTTTGCTTCTCATGAGGCAGGTGACAGAGCAAGAGTTTTTTATATTGAGTTGTATACTCTTGCATTTGGCCACCTATTAAGCTGTTTGCTTAAGCGTGATAAGGAGAGAGGCCCATTGGATTACAGAGAGAAAATATTCAGCTGGTTGAGTTGTTAAGGCAATAATCTAGTTTTTTCTCTGTTTTGAAGTTTTGTCATATTCATGTAGCAGCGGTGCTTTTCATAACTTCAGTTTAAGCCCCCACAGGTGATGGAAGGGTGTGGAAAACATTAATAAATACAGAAAACAAAAAATGTTCATGCCATGCTGCTTGCATAGCTGGCTGGCTGTGTAGCTGTATATGCAGTCAGCTATATGTCAAATGTCATATGTCCATCAAGTGAAAGCATTGGCATACAAAAGTGCCTAGTTTCTGCCTCTGCTGGGTCTTCTTCTCCTGGTAGAGGAATTCAAACTTCCAGAAACTCTGGGAACTCAGAATATAAAACAGTAAAATGAAAATAAAAATAATCCAAAGAACCAAAACCACCCTGTTTTTCTGTCTCTGCTTTTTCTATTCTTGACGTGCTGTTCAAATTCTTTCCTGGGTTAGATCTGTTGAGCTCAGTGTGTCACTTCTAGAATTCACATGGAAAGACATTTCTGTTACTATTACAAAACACATCAATTTCTGGAGTAAATAAATCTCTTCTGGCGTGGCACACTATTGTGGCTGAATTCTGCTTACAGAAGGATGTGTTGGCTCCTTCCTGTCGGCACTGAGGACACAGGTATGGAAAGTCAGAGCATGAGCTGGTACATCTGGTTAGAGGTGACCTGGGTGAATGGGCTGATGTGGTTTCCAGCTCATCAGAGCAACTCCACTGAACTACATGATGAGCCTACACGTTTTACAAGTTTTAACAGTAAGCAGAGACTGAGCCCTAATTCTGTAGACTTGTGGTGTGACCAGAAACCACCTCCTTTTCTGCTTCTGATTTTCCTCAGTAGTAAGGAAAACTGAGCTACAAGAACAATATTTCACCAACAATTTCTTCTAAAAGTATCCTAATAAAAACACCCTAAAACTAGCATTTATCTACTTCCTTTTATAAGTTTTTTTCTGTTCTGAGTTTTAAGACGGTGGTTAAAAAAAGTGTCTTAATCTTAAATTAAAGAGCATGAAACAGAATAAAAATGATTACTGAAAATAAAAAGAGTTTTGCCATCTCCCTTGTGATTAAATTATTACTCAGTTATAGTAGTCTTTCCCTTAATTTGTCATGAAACGACAGGGAAAACATCTATAAAGCAGGTTCTGGGCATGTAAAAATCTGAATGTAAGCAACTAGAAAAGTAAAAATATATGGAGATTTTGAGATCCTCTGAGATTTATTTTAGGACTGTAAGAACTCTAAGGCTGACACAGTGAATTAGCTCTTAAAGTACAGTCACCTGAGACTGCAGCAATATGTGTCTTGCACAGGAGAGCATGGATAGTACTTACTTGCATTGCCCACAGCCACTATGGACTGCAGTGGTTCCTCAACACTCACTAGAAAACCCAAGTAAGGTAGAACACCAAAATTACAATGAACTTCATTAAGAAAGCAATCATTCAATGACATTACTTACAAAAGACCTATCTCCTCACAATAAAGGCATACCCAGGATCTTTTCAGAAGTGGCTTTCATAGCATGTCATAGAAGTGTTATTTTTGAAATAAAGCTCCCAAGTGTGCAGCCTTGCTAGCCTGGTATGGAGGGAAAAATTTCCCCCTAACTCCCAATAAGGTTTATGCCACTGCCAAAGGCACGAGTCAGGTATTGAGGAGTCTTGTGTGCCTGACTCAGTTACTGGCAGTAACAAATTTCCAGCAAGCCCCAAAACATTTCTGAGAAGCCACACGATTCATGAAGATCCCTGCAGGTGATCAGCATAAGCACCATTTGCCCATGACCCCTGAGGTGAGCAGAACACAGTGCCGGCACATTTCGGCAAGAAGGAGCTGACACCTGACCCTGCTCCAGTCCAGCTGAGGAGGAGGAGGCACTGCTCTCCAGCAGGCAGGCGTGGAGGTAGGCAGGGCTGAAACACAGTGTGTTCCAGTAATTTGGGATGACAGGGGAGACATTGCAGGTTATTATATCTAGTGCACATTGGAGCTTTGTTATGTCTAACTTGTGTGATATTCGGGGGCTCAATACTCTCACCCCAAAGTCTGGGAGGAAGCTTAGGGGGAGAAGAAAAGGTAGCAAGGAAGAACAAAGCCACTACTATATTCACACTGGCCCAACATAGAGACCAGGCCACATTTGGGACTGATTTAGAAAACTATTTGGCAGCATCTGTGGAAAAATGGAAGATCAAATGACACCTTTCTCTAATCTAGGTGATTTCTGCAAGTTAAATATGAAGCATCACAATGAGCCACAGTGATAACCCTTCTACTGTTGAGCTCACATTGGCTCCATTTGACGTGTATGCCTGTGGATGTATACATCCATATCTAATACTTATCAGTTGAGCTTCATAAAAGGCTCTTATCAGTACAGCCTCAAAAATTTCACAGTGGAGATGAAAATCCTACTTAGAGTAATGTAAGCCTGTAGCAATAGCTTGGCCATTTTAGTTACTGTTGGACACCCATTAGTGCTAGTCCATGGAGCCACTCTGTCCCCATAAGCACCTGAAAAATAATTGGGTTAAAATAGGGATATCAGTCTTGATATCTGAGTCAGAGGTAAAGTATCACTAAGCGCTTCTAGAGGACTAAGCAGAAGAACATCAATGGAAGAGACAATTCCCTAAGATCATTCCTCAAAGAATATTCCTGCCTCCTGTTGTGATGACATTCAGTAAGTGAATATTCTCAGACATAATTGTTCTGTTATGAGAAGAACACAGGACAGAGAGGTATTGCTGTCCCAATGAAGGACAGAACTGTAGCTTGTGTGTTTTTATTAGAGCTGAGAATTTAAGAAAAGAGCCCTGTAATATTCATGTCCCCCTGGTGAGTTTATGCATGCTCCCACTGCTCTAATAAAAACATACGATGAAGGTAAATTAGGGCAGACGACTGCTTCTGTCAACACTGAGCAAACAGCATCTTTACGGTTTATGTGTGACTTAGAATTCAAGAATGCAGACTTTGTTTTTCATTGATGGGCTTGTTAAAGAAAATTCTTTGATAGTTCCAGAGGAAAAAGAAATTATATAGAAATGCGAAGAGATTAAAGCAAAGAGAGAACCTTGACATGAGACGGGAGCTTGTTTGATTAGGTCACTCTATAGATGAGAAATAATTAAAATAAAGAAGACAGATGGAGGATGTCAGGTGCTTAAAACAACATCTCAAGTCTACCAGTGCTAGTGTTCATGTGAGCCAAGACTTCTGGCTTCACAGATGTCGAGCGTGTCTTTTGGCTGAGGATCTCAGCAGGATGGGGAGAGGCACCAGAGTTTAGTGTGAGCAGAATGGAGACTGCACAAGTCTGACAGTAATGAAGAACATTTGCTGCTATTAACAAGCAGAGAAGGGTCTTTGCTGACAGAGTTCTGGGGCAGGCAGACAAGCTTGTCTTTAGTCTGGTTCCCTTTTGCTCCTCACCTGCTGCTGATTGCTCAGTCTGCCTTTGCATTAATGAAGTGGTTATTTGCCTTAAGGAGCAACTTGTTGGAGTCCCAGGGGAGCTGCTCCCGCCTGCCTGGTGGCTGCAGTGCCGATGCCAACAGCCGGGCAGGTGGTGGCAGATCAAAAAGAAAAACTCCCACAGAGCTTCTGGGGATTTCCTCACTAATATGCTGATACATACATTAGCTGACTGACTGACACTGCCTAAATATTTGTCCTTTACTGCTATGTTTGGCCGTGATTTTACAGCAATGTTGGTGGTTTGTGATTTAGCCCACTTTATGCATGAGCTGCTTTGACTTTTGCTTGCTGCCCATCTGTAAACCACCACTGCAGGGTTGTAAGGGTTGACATTAGGCGATTTCACCTGAGTTTTCTCTTTCTCAGTGAGAAACAAATGAGTGTTCACCTCCCACCTAGGTGCTGCAGTCAGTAATGGAACATTAATGGACTTTTACAGAAACTAAAGTCTAAACTCCTATATTTACCTTTCACAACACATATATTAGTCCAGCAGCAGGAAGAAGTTCTGTGTCTTCACATCTCTCCGTAAGGTATTTGCACATTTGCTAAATTTCTGCTGAACAGGGAAGCCTGGAAATGACATAAATAAGCTACTGTTTTTCAGCAAGCACCAGGTTCAGATACACCCAGAGCTGAGGGCTGCTCTATAAAAGACCAAGACAGACCAACACTGTTAAAAGGAAACAAACCAGAAATATCTGTCTTTTCAGTATAGTCACTCACAAACTTAACCAGGAAGGACAGACAGGTACCACGACTCTTCTGGTGATCCTGGAAACCCACATCATTTCAGGATCTTTCCCAGTCCCAGTTTGTCCTTACATATAAAATGAAATAGGTAACTTCCTCTTTTTAAAGTCAACTCAATTGGATCATGCATGGTGTTTAACTGCAGTGATAAATACATTCGGTTTAGGAATTCAATTATATCTATGTTCTTCTCTAATAAAGCTAGAACAGCTGGTTGCCAGATCCTCAGAGTACTTCAACTTTGTCAGGAGCATCCAGCATATTTTAAAACCATCTCTTGACCCTACAGAGGAGGTCAATGTTTCTCCTGGCAGCCCACTAGTTATTTTTTAAGTGTCTTGATTTTTTTCTGTGGCGTAATGCAATTTTCCTCATTATCACTACAGATGTTAGACCAAGCCCAGCAAGATTACAGCAGTAGCTGGAGCATATGGTTGAGTCATATGAATAATAATCATAAATCCTTTTTGACATTGGCCCATTATTACATCCTGATCGTGTCCCCTTGGAATCTCTTGTTTGGTGTAATGTTTAAGTCATTATAAGGTATCTCTGGAGGTCTAGATTTATAGAGCTCTCTATTGGAGAAATACAGTATTAGCAGTATGTCTATACAAACATAAAACACATGAATATCATATACTGATATATCTACATGTAATGTTTATGGAGATATACAGGAAAAGCAATTAACAATTGGCAATCACTAAAAGAAATATATCTGATGACATTTTAAAATCACAGTGTAAGTCAGGATGACAGAGATGTTGTCTGGACTGAGGTTGTTAAAAAAAAGAGAAAACTAAGTATATGCATATAGAGAAAAGCAGCTTCCAGCACCTCCTACTCCTGCCCCAAATGTAATAGGGATACCCTTAAACTGAAACTTTTTGATCAACACAAATATGTTAACTGAGCATCATCAGCTAGCAACATTGACTCAAATGTGTTGAAAATTACTTCAATTTTGGTTATGGACATTTCCTTAATCCCTGCAGATTTGTTTTTAACAGTGTCCACCCCCCATCTGTTCCTTCTGTGTCTGACAGCCCCCATTAGCTGTGAGCCTGTCTCGAACAGTGATGCACAGCCAGCCCTCAGAGGTGCACCCTGTTTGTACTATTTGGAAAGGACCCCTTTTTTGTTCCAAGTACTAAAGTTATAAACAGAATAAAGTGAATCTAAACATGAAAATACAATAAAAGTGAATCTCCAGGCCTGACCAGCTGTCCCGACCTTAACTGGAAGATAAACCAACTTGGTACAGCTGTGATCATTAAACACAACAAGGCAAATACCTGAAAGCTTGAAATGCTACATATTTTGTTGAAAAAACCGCCCTGCTCTGAATTAAGTGTAGGAGTGTTGTGGGTGGGGGATTTTTAGTTTGTTGGGGCTTTTTCCTGTGGTGTGTTGTTGGGTTTTTTTGTTGTTGTTTTCATTTTGTAAATGGAATCGTTGTTGTTATTGAGAACTGATTCCCAAGAGTCAGCATGCTCCATTTTGTTTCTTGCAAATAATTGAAATATTTTTGGTATTTGCCAATTAACAGAGCTTTCGAAACTGCTTCCTATTTGAAGAAATGAAGCAGATTGCAATACACAGAAGTTATCCAAGAGGATACTTTAGACAGATGCACCAGAGATGACATCTCTCCTGTCATCAGTAAAAATGATACAGAGCATATTGCTAAGTTATTCAGCAATTTCCAAAGAATCCTCTTTAATGCACAATAAGAAACAGATCTTGGTTGTCTTTTCATG
Source organism: Calyptomena viridis (assembly GCA_013390005.1). Classification (NCBI taxonomy): domain Eukaryota; kingdom Metazoa; phylum Chordata; class Aves; order Passeriformes; family Eurylaimidae; genus Calyptomena; species Calyptomena viridis. The sequence goes on from WEIV01030809.1 coordinate 206,292, forward strand.
GATGTCAGACTTAAACAAAAACACAGAATGCACTTGCAACCATTGGTGTGAAAGGGTACTTTCAAGTACAGACCTATTAACTGAAACATTCTGCTATAAGATATCAAAAGACTGCCTATTTGCCACAAACTGCACAAAGTTATACTCATTTTTCTTAGTGGCAGTAAGTGGTTTTAATGCAAGTAATGGAATTTAAAACCAGAAAGTCCTTATTACAATTTAGAGTGCCCTTTGTCCTTTGATAATGAACACCATATTAGTGTCTTGAAGAAAAACCAAAACTTTAAAATGGGATATGTTATTTCAGGATTTTAAACTAAGTGATCAAAACTTTACTACTGGAAGTTAATTGTATTTAATTGCATATAGACAAAAATCTAAAATCAAGTTCCAAACTCTGTTATGCCATCACTGGGAAAAAAATGAAGATGGACTAAACATATTATAAATTAGAAAAATATGCCAAAAAGGGATAACCTTCATAAAAAAAAAAGTAGTATGTGTTATTTGGTATAAACTTCTCATATTTGCTGCACTAGAAAAAGACAATAAAGAAAGGAAGGGAAGGAAAGACAAGGCCAGGCAAAGCAAAGCAGGGGAGTGCAGGGCATGAAATGCATTCAAGAGGCTGCTGGAACCAAATGTGTTCCAGTCTTAATTACTCTTACCGTAAAACTTACTTGGTTAAAAAATGAAAGCAAAATCTTAGAACTAAAAAAATATTTCAGCTACAAATGCTGAACAGGAAAATTCCATTTTTTGTATGGGCAAAATTGATTATCGTAGTAAAACAGGGCAGTATTTATGTATACAGCATGTATACACTGCTTAAAAAAACCCAAACACATTTGCATAGAAAATGTAATGTGAAGGTTGAAAGCATATTTCTCAAGCAAACAAGCTCTGTGATACAGAAAAAGAGAATGGTAACAAATTCTCCTTCCCACCAATCAATAGATATGTACTCCTTAGATCAGAAATATCAGTTAAATTACGTCTCTATTTGCAATCAATTTAGATGTGATATGCCTTGTCCTTCTCCACACACACACACACACATATATATATATATACACACACACACATATATGGCTTCCAAGATTTTAGTGAAATATTCCTTCTCCACAAATTTGCTTGATAAAATTTTAGAAGTTTTAACAGAGGTTTTTCAAGAAAAATAATCCAAAATGAACGAATTTTCACTGGGAACACTCAGAATGTTTTGAAATTTTTGAAATTTGATTGAAATCAATTTTTGAAAATTGATTTATAACCTCAGTTTTTCAGGCAGAGATTTGTATAATGCCTCTTTCTTAAGTTTTAGTTTCTGGCAGGTCAGTAGGAGTACCTAGTGCACAAAACTACTGATTCCTACACGACACAAAATGATCGTGGTCACTTGCCCTCCTTGGCAAGGACAGAAATATGTTGTACAAGTATCAAAAGTGAAAAGAAAAACATGAACCCCAATTTCACTAGTCTCCTCAGAAGCCTTTGGACTACTTTTAAGGGGTCAAAAAAAAAAAAAGTGGAACAAATCCTTTGTCTGCTGCTGTGGACCCTTTAACAGAAGTCCAAAGACTTCAGAGCTGCTGTGGACCCATCAACTTCTCCAGCCCAGCTCTTGAGTTCGGGACCCTCACTAACCTTTCAGCAGTGCTTTGCTCTGGACCATACAGGCACATCAGTCACTATGGAATTTCTTCTCTAAAGTGCTGTAAAGTTATATCCCCTGTGAATGAAAAGAAAGAAAATGCTTTTAATCAGCCGAGTCCTTCTTCTCCTTAATTAAAAATGAACAGACCATACTCACTGTATGATCAGATTGCTATTACTGACATAACATAGTGAGGAATGAAACTGGCTTAACAGCAAATATTTTGCAAAATTGTAATTACGTCTGAAGACTGAGAACGCCTCTTACAACTCTAGAATAAAAAGGCTGGGGAAACATGATTTTTTTTCCCCAGATTTTGATTTTGTATAAAAAAAATGCTGTGGTTTTATTGCAGATCAGAAGAATTTGAAATTTTGAATACTAAGGATTTTTTAAAAAAAAAAGGAAACTGTGAATACTGATTAACTTAAGAAATGGAAAATGTGAATAGTGACCAACTCAAACTAGTTTCAGATGAAAAGTCTGAGGTAGGATTATTCTTGAGAGTACATTCTCCTTTATTTTGTCTACTTCACTTATAAATCAGGCAAGTAAAAGCCTATTCAGTCCATCTATTTCCAGATTATTGCAGTGTTGCATCATCTCACCAAATGGGAAGACTTCCCCCCACTTTATTTTTTACTGCTCTTCTGATTGAATTCATCCCCAAAACATCCATTGACCAAAAAGCTGTCTACCAAAGGCTGTCAGAGGAGCACAGAAGAATTGGAATTAAGCTGAAATCTCACTGTAGCACACAAAACCACCTTGCAGAGACTGCTGCCACAGTCTTTGTCACTGTTTTCTAAATGACTAAAGTTGCTACAGAGAAACAGAGTGATTTTTGGGAACAAAATTCCATTTAATTATGATGAAGTCTCATTTGAATGCTCCCTGGATAATATTTAAGTTTCCCATCAGCGATACCCTGCTGTGGAGGATGACAGAGTTATGGGGAATAAATGTCACAGTCCCCTCAGGTTATCTGTGTGACATTGGGGTCAAGTCCAAGGAGACTGCTGAGGCAGAAACACACACACAGGGGGAAAGGAAATCTGATTTGGGAAGTGGAAGCCCACCTGGTGTCCTGTGTGCTGGTCAGGTTATTCCATCAAAGAGCACAACCTTTGCAAGAGAGATGGATTGAAACCTTGTATGTTTCTGGTTCCAAAGGAGAAGTGCAGTGACAGAGGGGCAAGAAAGGTGCAGGGGATCCTTAGGAAGTGCAGGCAGGAGGTACAGTCAGGAAGGCAGCTCTCCACAGCCAAAGGTGATGCTGAGGCCACCTGCCTGCACCAGATTGTCAGTGTCAAAGCAGGCAGAAGGACCCTGCTCTGCCCCAGCAGGCAGATGCTGCTGTGGTTGAGGGCATTCTCTCCAAGTCACTGTAACGAGCTGCTGCCACAGTTGTCAACAGAAACAGTGCTTGGAGGTGAATCTTTTGCATGAAAGCAAATAGTAAATTATGGGTGACAATCTGGAAGAAATGAACATAAAAGAATGGAGCAAGAAGCCAAGCTATTACATCAGCTGTAGCCCCAGCAATGAGAATTGGATGCAGCTTGCCATTAGTGACCAAAGCTGTTATATATTTAAAAAAATAATATTTAGTGGAAGATAAGATTCTTCTACCACCATCTGGATTACTGAAAATAATGTGTAAATCTCTGAAAATTTACAATTAAGTGATAAAGAAATGCTTTTCCATGAATTAAAAGGTGTCTTTGATTCTTCTAATAACATGATGCCATCTTATCATGATGAGATTTTTAAGTGCTTTTATAATTTTCAGTATTATTCTTAATGGAGGATGTGTACAAGCTCTCTGAAAAGATTATAGTATGTATAAGCAATGGACAATAGCATTGCCTGTGGGAACTGATATTTCTTTAATAGCAGCTGAAATATTTATTGCAAATCAGCTATATATGGTTTTATACTGACTTGAAAGACAAGCCAACTTTGTACAGACACCAGTAAGGATATGAGACAGCTTTCTTGTCATCAGCAAAATGATATACAGCAAACTATTGGATAATTCAAATAGAAATGCTCAGAGAACACCTTTACAAAATATGAAACAGAACCCTGAGTCTTTCTTTGATGTTAAGGTTTTACAGAGCAACAATGATGTGCTCTGGTTGAAGAGGGACATTGCTTTGATAAAATATATGATATTCAGTCCTACATACCTTCTCAGCCATGTAGCACTGCATTCTCTTCACAAGACTATTTTTTTTAGTGCTATAGACACTTCAGAAGAGCAAAAATGTGATGCATAATAAAGTTGTGACACACAGAAGAGTAGTAAAAGCCTAGTCCATATTTCCTGGCCCCAGCAAACTGACAGGGTTAAAAAGGTTAATACCCTGACACAGGACATCAGTGGCTACTGTTATATGGAGAAATCTTTTATTTTTTATGTTACTTGTCATAAGAAAAGGAAAAGAATACCTTAAAGCTCTTTAAATCAAGCCAAACATCCTCAAACAAACAACTCAAAAGAAATACAGATCTAATGGAATCATTATTTAATTTTCTGTGTAGTTTAAAGCCCAGTACTGTTTGAAAATAATCTTCCAAAGCAACTATAAGATTTTCTTGCACATTTTATATGATGGTAATATATTCTACTGCTGACCTTCTCTTAATGATGTTTTAGATAGTCATTTGTTTTCATGCACATACTGTTTGAGGAATATGATTTCTTGAATAGTCACTTTTCTAATTTTTAATTAAAAAAAAAGTAGGAAAATTTTCAAAAATTCTTAAGACATTCAGATTTAAATTAATAACATATTACAAAAGTAAACATATTTATGGTCCTAACTTGCATTTAATTCAATGGGATTTAGGTGCATAAACAATTTTAAAAAATCTAGGAAGAACTCACATTTATGTAATCATAAAAACTCCAAATTATTTACATAGAAAGTAGCCTTGTAACTTCTCTTTTTTCAACATTATATAATATTAACTTTGCATAAACTCTGAAATATCCTAGTTAGTACAATTTGCTCTTTGTATGGAATACTCACTGGAAGTTATGAGCATTTGGCTTCAGAGACAGAGAATTTACAAGGATTCCTTTTCAAAGAGAAATTCCAGCCATTGGTCTGGTAATGATATAGTCTTTATCTCCAAAAAACAGACTAAGAATATTTATGCTTGAGGAAAAGACCTGTCTGTGTAAAAGAATGCTCAGCTTTTCTGTATTCACGTTTATAGCATCTCTTGCAAGACACTCTGGAATATTTTATTAAAGCTGGAAATAGAGCCATCAGACTGAGCTTGCTTAAAACCTTCACTGCAGAAACATCATTTATTATTATATCTATACACAGAATTCTAGAAAGGGCTTTTTAAAATGTTTTGGGGTTGTTTTTTGTGTTTATTTGTTTGGTTTTGTTTGTGTTTTAATCAATCAAGGCATCTGCATTATTTGAAGAGAAACTTTTACATTTTGACAGTGTTTTACAGAAGGCATTTTTAACTTCTAATTCAGGACTCTACAAGGGAATATCTTTTCTCTCTCATATGCTAAGATGGTAAGAACTTCTAATGCATGTTCTTGCACATATTTTATATTGAATTGCAAACCTTCACGTTATGACAGAGATCACTGTTATGTGAGTAACAACAGGTTGTGCAAATATGGCATAAAGCCTGCCAGAGGGCTCTGCAGCTCCCTGTGCATCATCTAACCCTGACAAAAAGATGCTGGTGACAAGGCGGGTAACTACCTCCCTGGTAGTTTACTATTCATGAGCTACATTGGTTTTTACTCCAATAATAAAGCAATAATTGCCAAGCATTATTTTATCATCAATTATGTTCCCATATGGGATTGGGAGAAAAATCTCTAAGAAGTAGAATTATGAAGAATCCAATCCAAAGTTACAAGGAATTGCAAAGAGGCCCTTGCAGGAGACAAAATAACGATTGGCAAACTCTGCCCTTGCCCCGGGGCAGGAGGTTCGGGGGAGCTGAACAGGACCCTCTGGCTGAGTGGGCTCTGCCCGGCTGTTCCCAGAGCTGGCTGGCCCGGGGGGCAGAGGAGCCCTGTTTGCACAACACTTTATCTCAGTTAAGAAACCTGCCAGACCCAAGATCTCAGGGTCCACGGCAAAGATAATCCTTAGACCAAATAAGCGACCACGGCTAATTGAGATTTGACAATGCAGCGTTATTCACTTCAAGTATAAGTTATAAACATCGTATATTTATTCTGACTTGTACCTTTAGCATAGTTTCAAGATATTGAGATCCTGGGAGCAGCTCCTGTGTGACTGAGCTAACTATAGTACGGTCCTTGTTAATGATGCGTAAACCAACCTGAACAAAAATCAAGAACTGCTTAAGCTTTAAGCTGATACTCCAGCCAAGTCAAATATTTTCAGCTATATGTAGCTACATTGCTGCTCTGATTCCCTTTTTTCTTTCCATGCTATGTGTTTCTGTTTCTGCAGGTCACTCAGCTCTAAGGCCAGTTTCCATTTTACAAGTCAAAGTGAAACAGCAGGTTAGATAGGAAGGAGTCTATCTGTTGTGCTCTTTGACAGACACTTGGTTTCTTTTCCTGATGCTGTTAATATTTGGTTCATCTTTGCCTGCCTCTCTTCAATTTAATTTTAAAGTCACTGAGAGCACAAATCTGAGGTTGGATGGTTTTAGTATGGGAAAGTACAGCATTATTTTTTTTAAAGTTCATGTATTTTTGATGACAGTCATTCAAGGAAATGAATTAAAATAAAAGGTTATTTTTATCAAATACGATTTTTTCTGTTTTTACTAGGTAATATAAAGTATGTAAAGCACATTTTCTTAAATAAAAGCAGCAGTAAATTCTAACAAAAACTAGATTTAGCACCGATTACTCACTGTTTCCTCCAGTGCCATAAGTTCATGAGGATCTTATTTCCAAGGTCAATATATTTTGCTTCTCTTGGGCCTGAGAGACTCTATTATCTAAATATATTGTGGATTGGAGAAATGGTGTTTCTTCAGCCTTGCAAGCATCATCCTGATTTGTGGGGAGAGGAGGACAACAAACCCCTCTTCCAAAGACAAATTTTGGATACTTCAGATACATGTTTTTGTCCAGTCTCTTTAAATCTAAATGATCTAAATGATTGAAAGAGAGAACTAGGGAAAGAGGGAGTGGAATACTCCAGGCCTAGTGAAAAGGGCAAAGCTCCTAAATTATTAGAAGAGGATTCTAAAAGTAGAAAATTGCAAAAAGGGTTCAAAAGCCAGCTGTCCCCTTCTTGCTTGAGTTTAGCACAGCCAAGGCAGGAGTGGTAGACAGAAATCTTTTTAAAATTATTTTTCATTTGATAAAACTTATAGTAAATTTTATTCAGATGAAAATCCCTAGCTCATTATCAACACCTCTGGAATTAGTCACTGTCACAGCAAATTAACAAGGGAAATTGAGATGGAGACTTACCCCCAGTGGCACAGTGCATGTGGCCCTGGGCACATGGGAGCAGGACTGGCATGAAGAGCTGCAGGGTTTGGAGACTAAGGAGCTGAGTCCAGAAACTGAATTTTTACTATGTTGAAGTGACCCTGTGTGTATGTATTTAACAGCTGGGGAAGCCAAAGCAAGCAAATTGAAGAGTTAATGCAAAGTCAGATGTAAAGCGAGCAGCAATGTACCATTACAGCTATCCAGGCTCCCTGCAGATTATTGCCACACAGAGAAATTATGTCTTGTGGTTTCCTGACATGTTCTTTAGTGCATGATTGGGCTCCAAATGACTCTGGCCACATGATGTCAAAAGCAAACCTTCTAAAACACACTATGAGCTTCAAATGGCTATTGGTGCCTAAGGAACCCACCAGCCTTGTGCATATATGCACTGTAGGGTACACTGGAAAACAGCAGCACTTACATGATCTGCAGATTCAGAGGCTTCCTCAGGTTTCCATCACAGACTATCTCTTCCCATGTTTTGTCATCTTGGAAGTCCTGAGCTGTTATAAAGGCTGGAGTGAGCTCAGCTTACCCTTCTTGTAGTGGAGGAGAAAAAAGATTGCACAGGGTGGTGACAAGTGCTTCCTCTCCTCTTTCTCACAGTATTTCTGGAATCTTCAGCAACACATTACACTGTTGTATAATGGAGTGGAGAAGAATATTTTTACAATTTTTATCTCATCAGAAAGGCTTCATATTGGTCTTTCCTGTTTTATAGACTAGTTGCAATAAGCTACAGCTGTGGAAGGTACAATGTCAGTGTAGTGTAGGGAAAGCCCTTGCCTTCCTAGCAGGTAGGAACTGTGAGCCTCTTCTGTGGCTGCTGGCCAACACCCTCCTTCCATATTCTCACTCTGAAGCATGTGAGGAATGCCCTTGCCAGTTGCCTAAGGGTGGACATGAGAATGTAGTGCAGAAAAAACAAAATTACAGGGGCTGAGACATCCTTGGCTCTATCTGGCAGTGGTACTGCTCCATTCCCTCAACAGGTCCCCCTGCAGAAGGTCCTTGGTACTGACTGTGCTCTCTGGGGATACAGTTGTTTAAAGCAAGATTGTGGTATTTACCCACGACCCAATACTGAGGTCATTGTGCAAATCCACTCAGTAAAAGAGAAAAAAAAAGCACCAAACATTTGGTTTCAGAGCTTCACAGCATCCCCAAGGCTCCACGTTTGACCTGCAGGATTCTAAATGTTCATTTTCTCTTTACAGATCTTTACTAAAAGTGCAAATTATTCTGGAAAGTGGCAGACTCAGTACCCAGAGTGATGATTCCAGACAGGGCCATGATACCCAGTAGGAGAGCAGGAACTGGAGTTTACTAGCCTTGCTATGGTAGAAAATGAGAAAGAAAGACAAAGAAAGACACTATAACCTTAATACATAATCTCTAATATGATGGTGCTATTACAAACAGTCTCATAGAAAAATGAAGAAATCATTATACTGTTATGAAACAGCTCTGATTTTGGTATATGTGGACTTCACTTGCTACTGTCCCCTTGAAATGAGAAGAAAATTAATTCTGCAAAATAACACATAAAATATAATTTTATGGTTTCAGTTGTATTAATGTTACTACAAAAACTAAGGAAAGCCAAGGCTCCTGAGATGGAACCCATGTAAGTGCTACCACAGGGAAAAAAATGTCGTCCTAGAATGCTGTTGTTTGCCTTGCCAGCTGTAAGCCCTGTGTTTTGTGGGCTGGTACTATTTAAATCTGTTATTTCTTTTTAATTATCATGCCAAGAATAATATTTCTCCCATTATATAACTGTTGCCCAGGGAAGGATGAACTCTTTGTTACATGTATATTTACTTTCTCACACATACTGAAAACATTTAAGCTCAGCAAAATTCCTAGGAAAGTGCTTAAGAGGACATGCATTTTGAAATATAGTTTGCTTTGTGGTTTTTTCTGGGGAGGGACACACATCAGTGAAAGAATAAAGCATATCATAAAGGCACTACCTGAAAAATACAAATAGATAGTTCAAAACACAGCCCCATATCAGCTACTGTGACAAAAATTAACTCCAGCCAAAACCAGAACATAAACAAAATTCAGGGGAAGTTTAAAGAGGATTAAATGCAAATTCCTCTGTAGAAATGAAGCTTGAATGTATCAGAACTTAAAAACCATCAAAACTGGGCCTTGGCTGATAGTTCAAATGACAGTCACAGCCTCTCATTTGCAAACTACTTCCAATTTAACTTCTGAATTTTTTACAAACACATTTACTTAACAACCCCCTATTACCTCAATGAAAGTACAACTCACTTTAGGGATTGCTGAAAATTATTGGTAATGGGTAATATTTCAGACCACCTGTGTGTGATAATTACTGTCCACCTGACCCACATACTGTAAATCCCTTCCCAGACTAGAGAGCATCTAATATGGTATCCAAGATAACCAGACATAGAATTGCAGTGTAAATATTGTGCTTATAACATATTTTCAGCCTTTTTTCTTCTTTTCTCTATGACCACAAACATTAATAATTTCTAAATCTCTTTTATGAAAGTTTAAAGAAAATAAATTAAGTGGTTGCAAATACCAAAATGAACAGAATTACTCAAATCTTCCTGCTTTATTTAAAGAGTACAGGAGAAAAATGTACTTTGAACAAAGTAATCCATACTGGAAATTAGAGAATAAGCCATTCAGGAGAGATGGTCCCTGGGAGATGCAGATGTAAAAGCCATGGCTGATCTGTGGACAGTGCAGTGCCTGTTGCAGGAAATCTTTGGAAAAGAGTGTCCTTAGTCACTTGCTGTAGATGATGCAGCACAGGTGATGTTGCTCCATGAGCAACAGGACACAGGGAGGCAGCAGAGGCAGATGAGGAGCCATGTGCATCATTGGAGGACATCAATAGGTACAGAGCAAGCCCTGTCTAGAGCAGCTCCTGCAGTGCTGGGTTAGCCACAATTAGTCCCCTGATTATTTCTAATGGCTCCTGCTGCTCCACACACTGGACACATGGGATGTTAACTTGTCCACAAAATGCTGGGTTACACTTGGGTTCCTGAATACAATTTCCTTCACATCAATTTCTTTCTCAAAAGCCTGTTTCTGTCATATGCCCTCCTCCTCTTCCTCGGAATAACTGGTCACTTTGAAAGCTATTCTCGTTTTAATAGTTAGAATAATATAAAGTTTTAAGCAATCGGGTTTTTTTGATTGTTGTTTGTTTTTTTTCAGGCTCAGTCAGGAAACTTTAAAATAGGTTGAAGTGAAGAATTTTTGATCCTAATAACATTTGAAAACACTGCATCTTCCATAGTACTCATAAAAATTAGCAGAAATTAGATGGCATTTAGAATTCTTTAAAGGTATAATTTCTTTTCATAACTTTACACATTTCAATAGTGACCCAAAAAGGACTAGAAAAAAAACAGTGGCAACATAACATTACAATGTAAAATAAAATCAGAGATTAATACCAGGAAACTACAGACTATTCCAAATAAAATTGTGTGTGGAAGTCTTTGAAACTATTTTAAGTGACTCCAGCTTTTTTATTTATGGGAAATACTTGAGTGTTGACATTGAAAGCAAGTTTTGCAAATTCTCAAATACAGAATCTACAAGAAGAGTAAATAAAGAAAAATGTTCTGAGATTAGAATCAACAACAAACCCCCCAAACTTTTGATCTTTAACATAAAATGACTAATGAATGAGAAAGTGACTTTCAGTTTAGATAACAAGAGCCAGCTCTTTGGATCAAATAAATGCACAAAAGAAAAGCCAGAGCACTATTCCTAGCCTGTGAGAGGCAACAATAAAACTCTACTGATTGCAAAGAAGGAGAAATGAACCCTTGAAGTAGACAACTGCAAAAAAACAAAGAACTCTCAGACAATTAAAAAAAATCTGTAATTTGACTCATTGCTATCAAAATGCAGAGAATTGAGAGAAATGGGAACTGACAATATTGCCTGAAGAAAAATCACAAGTGTTCTAATGGGGCTTAAGTAGAAAGAACAGAGTAATTTCCTAAACTGCCAAAAAGATATTCAATATAAACAATTCAATTAGTCACTGAAAAATTCAGTCAATCCATGCTGCAATTCTAAAACTTAACGGTGATTTAAAAGACTGGCCCACTTGAGCAGAGTGCTTATGTTAATCACACAGATGATTATATGCACCTTCCATAGATCTACTTCATTGTTCGAAGCAATATTTTCTTCCAAGAAAACAGTCATTAGTTGCCTTTGTTCGTGATACCTTTCTGTTGCCAAAACCAGTATAGACTCATGGATTTTTGAAGCCAAAAAGAGCCATTACAACACAGACCATATATTTCATACACTTGTTCATGCCTCTAGTACAGCACTTTGTAGGTTGAACTTAAACTTGTCTTTTGGTAAGTTATCCAAATTTGAACTCACAGTGGTAAAAAAACCTATTACATCTTTTGGCAATCTGTTCCAAATGCCAATTGTTACTATTCCATGTTCATGATCCCTATATCTGCAAAGAATATTTACTAATAAAAAAAAGAATTCTATTGTTATATCTTTGAATCTAAGACAGAATAAGGCCTGTTTATTGGCAGCAAGAGAACCTTTTCCTGTTAGCGTGCTAAACTTGAGGTTATGGGTCTGAGAAACTTCTTCGCAAAGATAAATGAACACCTGAGAAAACACAGGCTTGTTAAAAAATGAAGGTGTATGGCTCTACTATGTGGCCCTGTGCCAACAATATGAGAAAGCAACTCCCAGCACCTGCACATGCATGTACAGGTTTTGATTTTAGCAGATAAGTGAGGGTGCATGCCACCTATTAAAATGCTGGAGAAAAGCTTTGATCCCATTGACATCTTATATATGTGTGTGCATGTGCGTATAGGTGTACCTATTATATATATTAAAAGGTATTTTAATTATTCATGTAGGAGCCTTTTTTAAGATGCCATTTTGTTTCCTCCAGATTTTTGTGTTTATCATTTAGTAATACCTGGGATGACTGAGAAGTTGAGAAAGGGGAAAGGCCTATGTTTTGTAATTTTATATGCTTTATTGAGCAGAGCACCTGGAATGAAATGCTTGCTCTATCGAAATCAATGCCAAAACCTCCACCCATTTCAGCAGGGCCAAAATTTCAAACCCAAGTCAAAAGGTCAGCTTAGGTGCTGAAAGGTAAACATCTGCTTAAGAAGGAAAGAAAGTTCCCTCATTGTTGGCTCAAATACACAGACAAGACAAGGCAAGACACAGCAGATGAGGATAAAAGCAGGGTGAACATTTGCTTGTCACTCTTAAAAATATGACTGTAATGAACAATGTCCGAGGCCTGAATATGTGGTTTTAAGATATATCATAATCCCTAAAGAATTATTTTTGAAATATAAAGATTTATGTTAATTGGATGAATGATCTGAAGTTCTTCAATGCCTCCAACAGACACCTCATCTTCACAGCTCCTGACCTGCTGCATCCCAGCTCCTGGCTGTGACACAGGGACAGCCAGCCCCAGAGCCACTGGACCTGTCCCCAGAGACTGTCAGTGGACTGATCCCTCTTGCATTGTGGCATATGGAGCAGATACTTTTTCTGTTTTACATTCTCTTCCATCCTAAGAAGACTGGGGACAAGGAAAAAGTTTAGTATTTACCAGTCTTGGCAAAACTTGGCCTCTTTTGGCTCCTGCTACTACAGATACTTAAATGCTCAAAGCTCAATCACACCCATAAATGATTGGAGTGCTGCTCTCTGCTGATCACTGTACAACAGGAACCAACTGAGCTCATTCTTTCAGTGAGTTGTGCCCTCTAGGACCTTTTTAGTTTCCTCTTCTTCCTGCCAGTTCCTGCCTGGAGCCTTCTTAGGAGCAGGAAAAACCATTTACCTGGGAACAGCTCAACCAAATGCCTCAGTCAGTACCAGAGCCTGGCAAAACTACAACTCAAAAATTGCTCCTAGGCAATCTGTCTTATTTCCCTGCTAGTTAGGTGTCAGTCTACTACCCTAAATTTCTAAAAGCTTCAGTTATTTAATTTTTAAGTGTCTCAAGCAGGAATGCTTCCACAATGCTTTTTCACACTCTAATTCCTTGTTCCAGAAGTGCTAATGCAATTGTTTAGTTTCAAACAATCTGCTGGAGCTGCAGAGAATGAGAATTCCTTGCCAGGGAAGACTTAACACTTAGAGTAAGGAGAAGAAATATTTCCTTCTTAGGGGTATGACCCTTTTTTTATTTCCTGTGGTTAATTGCAGTTATTAACAAACTGTATCTACAGAAAAGGCAAGAAATAGTCATCTCTTTCTGCACATCCTACTGCTTCAGGTGCTTAGGCTCTGATTCAGCCAGTGAAGCAAGAAAGCACATGTTTCTTTTTGTAGATTGAGTTTTCCGTGTCCAATAAACTCCAAGTTGTTAGAGTGGGAACAGCGCTGATGAGCTTCCCCATCCTGGGATAGTCTCTAAAGCGTTCCCTTCGATCTGAACAGGCAACAGTCATGTTCTCTTACCCTATTCTTACCTCTTGCAGATGTGTTTTGCACAGGTACTCCAGAACGTAGCACACAAGTACTTTAGGAAAGGGGACATGTCATCTTTCTGTTGAACTGTATATATCAGCAGCTGCCTGGCCTTCTCCCTGTCCTTGAGCTTAGTCTTCCTAAAAAATGCCCAGTGACACTGCTTCAAAAGACAAACTTTACTGTTCCCTTTTTCAGGGGCATCGGATAGTAGAGAGAAATGAAGACAACCAGCTTCAAAAAGTAGTACAAGGGCTCAACTCAGCAATAGAAAATAGATATACATTTTATCCTTCAAGATTCTTGACAATTTTCAGCAGTTTTTGCTTTAGCTAGAGTTTTACTGCCTTTCCCTTGCTGTACAGTGTTTTCTCACCAGGCATCTGTAGCTAATTTCCATTTCTAAGAAAAAGAGTATAATTTCGTGGATGCATTTAAACTCCTTGTGATACGGAAGCAATGCTGCTAAGGAGGAGACAATTAAAACATGCTTATCAACCTTGATTTCAGAAGGACTTGGTGCAGTATTTTGTCAGGAAATAGAAAAACTAATGAAATATGTTATTTCATGATCTAATTCACATGTCAGCAAGGGTTACAAATATATATTTTCAAACGTGGAAGAAATATCCATGGCCTTAAGAAGATTTAAGCCAAATGAACTTAATTTTGACCTTACTAAACTCAATGAAAATATCAGATTATGTTCAATAGATTCCGCCCTCATTAAAATAAGCCAGAACTGGGAAACAGTAGGAATTTCATAACTGATTTCAATAGTCACACTTTCCCTACCTTTAAATGGGCTTTTTGCACCTCTACAGTTTTGAGTTTGAAGAAAGACAGAGTTTGAAGCACCGTCATCTTAAAGTGGTTAGAACTACTGTTTTGTTCCAGTTGAAAGCTGACTTATCCCACAAAAAAGGACCATATAGTTCTCATTCAACACATATTCAAAACCAGTGTATAATAGGAGCAAGATAGTGTATGGCCGAGTTGGGATGTTAGACTTGGAATATCTCAGTATATAATTTCCTGCTTCTGTGCTTTTGAATTAGCATCTTTCTAAAACCAGAAATTCAAGATGCATGGAAATCAAAGGGACTCTTTGCCTCCTTGTCTTTTTAAAAATACTCCTTTTTCCTATGCCCTTCAACAATTTCTTTCTACAATTTTTTTCATTATTTCTTTAAACGATTGATTTTGGAACTCTTAGTGGAAGTTTCTTTTAAACAGTTCAATATGTTTATTTCCTTTTGGATGAAACACTGTAGTTTCCTCTTAAGTACCTACCTGCTCCTAATATCCTAGGATGCACATTACATTATTTTGTTTTTTCTGTTTTTGAACATGGGAAAATTATGTCTACATCAATTTTATCAGTGTTCTGCACGTGAGGAAAAGCATCAATTAGATCATCAAAATGTCTCCCCTTCCCTGGTGAGAATAACCTTGTTTTCCTCTTCCAATGCTCATTACATAAATCTTTCTGGTTTGCAAGTGCCAAGGGTTTTAACATTTATACAGAGATTTAGATCTCATCACAAAGTCATGGGGAAAAACTCTGTTTGTAGATAGCAGCAAGAACATCAAAACTCAAATAAGCAGCACACAATTCTTTGGCAACAACTGGCAACTTTTGCTCCTTAACCAGAATTACTAATTTGCACTATCTTGAATTTCACGGAAATATCACAGAGAGATTTTTGAGGTAAACCAAATTAAACTATGATCGTATTGTAGTTTGAACAGTAGCACAATAATTGGCAACAGGAGTTAGCATGTTTATTGCCTCTCTGTGGATTCCAGATTAAATATTACAGAAAGATTTAAATCTAAGGAAATTAGCAAATGTGCCAGAGGAAAAAGGCGGTTCCATGATCCATATTTGCAGTAGGCAAAGCACCATTCAGCATTGCTTTGAGAAAGACAGTGAAATCAGGAGAAAGAGATCTTGAAGAACTGGAAAAGGGAAATGCAGGATGAATTTTTCTACTCTGAAAGTATTTCTCTTTCTCTTCCACTGGCCAGCTGAAAAGAGAACTGAGATGATACACTTGGCATCCTGTGCCATCAGTGTTATGACGTTTGTCTGTGTCCTGGCTATGTCTAAGTACATCTTATATGGAGGGTTGCATTCTCCTTAAATTTTTTCCAAGCTTGTAGGATATGAGCTGGCTGGTACAAAAGCTGTTGTAGCTGCATTGACCTGGCACTAATCCCAGGCTCGTCAACCCTGCTGTTTGCACTTCCCAAGTGGGTTAAATTTATACTAATATGCTGCAGAAAGAGACTGCTAGCAGAAGTATTTGCTGATGCAGCTTTCAGAAATGACCACTGGCCATTGAAGATTAATGACGTACTCACAAGTATTTCCAACTTGCAGAACAAATACCATGCTCATGCACCTCACGAAAAAGGATGGACTGTGTAACCTCTATGTCATGGATTGTGCAAGATTTAACTATGACCACATTGAGAATATGTGCATATTTATTTTAAATATATTTTATCAGATCAGCTCTCCAGTCAGTTAATGACACAGTAATGTTTCTGATGTAACTTCATGTACTGTGTCTGGGAGAACAGCAACAAGAAGACTTAAGAGGCTAGAAAATGTCAGAACTATCAACATGCCCTTATTTAGTGGCTCTCTTCAAAACTGCTCTGTTCTTGGATTCACTCTGTATCTAACCTGGAGCAATTTCTTTCTGGAGGTCAATACTATGTAATCATCATTTTCTTATGTGGGATTCACTCACTATTGACATATTCCATTGTCTTTGATAGATACACATGTATTGCCATATATATTTTATCTACCATGGTTTTATCTGGATTTATCTACCATGACACCATCCACAAACTAAAGTCAGCTGATTTATTGCCTGTTTTCTAACTTGCTTTGACTATGGTTAAAGGATTTCCACTCGTCTGATTGTGTCCTTATTTTTCCAAGGCTCCCCATTATAGTTTGCAATGTCCATGCAGATAGGCTTTAAAAACAGAATAGCAACAGCCACTTTGCAGACTGCATGTACTTTCCTCGAGACAAGCAACAGTAAGTGTAAAATTACAGTTCTTTTAAAGCTCTTATAGTGTACAAATAGTGCACTGGGGGAACACAAAGCTCCCCATTCACATTTATTACCTTCTGTGTGTCATTTCTCACTTACCAGAGCAATTCTTGGTGCATTTTGACAAGCGCTGTGGATTTAAGCATTTTTAAAAGTTCATTCATCTGCAAAGCAGTAGTTTATCTCTTATTTTCATTCTCTCAATTTGAATTTTCATTAATATCTCTCATTTTTCTAGGTTAATGCTTATATTCAGAGACACAAATACCAGGGTTTGTTTGATGAGTTAAATAGTCTCACTGCATGACAGATTTGTTTGATGAAAGTCACCTTCCTTCCTGTCCATGCAATACTTTTCCATATTCAGGAAGCATTTTTAAGAGGAGACAGCACTGAGGTAATTCTGCCCCTGCTTAAATCCCGTGACACCCATATCCGAAACTTAATACATGTAGACCTGAAAGTAAGAGCTCTTTAAAAGCCTTGGAGTTAGGAATTACACACAGGCAGCATTTAGCCCTTTTGCTTGAGATTTTGTCCCTCTCCTAGCAGATGCAGCAAACAATTCTTTTCTCTTTACTTTGAGAAATGAAGTGAGTGATATAGCACTGCAAGTATGTGTTACACTTTTTCATTCTTCTTTTTTTTTGTGGTGTGTGGGTTTTTTTGGGTTTTTTTTTTGGTGAGAAAACAGACAGTAACCTTGACACATATGAATAGAAGCTTTACTTTTGACCTGTACAGACAATAGTCTGCCAGATAGTTGGGATACAAATATCAAGGAAGAATGAAAAAAGACAGATACACATGAAATCCTGGCTCCATTGAAGCGGATGGGAATTTTGCCATTGATTTGAATCGAGCCAGAATTTCATGGCAAAAGCATTGTTCAGCTGTAAAAGTTGTCACTGTTAAGTCTGTACACCCTCATGCAATCAGTCCCAAACTCCCGATGAAAGGATTTGTAATTTTTCATGTTGTCCAAATATTTTTTTAAACAGCTGTCCCTTTCTCTTAAACACAACCGTTTTCTCCAAGACATGTATTGAATGCCTTTGTTGATTTTAATATGACTTTTAGCAAGTTTCCCACATTCCAGCAAAACCTACTTGAGATATTTGCTTCCTCTCAATTCCTCTTCTTGTTCTTCACATTTTTGTTAAAAATCACTGTGAACACAACTGAGGTTAACTCAAAATAATACAGGACCTGTTTGAACTGTGGCTCTCTCTGGTTTCCTGATAGCAGCAATACCTTATCATCTGCTTTGTTCTTGGAAATATACTTAGATAAACTACTTATCTACTGCCGTTATCTTTATTATGCCAAACACTTTAGTTGCAAACATGGGAGTGGATGTTAAGGGGACTTCCATGTGGCTGTTTCATTGGGTAATCTCCTTGGTTGCTATCTATATGGTCAGTGCATCTTATCTACCCTCATACTTGACTTTTGGAGAGGTAATGATGCTCTTCAAAGAGAAAAAAGAAAAGAAAGTAGAGGGCAAATATTTTATAATATGCTTAATATAAAATACTTAATGATGAAACTAGCAATAATGTAACATCATGAGACTTACAGAAACTATTATGACTTCACAGAAGAAAGTGTGTTTACATTATTTAGGACCGTGTATTATCTGCTAAAAAGTAAATAAATAACCTCTACCAAGCAAAAATAGTCTTCAACAAAATACCAAATGTCCAAGCAGAATGTTAGTACAGTGGCAGTGAGGAGAGCTTGACCCTGGGGAGAAGCTGCAGGTCAGACTGTGTGTGGTGCAGATCACCTACGACATCCACTGCTCTCCCTTTAAAGGCTGCCAAGCAAAACTCTGCTCCATAAAAAGATTTATATGAAAATGCTACTATTTTCCCCACTCTGCCACTAAGGCAGCACATAGTGGCAGAGCAAAGTGGCTGCCTAAAATGAGGAAGAAAACATCTTTGCTACCTGTGTGCTGCCTCTGCCCCCCAGCCCCAGCTCCTCTGGGGTGAGGGGATGCAGTGACCAGCCTGCTGCTGTGGTTGGAAGTTGAAGGTGGTTTTACCAGTGAGACAATCAAAGGGAAACCTTCCAAGCTGTTTCCAAAAGAAACTTAGACTGAGAACAAGTCACACAAGTTTAATAAACACATCTTTAAATATAGTTAACACTTTTACTGAAAATCTTCTAGTGATCCTAGCCCCTGATGGAAGTCTCATTGGGGCTACACCTACAGCTGTCAGATTTGACATATAAAATCAAATTCATGTGCTTCAAATTGAATTTAGGAGAAAGAGCATAAAATTTAAAGACAATTGGTTTAGAATAAAATGGCTACTTTGTAGTTCTTAACCCTTTTATTTATAGTAAATATTTGTCTTGCATTGGAGTAATTTTTATTTTGAATGTCTGTAATTAATGACATGGTTCATTAGTTGCAGGGAAGCTAATGCAGCTCTGCTATACAGTAGTTCACATAATTGTGGGAGGTAACTCATTCCACATGCTTGCAAATTGCAGTTTCAAAATATTTTCCTAATAGTTCTCAAATAGAAATATTTCTAAGTGTAAATCGAAATCTGCCTGTATCCAAGGAACATTAATAGAACGTAGTTTAAGCATAACATGCCAAGAAGTATTATTTTTGGCTGTAACATAGTTGGCATCACATGCTGTTGCTATTTTATATGCTCTTTTCATTTTTGCCTTAACTTTCATTATTTTATATGGGCACAGATATTACCTGAGGGTGACTTCACAAAACAACATATAAGAGTACACTAAGTACTGGAATTTTTGCCATTTAGTTTTCTCTTTTCAAGCTGAAACAAATATATGAAGCAGTTAAAGAAACCAATTTAATCCCCTTACACCTAGCTGAATAATTTTAACATGGCAATTTCAAAATCAATTTACATAGGAAAATAAAGCACAATATCTAGAATAAGACTGAATCTGAAAAAGATTAACACAGTGAATACTCTTACAAATCTCACTTTTATGTATAGGTATTTGACTTCCAGTATTTCAGCGCTTTTGTTCCCCTTACCTGTGAGATCTTCAGAAGCCTGATAGTTTGCAATCTGTATCCCAGTGGCTGTGTGAGTCTTTAAGATGAATCAGACATGCATCTTTTACCCTATAAAACTCTTCATATGGGTGCCCACTTCAAAGTTATTCTTTTCACTCAATGGAAGATCCTCAATATTGTGTGTTCAAGCTAAAATGCAACTGAGAAATCCCAAAAGTGAAATAGGATCAAGAGATTATTCCTGTTATGTCCTACAGCTATTTAATAGGGCAGCCTGGGGGGGAAATTAGAAAATAACAGGGAAATGTAAATTATTAAATAGTCACTACTGAGAGTCTTCTATACAAAAACTTGTTTTTAAAAATAAAAGTATAAAAACAGTTACTGCTATTATTATTTCTTTATACATACATTTCTGTTAAACAAAGAAATCAAAAAGACGGTCCTCAGACCAAAGCTTATCTGGTACTATGATGAACCAGAGAAGCTTTTAAAAATGAATACTCAAAGCTGTACAAATTGCCTGGGTTTTGCCATCTCTCTTTGTGTCACAAGGGATAGAGCTAACTGTGTATTCTGGGAAACACCCCCACATTTTACCTCTGGGTCAGCAAAGCCATGAAAAACATAATTCACATGATATATTCAGGTGGTTCTAAAAAAGTCACTTTGGTTATTTGTAAAATTTTGAGTTCCCAGAATAACATCCAGCATCAACATCATCTGAAAAATCCAGTTTGAAACACCGTTATGTGACTAGTTCTAGTCAATATTAGTAAACGAGATGGGTTTGAAGCAAAACAATTCTGATTTTATCACTTAAAACAAGATCATATGTTGGTTATGAAATCTTACTGGACAATGTGATTCAGAAGCCCCAGGAAACGACTGGAGCTGTTGGTGGGTGATCCTTGGGATGTCAGAGGCTCTACAGCAACTATATCATGTCACAGGCTTTCTCCCGCCAAGCATGTGGCTCTCTAATGTAGATGCCATGTGTATATTTCAACCATAAATGATACAGTTTTACTAATTGCCAGTGGTCTGTTTCAAGAAAGTCACATATTCAATCTTCTACAATGTTTGGTACTTGCAGCACTCGATTCAGCAGGAGGCTTAGTTTTTGCCATTACGATGGAGTTTAATTGTCCTACGTTTGCCAGAAAACATTTTTAGGTTTCTAAATACTACTATTTATCAAAAAAATAATAACCCCCCCACACACACACATTTCCCTCCCCACCAGTGGAGATGGAAAGACAGTATTTACAATGAAGAAAAGAGAAGAATAGCTAGATTATACCTAATTCACCATAATTTGTGTGCAACTAAGACCCTTCGATATCAGAAACACAAGTTCTTCTACTTATGTCAATTTGTTTTGGATCAAGACTTTTATTCCTTAGAAGGGGAGTGCTTAATGATGGCATGTCCTAACTTGTTTACATCAAAGGGTTTTTACTCCTTCTCACATTTGATTCAGCAGTGCTGAAGTGAATAAAATTTTGTCCTTGTGTGCCATGCAAGCTTTTTTAATAGTTAGCATTAAAAATGTCAGTAAAAACCTACAGATACTTCATAAGTAGTAACAGGGATTTGGGACTTCTAAGTCATGTATAAAATAATATCTGAAATTCAGTGAGAACATTGGTAAACTGTTGGGATAAGAGAGATATGTTTTTATTTTTCTAAGGAAAGTCACTGTGTAGAACATCCAAAAAGTTGTCTTCTTTTTATCCATATTTATGAAGGAAATTCTCCATTTTAAACTTCCTAGTAGAATCCAACCATTTGAGCTAATTTTAATTTCAAAATGGATTAGGCCTGAAAACTCAGCTGGCTACTCCAAGAGAACAGACATCCTAGTATTTCCTCCACATGCCCCAAATTTTGGATGTATTGAACATAAAGCAAGACAGGCAGACAGTCATATTTACTTATAGCAGAGACATTGCCAAGTTTATAGAACAACCTTTATCAAAAGTTTTTTTGTCCGTTATATTTCTCTTCCAGATACATTTTGCATTTTCATTTCTTTTCATATTCCCTTAGATACTTTGTTGATTTTTCTGCCTTGGCAACATAGTCTATCATTATATCTTGCTTTAAAATGTGTTGAGTGATTAGAGAGGAGTCAGGGCAAAAATAGCAACAGCTGTGACTGACTGTGCCTGACCAAAAATACCCAACCCTGGGCATCTTCAGGCACGTTGAGCTTGTGAAGTCACTCTATGGCAATGTCCATTTGAACTTGGACTCACCAAAACGCTGCATAACAGTGAAAACTGGGAGTTAGAAAAATCAGGTCTTCCATCTCTCCTTACTCATTTCTCTTGGGACAAAAAATATAGGTGACAAATTCAGGTCTTTCTTCTTTCTATTCTCTTCCTCTAAGCCTCTATTCTCAATTAAAAAATAAAATAGAATAAAATAAAATTAAAATAAAACAGCGCTTGTAGCTAACGCTGTCTGTATCTTATGTACTTCCTCGTAGCTTATGTATCTGCCACCTTCTGGTTCTTTCTTCTGGTTTTGTTTTTGTCTTTCAGAGCAGAGATGATGCATTTCAGATTTTTGCAGAATGACTCATCATCTGGAGACTTACTCTCTCTCTTCACAATAATTAATAAATTATAAACAGCTAGCACCCAGTGATGCTTTCATAGTTTGTATTGGTTGAAGGCCCTTCACTAAAAAAAAAATCCCAATCGGGCTTTACTATTAGGTATGGGGGCATTTACTTCACATGTGCATAACCTATCAGTCATAACTTCATTCCCACCCTCATGCTCCCAACCTATTACCTAGTCTTCTTTTAAATGTATTTGCTGATCAAGTTTGTTTTAGTCATCATTTTGTGTCCCTTTCTCATAATGGAATTCCTGTCATGGTCCGTCTACAGATTTTCAGGATAAAAGCAAACCAACTACCATATTTTCTTGTGGATGAAGCTTTGTGTCTTGGCCAAAAGCCATTTATAGAAGGAATACATCAGTTGGAGGCCTTCCTTCCCAGTCTAAATGAGAAATTGCTCCTTATGTTGTCTTTCATCTTTTAAATATGTCCTGATCTGATCTGAGCAGCTGTCTATGTGAGATTTATTCCTCTGCTTGTTCACTGATGTTCTTGTCTATGCCAATCAGTCTTCCTTTGTACATCTTCGGCATTATCTTCCTAATCAAGTTTATTTTCAGGCCCCATTTCTTGGCTTTCATGGTCCAGTTCCTCCATTAATTCTTGCAGATTGAGTTTTTAGACCAGCATGATATCTGACAATCTGATTTACTTTTTTATTCTTTTTTAATATTGGGTGTTCATTTCTCTCATTCTAGACATTCCTTTTACAAAACTGCTATAGAATATCTGCAAACAGCTTTAAAAGAGTAGAATCACATACTTTTATTTCTCTCTCTCCCCTTATAAATACACAAACACACACACATATATAAATAAGCCTACACAATTTAAACACATGGAGGATGTTTCATGTTACTATGGGCATCCTGGAGACACAAAACAGTGTAACATTTTTATGTCCTTAAGCTTTTCAAAGCTCTGACTTTTGAGTTTTTCTCCAGCCAAACAGCTATGTTCATGCAGTTCATGAATACCATACAGAATAATAGTTAGGTCTTTACTGGTCCTCCAGTAACTCATTAATCATTTGAGTATTATGCATTACAAAGCACCCAGAACAAAAGCCTGTTTGTTTTCATTGTTTAACCAAGTCACTACGGTGTGGCAATTCCTGCAGGAATGATCTTTACACATTTCTGAAAGGACCCAACCCCAAAGGACACAACTGGGCTTAACAGCTCCTGGTCCAAGGTATCACTGGAATGGTTCAGAGTCTTCCACAACTTCCAGCATTAAGTTTTCTTTAACCTACCTGGTTGATTGCTTCTTCTGCTTCATCTTTGGGGTTATAGAAAATATCTATAATGATCACACAAGGAAAGTCACTAAGATATCAAAGGGACTCCCCAAAGCAACAGGGAACTACTTCATTCACTCAGCTGCAGAGCTGAGGGTGGCTAAAATACCATTCCTCCTTGTACTTCATGCAAAGCTGAAAGGATTTTAATCAAAGAATTGAGACATTGGCTTGTTGTGTTTCACCCTCCTTCTAGCATAACCTTCCCAGTAGAAACACTGTTCCTCTTGTCTACTGCTCTCTCTCAACACTTTTACGGGATTTTAGGCAGGGGAGAGGACGAAAAAGTTCTAGAGCAGCTAACTCTGTCCTCCCCTCTGCCTCAGCTCCACACCTATGTGTCCTCTTCTTGCAGTGTGATCAAAGACTTTCCTATTAAGGGGATGCAGGTTGTAGCATGGCAAGCTTACCCTTCTTCATACAGTGCTGAAGCCTTGCTGCCAAAGTTTCCGGTTTCTGAGGACAGGCATTCCCTGGTGAGCAGCTCTTGCAGCACTATGTAACAGCACGGGCTCATAGACCAGCTCCTCTTAGCCCACCATTTACTGTATTCTATGTACTTCATTCAGGCACTCGGCTCTTTCCCCAGATGCTTTAATTCAATGGAAATTGTGAGGTAAATTTGTCTCCATGCCCAGGACCCACTAAGGTCCCATAAACCATTTCAATTTTATTACATAATCCTGATTATTGAGTGTTTTGCCACTTACCTATAGTTTGCCAGGGTTTTGGTCCAAACACAAGCCTTAAATAGCATATCAGACCTCAGAATAGAAGGGAGCTTCTCCCTTTCTTGACTAAAAGTCCTCACTGCTGCCACTAATGCTTATCACTCCCCTGACATAAATGTGCATTTCATAAAAAATTCTCATCTTCTAGAAAAGAGCATGCAAGTCATTGCTCCTATAAGAGTACAGAACTACATGGCACTCTAACAGAGACCTCCAAAGTATCTTAAAGGAAAAAAGTGAACGGGCCTTTTTTTAAAAGCCAAGTGGCAGCTACAAGCCAAACACAGTGGGTGGCTTTCACCTACTGCCACAGCAGGATTTATGGCAGATTCCCTTAATGGTTGCTGCTCAAGGTGCTGTTCTTCACTTCTACAGTCTGGGAGCTGTATGCTTTGACATTGCCAGCCTGCCTTTTCCTTTGATCAGAAAGGGTACACAAATCACAGAGGTGTCTGTCTGAGCGGATTAGCTGAAAGTACACCCCACACCAGGACCCTGTGCCTTACCTGAGCCAACAGCACAATGACCAAAAAGCCTGGTCCATAGCCAAAGCCTGGCCCATGCCCACTTGTTTCCCTTACGGGGAAATCAGAGTGCAAGAGATAGTCATTTAAAAGGGCACTTTATTTGCCTCCATTGAATAGCCCATGGCAAACAGATGTTAATGCTGGCGTTCCATTGTATTTTATTGTGGGCTTGCTTTGATAATGTTCAATTACACACATGTGAAAAATAAATAAAACCACACAAGCACATGTCTTTTGCAGCTCTGGTCAGTTTGTGTCAGGTCCCTTGTTTAGTTTTTTTAATTGAGGATGCTTAGGCATTTAATAGTTTGAGACAGAAAGAGGTTCCTCTGTTGGCTTGTGTTCAGGCTCATTTGTATTCAAATCCACATTTTGGAACAAAGAATCCAAAATGAGCACATATTGAAGGCAAATGATACATCAGTCATTGAGCATGGCTCTGGAACATATTGTGCATACAGGCTCACAGAACAGGGTTTGGGAAGCACTGGGCTTCAAGGGGGTAAAGCCCCTTGCCAAGTTCGGCTCTGCTCCAGGAGGCATTTATGCATGTGCTTAATTTTTAGCAAAAAAGCTCTTCTACCAAAGCTGATGGAGCTGCATAAGAATCTGAGAAAACCTTCTAGTTCAGTGCATGTTGGATTGTGGCCACTGACTGTTACACTCCAATATGAAGAGGAAAACTTATTGAACAGAGACAGCATTTTCTTTTGGAAAAGTGTCTCATTCCTCATACGTTTTTTCCAATGTTAACAATCAGGCAGATCTGAATTATATTTCCCTATTCAAACATGTTGCTATTTGTACATACCTAAAACTTTTTGTAGCTTTATAGTTCTCGAGCAGAAAAAAACCCCCAACAAAACCAGATAGTTAACAAAAAAGATAACATTTTCCATACTAATAAACATTTTCACATTAAATTCAAAACTACACACTTTAAGTGGAACAGGTACTGCTCATTTTGTC
Source organism: Calyptomena viridis (assembly GCA_013390005.1). NCBI lineage: Eukaryota > Metazoa > Chordata > Aves > Passeriformes > Eurylaimidae > Calyptomena > Calyptomena viridis. The sequence goes on from WEIV01030809.1 coordinate 232,177, forward strand.
TCATAATGTCAGTTCAAAGCAAACATATTTGGACTTCAATTTTTTTTTTTTTTTTCATAAAAAGTTGTTGTTTTTTCCCCCTCAGGGAAAAAATATTTTCCATGGAAAGAAAAAAAGGTTACAACAAAACCACACTAAAAATTTTTGTCCAAAAATGTTGACCACAACTTAATACAGTTTAACAGCTACTCATATTGTTGTACAACTGCCATCACTTATTTCTGTGGCATGCAGTCTTTCCTCAAAACCTATTGTGTCTTTTATCTGTAATGTGCATAAATTATTTTTTAAGCAGTAATGCATTGTGACAATTGCCAAAATACAAGCATGTTTAATATGTCGTGACATTGAAAAAGACTACAATCGCTTCTTAGAGAGGTACTGTAATTGTTTTTCAGAATTAACAGGAACTAAAAAACCCAAAGTGTACAGTGTATTATACATAATTGGCCAATCATCAAAATGACCAAGTAAGTTCAGGACTCCGCCTGTGTGTTAAACACAGAGAAGGAAGTGGCATATATTAACTAAGCTTCTGTATTTTATTTTCATTTCAAACCATATTACTAGAGCAGTGAGAGCTTGGGAAAAAAGACTGGCCTGGCAGTACACACTTCTCTAAGAAGCTCTTCAAGCTGTAGAGCCTTGGGAGACCTTCATTAAAGCCCCTTGGTTTTGCTTTTCCATATGCCTCCAGTTCAGCAAGTCCTGTCTTGCTGTGCCAAAAACTTAAGCAGCCATTTTTAAATGAACAGTTTAAAACATAATAATTGAAAGTTATATAGCACATCTCATGCCAAAGGATCCTGAAGCACTTTAAAAAGCTATCAGACTAACTCCATACTGTCTCACAGCAGCCAAATTTCTCCTACCTTCAGCTGCAGAAGGGAGCTGTGCAAAGGGAGCCGGAATTGGGCTCTACAATCAGTGAGGAACGATGGACATAGGAGAAAGTAGCTGAAGTTGTAGCTGATGGAAAAAAACAACCACATTGCTCCTCACAGAACACCACTGTGCATCACACAACTCTGAGAGCAGTGCACGATTCCTCATTGTAGAAATGCTGTGCAGATACTGATCATCAACCACCTGACACTGCTCATTGCAGGGGTTTCTGAGAGTGCAACATGGTTGAATTAAAGCATTTGCATCAATCTCAGTCACTCATCAATGCACTCCTCTCTGAATCAGCAGAAAGGGTGTGTGTGCCTGTTTATCAGCTCCAGATTTTATCTACAAATGTTGCTACCATTTCTATTGGATTTCCCCAGTTCATTACTTACTGTCTGCAGCAGTAGCTGAAGTGTGATTAGAAGTCCTTCCCTTCTGAACATGTTCAGTAATTTAGAGGATTTATTCACTTTTTTTTGTCTCACTATAGAGAGCCAAGCTCTACTGATATTTTATACCACTTTCACTGGCCAAAATCTAATGTTAGAAAATCAGGATTAGAGTTTCAAAAATATCCAAGACTTCTAGCAATTTTTCCAGGATTAGTACAATGTTTGTTCCTGAACACAGATTGATTTGTTACTATGAAAAAAAATCAAAGGGTGTTTCCCATAACAGCTAGCTCTCTAACTGTATATAATTTATATATACAGTTTATTAAACTATTCTATGTACAACTAAAATATAAACAATTCTGAGGTCAAAGTTTATCAGTGAATCTAACAGTATGTGTTTAAATATTTACAGAAATTGTCACAAAGAATGAGCACTTACCCAAAATCTTTCTGTACCTTTTAAAATACTCAGACAAGACTTAAATATTCACATCCTTCCTTAACAACAAGGGATTAAGTCTGTGGTAAACTCCCCGACCTTTCATCCCTCACAGAGCTCCAGTTACCAGTACAACACATAACCTCCAAGATTCATAGAAAGGCATGTATTTTTCAAAATGCACTGAACATCAATCAGCACACTGAGGCTTTTCTAGTAAGGGATGACATTAGGAAAGGATTTATAGACACCTGCCTCCTCTCTTTAGAGTGAAATGGGATGCCTTTGCTCATTTTAACTATAAAAGTACGACATTGGAAAGTCATTCTATTGTACAGCATAGTCCAAAGCTGTTTGGAGCTTTCTAAATCAAAAATAATATCTTTTTAAATTCATGCTGGGGCTAATATCTTTAGATTACAAAGCAGCAGTGTTATTACACCAGCATCTATTAAGTAGGTGACATCCTTCTTTATCAGTCTATTCTGCTGGAGTTCTGGTCTAATCAAAGGTACACTGCAACTGCCTTATCTGGAAGTGGCAAAGGCTCCTGCTCAACATCAGAAGGAGACAAGCTCTTTGCAGGACACAAATCGGACCCCAAGAAGAATCCTGGCTAAGCATCCCTAAAAAAGGTGGGAAACACCAGGCTAGCTACATCATCTCTTCCAACCCCCGAATCCTCCACCCCCTTCCTTTAATCTGCAGGTATATTTTCATTTATATTAGGAACAAGTTTCAGCCCATAAAGGTCCCCCTCTGACCTCAGACTTACCCCACACTGAACTAGGCACAAAACGCTGGTGGCTGAATTGGACCCGCTGTTGGTTTAAGCTGGGTGGCATTAGACAACTGAAAACCTTTCAGACTATACCTCCTAATTAAGGGCTTTACTACACTGGGAAATTTACCAGTGTAGTTATAGCGGCTTAATTATAACCGTTATAATTGGGATATAAATATAACTCTCTATTTCAACATTCATAGAAGGACTGTGAGTGCTTATCTCTGGTTTAGTTTATGTCACTATGAAAGCTGTTTAAGGAGAAAAAGATATCTTTGCTTCATACTAAATATATCCAAAGGGGGAGTTATACTGGCCAGACTGGTGTAATTACAACTGATATAATTATACCAGTATAACCAAGCCAACGAATGTTCCCCTACACACAGCCCTTCCTAGCAGAGTCACGTACATATTAAGAGGATGAGAAAGCCAAGGAAACTCATGGAGTTCCACCTATCAGCCTCCTTGGGAAGGAAATGAGATTCAGCACTTACTGAGATGGTGCAACAGGGGATGAAGACTGACAATTGAGGGAATATTTAAAATTATGGTAAGTGATACAGGTAGCACCAGCTACAAATACTTTCACTTGGCAATTATACTTGTGCAAAGTACCAGCATTCAATCAGAATTGATCAAGAGCTCTACTCACCTCTCAGTGAAATAGTAGCACATGTAAGAGCTGACCAGCACTGGCTCAGGGCAGGGAAACGTGCCAGCTGCCCAGTGCTCCCTGGGGACCCTCGAGGAAAAATATAAGCTTATGTGGTTTACTTAGGAAACAGCTCTAATATTTGACTTCCTCAAATTAGGAAACATCTACAGTGTGAACTTGGCATCTCTAATATTTGTTTCTTTCACTAATAAGTTCCTGACATTTTGGATCCTTATGTATTGACATAACCATCTATGTCCAATTAGTGTTGCTCTTCATTTTGACAGAGGTGCACAGAAACTGGAATATTTTGCATTCATTGAATACTGAAAAACTTGTGAGGCTTTTGATTCCAATTTTTAAAGAACCACGTTTAAGACAACATTCCACTGGGCATTATCCATTATTTTTCTCAATAAAAAAATAATCAGAAATAATTGCAGCTATACTTCCAAGATAATACTCATTTCTCTTTATAATAAACTGATAACACTAGCAATATACAATACCATATAAACCTTTCACAATAACAAATTAAAAAAATGGGTATGATTTGCTGTACATTATTTAGCTTAAGCACTGGATGTTTCACTTTATTCTGTTGGACCAAATAGATCTCACCTGATAGAGAACTGTCAGAAAATTAGCTAGACTATGTTTTCTCAGCAGTAAGCTTTCTGAATCACTTTAACAGTTTTATTCAAAAGCCATTTGCTTATATTTGCATGATCTCAGTTGCTCTTTACTGCTAAAATTTAAGAACTCTACCTTATACAACTCTAACTTAAAACAAATTAATTTCAACAAGACAGAAACCAATTCCACCTGGAACAGGGATACAGGGCCCATGGCATGGGTGAAGATAGAATGACATACTGCTAACTTTGGAAATCCAGGAAATAATCTCCTGAAAACTCAGGAAGATTTACGCCTTTCTAATCCAATCATAATTCACTTCTACAAAACATGGAATGAAATCCACAGAGAATCATCCAAGGAAATTCTTTGAGCAGACATATGGGGAAATTCCTCAGTAAAGGTAAAAGGTCATATATTAACCCGAGACAACTGAATAAAAAAAGAATAATGATCGTCTCCCATTCTTGGAGGAACTGTCATTTTCTTACAAGAGTATAGGTGAAAAAGGGTGAAAACACAGCAGCAGCACAAATATACATACCATTTCTTCTTACAATTGTGTTAACTAATAGGTGAAATTCACTGCAGTTGAAGGAGTTATCAGAGGAGTGCAAATCTTCAGAAGATCCAGTAGGCTAACACATGATTTAATAATGATTTAAAACCTTGCTAAGAAAAACAAACTCTAAGTTGCAGAAGCCCAGAAACAACGAGGTTCCAGTTGCCAGTGGCCACTTCAAACACCCAATGCTTGCAGTGGAATACAGAATCAGGCCCCTATGTACTTTTATTTCCTGCTAAAATTGCTCTGAGTAGGTGTCATTGGTCCTTTCCAACACAGCTTCCAGAAAACTCAGTAGAAACAGAAGGAAAAATAGCATTTTACTACAGTCATGCCTCAAGATAAAACCAATGTCTTTTCTTTCCCTGAAACTAAAGGAAAGATGAATTGACAAATAAAACTTACAGCAATGTACTTTATATTGAATTCGAGAATATAATTTTGAAGTGCACCATGGAATTCAATTACCTTTGAATGGTCCTGCCAAGCCACTTCAAGTACGGCACAAGCACTAAAAAGCATATTATGTGAATGTATAAGTAGGAATTGAAGCTAATTCTCTCCAATAAATCCTTAAAAAACACCAAGTGAAAGCAAAGAAAATTGGAAAAAAAAATTGTAATTTGAGGCTTCTCAATGGATGTTCTTTTCTGATTCCATCCCCCCCAGCCCATACATTCAGCACTTTAGAGGAAGACCATGTAGGGAGGATAGATGGAACAAAGTGTAGGGAGGCTTGTTGTACAGTGCAGGGATAGAGGCAATGCTGCCACACTCTTCAAATTCTTCGGGAGACAAGGATTTACATCCTCTGTTGAAGGCTGGACCAAGAGATTCAAAAGAGTTATGTTGTCACTTGAGAAGCCAGCTTGAAATATACGTGGCCCATAATATTCCATGAATTATTGCACTCCAGTGCATAGGTATAGCTGGGTTAAGAAGGTGTAATCAGAACCAGAAAGTAAGGATGTTCCAGGATGACATGTTGCTTATCAATATCTGCATGAGTAAAATAATGCTCTTTACAACATAACTACTTTCCAGAACAATAATATATACAAATACATATATACATACATCCACACACACATCACCTATGGTACTGTCAAACTGATCATTCTGGTTCTAATGGTAGCATTCTACATGTAAACTCCAAACAAATTCCTTTTTCTTCTTCAATCTGTTACTAGCATTTGGTGGTTTGATGGGCGTTTTAGAATTGTTTTTCAAAAGTCAGGGAAAAAATTAAGTAGAAATAGAAACACAAAATGGAAGGATTTAAAAGGACCTAGAGCCCTATAAGCAGAAAAGATCCATCATGATAAAACTATGGAGAAGAAACAGATGTGGAGTCCAGCAGTCTCTAAAGACTGGAACAAAGAATGATGGGTCAATTTTATATCCATTTGCTTTCTCTTTTCTTCTTCATGAATACTGTGATTGTGCTTCTTCAGTGATTATTCAGCCATTAAAAAAAACCCAAAACCTGATCTCCTGATATGTTAAAGCATTGTCTGTTTGATAAGTGCCTGTTTTTTCATTTATATGAGTTGCAAATGTCTTCCAGAAGACAGTGCTGGTAATAGAAATTTATGTTTCTAGAACAAATGGGCCAGGAGACTTATTGGGAGTATTTTGCAATGTTTCACAGTTACTTACTTATGCTGGGACTTTAAGCATAGTTTAATGCTCTCTTCTTCCAGAAAGCAGACTTTTTAGGATATTACACTTCACATCTTACAGGAACCATTCAAGATTTCTCTCTTTGAGAGAAAATGGAACTTCTGATAAGCATAACAAACATGACATACTTTAAGAACTATTTTTCAAATCAGCTTCTTTATTTATAGCACTGATCTTAAAATAACAGATACTTTAGATGAAAGACTTTATATGCTCCAGCTAAAGTTCACTAAAGATATGAAACCTGCACCTCTACCACTGTTATTTCTATTAAAACATGGATAAAACTCTAGTAGGCATTTGTGAGACATGAGATTTTACACTTGATTTCTTTGTTGATTTAAATGAACCCCCTACCTTCTCTCAGGACACTGTAGTCTAACAGGCTAAACAGGAAACCCTTTGGAGCCACAGTTTCAGATCACTTGTACACAACTGACTGAACAGCTAAGCTCCTCAATTTTATTTCCTGATTTGATCAATGCAGCATTTCTGGGGCAAAGTATTTACAGCCGAGTCAGGTCAAGTACCAGACTACTTTTACTTCCTGATGGAAACACAAATGCAAAATCTCCAAGGATTCACATCCTGAACTCTCTGCATTTCCATCTCCCAAACTATAAAATGAGGAAAATACAGGAAAAGAATTCAAGAGGAAATCTCTGCTGAACAAAGACCAAACCTAGCTCAGTGGGTAACTTGTCTTTTTGTTTTCCTATTATCCAGAATTTACTCAGAATGAACTTCCCTCCCTGTTCCCTTGTCTTCAATTGCTTCATCTTTCAGTCTGTGCTGTCTTTGTTTGTGATCACTCTTCTGATCCAATGCCTTGCTTGTCACAAACACAAGTATGCACCAAGCTGTCTTTTCTGCAAGTTGGCACTGAGACACTGCCTCCAATAATATATGGTTGTGTCCTTCTGCATAAAAACTGCTTTATACTAAAGCCATGAAAATGCTGTCCAAACAAAATTTTATTTCCTAAATGTAAAAAGGCTGAATCTTATATGTCCTCCCTGCTCATAGCCAGCCTTACCAGTAGGTCTACATAAAAGGAAGAATATTTCCAAGAAAGTAGCATGAACATTTCTATTGATGGCTACAACAGGACAGAGGGGAAAATGTGCCATTCTTCCCTTTCATGAGGCCATAATCTTTCCTCTCCACGCATGCCATGCTACAAGGGACTTTTCTTGTGCAAGACTGAGGCAAAAGCTGGGAGGAAGGGAAAGCAGTATAAAGCATAGGAGGGTTTTCCTGTTTATTTTACCCAGAGTATTTCTTTTTTTTTTGCGTTAGGGTAATCTCCACTAATCTTAAATCTGTCAGATGTTAATGAAGATAGGGTCGCTGTATTTGGAAAGGAATGGGCAAGACAAATTTCCAGGTTTTCTGCCATGAATATCAGAACGATAAAGCCTTCTTCTCTCAAGCGAAACAGTTAAGAAATTCATGGTTTATCCTAATCTGAAACAGCATTGCCTAGAGGTTCCAAATGCGGAGCTGAAAATATGCAACAATCTTTGGTGTTTTAGGAGTTGTAGATCATTTACATGCTTGGCAAGGCAGTTTAAGATCCTTGTTTACTGTTAAGAAGTTCTCAAGTGTTTATTGAAAAATACGTTAAATGTGAAACTTTTAAGTATCTTCTATTAGAAAAAATCCTTCAAGGTAGACAGATGCAAATACATAATGACTGCCATATGTCAAAAGGATTTCATGGTTAAAAAATGGACTTAAACAATGCCCCCCTGAGTTCTCATAAACCTAAGCTTTAAAAGTTTTTTCTTATAAATAAAACCTGGAGATTTCTGCCAAGAAAAGTTTTATCAGTGGAAAATAAAAATTCTTGACCTTCCTATATCTCACAGAATATTTATCTTCCTACAGAGATCTCTGCTTATATCATTACTAGTGGATCTAAAGGATATTAACTAGATATTCCTTGTTGAGTCCATACTCATATGAATTCAAGTGCATCACATTAACTTCAGGTTTTAAGCAGAATTCAAAATACTCTTTGTTTACTGTTTCTCCAGAGGATAGATTTCCTGGGAGTTCTTGAAATTGTCTGGGTTTAGACTTTGAAAGACTGAAGAAGAAAAAGCAGGAAGAATGTCTATTTTAAACCAAAATGGCTTTCTGAAACCCACAAAGATCTGCTGATGGGAAATCACAAGTCTCCATTAGAGTCTTTATCACTAGGTTTCATGTCCTGCTTTTTAAAGTCTGTTAGAGATAATGGAATTACAAATTAATTGTGTCTCTGTTTCGGTTTTGATGCTTAGAAACTAGCAACGTAAATAGATCTTATTTTTCCCTATTATTTCACTCACATCTGTAGACATGAAACAGATGTACCTAAACAGCTTCATTAACTATAAAAGATAATAAAATATTGTCAGGAACTTGGGATTCTATCTTAATTATTGTGCATATCACAGTAATGTCTCAAAGGAAGTATTAGAAGACCCAGGAATGCAGCTGGCTGCTTATAAATTAATTCTTTTTTTCCCCCCCCCACAGACTACATGGGCAATTGAAAAATAATCTTTCATTTTCCAGCTAAACCAAACTGACCAGTGCCAAATCACTAACAGTGAAACGAAACAAAACAATTCTGTATTTCCTGTTTCAGGAGTCATCTGCACATTTGCATGTCTGCCTGAAACATTCTCGATTAGTTCAGCTATCCCAACTAGTCCCAACCAGCTTTCTCTATTAAACATTTAGCACTCTGCCTAAGCCATTTAAATAGCTGACTCAAAACACTTCTTGCTATGAACTGAAATCTGATCTTCCCTTTCTTCTGGAAGTGAAATACCCAGTGAATTAAAGCTGCAAACTAAATCCTAACATAGTCAAACAAACCCAGCATTAACCACTTGAACTTCTGGTGTTAAGGTTCAAATTTGACTCAGAATTGTCAAGTGTAACTTTTTCTTACAAGGCTGCTTTAAACACATGTAAGTGCAGTTCAAGACCACATCTGGAATAAAAAAGCCAGGTTTCCAGTTTGATTTTACAGAGGCCTTACTAGCTGTCAACTCCTTATAACCCTTTGATAAAAGAATTCAAGTAAGAGATAACCAACCTCTGCACTACTTGAATGAACTAGAGCTCAGCTCTTCAAAAGCATCTTGGATTTTGCAGCACTGTGACACGACAAACTGGAAATCCAGCCTCAATTCCATTGAATGCAAAGATAACAAAGAACTTACAAATAATAATGAAAATATCACAAGGAAGACGGTTGGCTTCATGCCACTTACTTTGATAGTGCATCAATTTTTTTCAATACTATTTTGTGAATTTTGTGTGATTTACCTACAAATCTCTGCATAGTCAAGACTGCCAGAAACTGCCAGAAACTGCCAGAAACTGTTAGCAGCAGAACAGAGAAAAAATGTGAGTTTTTGACACCTGGCGAGGTGATGAGAGGGCATTGTGACACAAACACAATTACCTGGTTATTCCTCCCACAAGGATGAGCAATCAAATCTGCTAAAACTGTTGAAAGAGAAATTGTTTTCTTAAGGTTTCAACATCACATCACTTGGATGGCTGGATCAATCCACATGTTGACTGGCTACTCTTAAGTAAGGCACCATCAGACTCAGGAGACAATAATTAAAAAATGTAGTTACCAACCTTTAACATTTTTATGTTTAATTAAAGGTGCCTTTTTAGAAATTACAGAGCTAAAGGAAGCCTTAGTAAATAGATATTTAACATAAGCATACATGAGCATGAAATGAAAGAAAATTTCTTGTTTACACTCATTTCAGTTTTAATGAGATCTAATTCTGCAAGCAAAATTTCATGTTCTTAAAAATGTCCATTAAGCAGCCATCTGGCATTGAACAAATGTTCTGTAAAGGATACATTTGTTATAAAATGTATTGCATACATTTTTTCATACTAGTTACTGAATGATAATATAGCTTTGTTTTACCATTTTTAACCTGGATCTAACACAACCATAATGCAAAAGCGCCTCTTGTTCCCACTTTAATCCAAGGAAAATCAATGGGTTCTTCCTAGATTAATAGTGTGCTTTGAAATACTTTAAAATATCTGCTAGGCAGAACTGTGAACTTCCAAAATAATATGCACTGAAGTGCAAACAATAAAATAACATTTGCTTAGTTGACCATGGTTACTCTGGGAAGAAGGAAAAGAAATCTGGAAGACATCCTTACACTCAGAGCATCACAAGAACAGACTTGAACATGGTATATCCAAGTTACAACATCCAGTTCCAAAAAAATGTTCTTGGGAAGAAACATAGAACTGACTGTTGAAGAGGACATAAATCCTCCAAAAAAAATATAGCAGGAATATTATTATATTGGAAGAAATATGAACTGAGCCTAAGGGCCAAAGGCTAAAGACAAGAGAGAAGAAAATTGTCTTCAGAGTGGATTGTGATACACTCCAGTGAGATACTCTGAAGAGGCTGTACATGGGAACCATTTCTCTCTTGGTAGATACATGGGAGCTGGACCTGTCAGAGAGAATACATTGCTGTACACCAGACAAATAGCAAGCCAGCTAAATACTTACTAAAAACCTTCAGAAGCATGGGGAAGAATTTGAACAAATAGGAAAAAAAAAAAAGTATAATTGAGTGTATCTTGGACAGTTCAGGGAAAAGTATAATCAAGTAGGAAAATGAAATCAAAATATTTTCCACAATTGAATGGTTTTGATGCACTCTTCTACAGAAAACTTTCCAATTGTGTGTGCCTGTTTACATTAAATTTCCACAAGTTGGAATTTCTGAGGAACAGAAAGTCCCAAGATATAAAGGCCATTGGAGGCCATAAATTGCTCAGGAAACACATGGAGAGAACTGGAGTCTTCTAGCAGCAAACCTCCTGAGCACAACTTCTATCTTGTCTTGTGAACCCAAAAGGCTAAACAGGCCAGTGCCTTTTCTGGAGCTCCTGTTATCAGAAAACTGAAACAGTCTCTTGAAGCCATTTAGGCAATGAAACACTTACCGCTGCTTTTAATATCTCCTTGCCCTGGGCAACCACCTGTGTCACCGAAGATACACAGTGCAGAGCTGGCCCTGGCAGCAAAACACAGTGGGTCAGGCTGTCTCAGTGTCACAAAAACAATGAGAGGAGATAGCACAGCTGCAGAAACCTGCCTGAGGCTCTCTGGCTTACAGGATTTTAAACGAGTGTTTGCTGCACTGACAGTTATGGACACTTTTCCCACACAAAACCATTAGAAAATGGTGCGTTCATGGCCAGTCCTGAGCCCCCAAACAACTTTTACTTTATCAAGATTAAAGGAAGACAAAACAGCTGGAGCTAATAAGTTGCAAATCAATGCCATTAGCAAGGAGAGTAAAGAAGAAAAAAGGTCTAAGCCCTGCAGAAGCTAAAGCTTTCAGCTATGCCTCTTGCTGTGTAGAAATTGATTGTACAGTTGTCCTGGTTCTTCTCAGATTTGTTCTCAGATTCAGGAAGATAAAAAATATAGAAAATGTCTAAATTTCCTGTTTATTAAACATGTATGTAGTTTACATATATGCAACAAACAACAAAACAACAAAGGAAATAAGCTATTGACAACACTGGACTTTGCATCAGACCTTCCACAATAATTTTAGGATGCAAGAGAAGTAGCACCTAGAAATAGTGAGGTTATGGAATTTAATTCCACCTTCTACAACCTACCACATGTCATGGTATGACAGCACAGACCCACTTCATGCTATGGTACCTCCACACCTTCTCAGTGTTTCAGAGCTAACCATGACATACAGACTGGTAAACTCAACAGCAGTCAGAACACTCCTGTGCATTAGCACAGGATCAGCTTTTCTGTAAAACTCTTTCAACCAGCTCTTGGCATGTTTTCAACCCATGTCAGCAAGCTCTGTCCCATAAAACTCATAATCATCATTTCTGTGCTTGGACATGGGCTGTTCATACTGCACACTTCACTTTGGAGAAGTGACCTTACCAGTGCATACACACACCACTGAGGCAGTTGGCCTCGTGTCCATTTCTCCTAAACTATTGGCTTTATCAACTTGGATTCATGGTGAATCAGAAACTTCTAAAGGAATAAATACAAAATTAAATAGGTGTCTTCATTGGAAGAGAAATGGCAACTCACAAAAATATTTTTATACTTAGCAACTTATTTGGATTATTCTGTTTCATACGGTAAATTGTTTGTGTACACCAATGCATTCTGCCTTTATAACTTTGTCTTAATGTGTGAAAATGAACTGTCACATTTCCCTAAGCAATATTCATTTACATACCCATATTTTAGTCTCTTTCACAACATTAATTTAATCTCTCTTGTCACTCCCTCACTCCTTTTTAATTGCAAATCTGCTCATTTCTTTTGAAAATTAACAATGAATTTTAATTATGCATTTTCATCTAGGTTTGGTAGAAATAAATTTTCTCCTTTAATATATTTCCTTTCTTTGTAAGCAATGTCTATTTATACATCAGACAGATGTATGCAGAGCTTTCCAATAGCTCTGATGAGAGAGATTTTTATTTCCACTTGCTACTAACAAGGAGAAATCACCTGGATTGTGTTGATTATAAACGTTTCCCATTTAAGCAGCACTACAAAAGAGCAAGCATCAGACATAAAAAAGCATTATGAGGGTGCAGTGTTGTGCATTCTGGAAACTCATAAAGAAACTCAGAAACTAAAATACTTTATTTATAAGGTATTGACACTAATTTTTGAGAGAATCATGGAGAGTGAGGGGTAATGGAGCTCAGAGGAAAAACAAGCAAAGAACGGCAGGATATCTGTGTTGGTCCAAGAGGAGAAAATGCCTTGAAATCCCAATTAGCTTAGTAAACAGAGCATGTCACTAGGACAACAGATTGACTAAATGTCAGCTGGAAAATTATTCCATAGTGAGTGATTTTGAGACCAATAAGCAAGAATGGAGAAGTCTGGAGGAAAACACGCCTAAAAAAAAGAAAGTGAGGAAAAGAAAATTATGAGTCCAGAAAAAGACCTATATGGTTTCAGAATCAGAGGAAGTACCAATGCATTTGAACTTGTTAAAACATTGAAGTGGAAATTTTATTTTACTAGTTCTTCCTCTTACAAGCTGGATAGTGTTCGTTAAAACAAAGCCCCTCTTAGTGGCCCAGCTCCGTATTCCAGCTGATACACGGCAAATCTACTAAGTGTTTATCTAAGGCTAAAGACATACTTACTCCCAACCAGGAAACAGCAATCTCCAAGCACCAGATTTATAACAGTGGCATTTTATTTTGCATTTAATGTATTATATTATTAGGAGGCCACTTTATTCTTTTATAGCATTCTACTTCATATAAAACTCCAGTGATAAGCTGAATGATTAATATAGTTCAAAGACCAAGATCTTCAGCAAATATATCCACAAAAGGGACACTGCTACCAATTGCAAGAGGAATATATTAATTTTTATTTTCTTTTTTCCCTTACAAAGAAGAATATAAGGCCTAGAATAAAAAAATACTGGTCTTGATCTTTGCCCATTGATGCGGAGCCTCAATGAAAAACAATGAGTTCTGCTGATGCAGATGTGTTGTAAGTCAAACTTTCTCTGATTATGAATTTCCTCATTACAAGCTTCTCCAAGCTGACATGATCTAAAGTACAAACTCTAACAGAACAGTGGCATCTTTTTATATGGTCTTTTTTATATATCTTCCCATAAAGTGAAACAGATGAAATATACTTACTTTTTCCATCTGCAACCAAATCAACCAATTTGATCTTAACCTTGCCCAAGTTAGGAACAAGGCTTTAATAAGGCTTTGGCTCACTTTCTAAATGCAGCTAAGGTGTTTTACTGCTATTTCCAGAAACCAAACTTTCACTATAATTCAGCAGCACATATTACCTGTTCAGCTTCACGCACACACAGGTGTTCCCTTTACTCAATAATAAAAGCTATTCTGCCTTATTGTGAAAGCTTCCCATTTTCTTCTCTGAATCTTTTCAGAAACAGGCTAAAAGCATAATAAAACATCTTCTATTTATTTTATTTTCTTCCCATCATTCATTACTGGTACATATATATTAGCATACTTAAAATACACTCTGAAACTGTGATTTTAATATACTTTATTGAAAAAAGTACACAGTTTTAAATTGTTTTCAATGGGACAAAGCAATGGTCACCTCTATCTATCAGGTCCTTTTTTGATGAATCATGACTACCATATGCCAAATTCACATCTGCATGACTTGCAAAGTAAAAAGATAAATCTTTTTTCAACATATCTTTAAGAATTTATATCACCAACAGTTTAAAATCATGAAATGCTGATGCTCTGACTATATTTCATGTCCTCTATGTTGCACCATTTCCCAGTTCACAGTTTATCCATGTATTAGCATGCCAATTGAATACATCATTCAATGTCACCTTGAGAAAATCGTGAATAGCAGAGGAAGAAGAACAAGAGAAGGTTTAGCACTAAGGCCTGAGACACCACCACATTCTCTTGCATTTTCCTAAAGGAAAAAAAAAAAAACAAACAACAAAACAACAAAGGAAATAAATACAAGCCATTATACTCAATTATGATATATGATTATTTACCAAAATACATAGGCATAAGAGCACTGGTGCAAACAACAGAACCCATGAAGTAAATATGCTCAGGAAGTAATACAGGTGCACATTTTGAGTTGGACAAGTTTAGACTGTAGACTGAAAGTGAGCATTCTCAACAAGGATTATACAATCCCCTCCCCACCATATTTTAGGTCTCATTCTACATTGCATTACACCATCCAAGGCATGAAATAAAGTTACTCCAGAGTATAAAAGATGTCTATGAACATATGTTATACAAGTCACTGTAATCACATCTTGGTCTCTATCAGATCTCCTCGGCACTGTACAAAGAGTATTATGCAGAACACAGAGTAGTAAATACGTGTAGCAGAGGGATCACCATCCCTCCCAAGCAATATTTTGTGTAAATGTAATGACTATAGCATGACGGTTGAGATACTGATGCCAGTTACTGAAAGAAACATTAACAGCACAAAGTTCCCAACCATCTCTAATGAGGAATATTGTGGTCAGTGCTTGAGCCAGAGTAAGTTCTCAGATATTCCTGGCTGCCAGTTTGGGCTCACATCATCCCATGTTCTCTTACATGACACAAAACAGTCTGCAAAAGCAGCAAGTCAAGACATTGCCTACACGAGTACAAAAAAGACTTGCAGTACTTACAAAGTCACTCACTTCCCTTACTACTGAGTGTTCTGAATATTTACCAACATTTCATCTTGGAAGACAGCTTTCCTAATTATTTTCTTAAAAATAATCTTCCAGATCCCAAAATCTTCCAGAATCCAAAAGAAAGGAAAAGTAGATAGAAACTTACTTCAGGGTGAAATCCATGACAAGATTCTGGGCGTCTTCTTATCTTCTGAGATTTCAAACGTTCACATTTAAGGGATTCATTATGTACAAGGCAGTTAAGGCGAGATGTTTTGAGAACTGCATTTTTATGGGAGTGTTTTGAAAGGAATACAGTGAAAATCTTTTAGCTTCTTCCTTGCTCTCCACCAAAACCCCAAGGTGATATGTGTGGTCGCCACAAGAAAAAGGTAATTGTAGTGCTTTCTTCTCCATGATCTGTAGTTTCAACAGTATCATGTGCACTTACACTGTTAACCTGTCTTTCTGTAAGTCTGCAACAAAAGCACACTGCAGGCTGCTTTTGGCAAATTCTAACTTATGGGAGAAAAGAAACCCCAAGTTACAGAATTGCACAAAATAGTATGTGGGGCAACTAAAAATCAAGGGATATATTTACTTTGCTACACTGCTATATTTTCTGAAAGCAGGATTCTGAAACATTTTCAATGTTCCAGTCTAATCCTAAAATAAAGAAGTATCTATATTGTAAGGATTTATAAGTTCCAATATCAGGAGCTTCATTCTTACAAGGAAATTACATAGTTAGGGCCGAATTTCAAGATGTGAAAAGTGAATTCTCATCAAAATAAATTAAGAACACATTTTCATTTGCCTTAATTTCAAACAGCCTCAGCACTTTATAATGGGCAATGGTGTCATGTAATGTAAGTTTTACATCATAAGAAATTTTTCAATATTTGCATATGAATTTCTTTCTGACAAGTTTGTAAATAAAAGGATATACCTTATTTCTATAGGTGCCATGGTAATTGGTGGGACAGAATCACAGAAGCATTCATTATCTACCACCACCATGAAGAGGTTGCTGCTTGGGATTTGCTGGATAACAAAAGACCTGCAAATTAAAGAGAAAACAGACAGGGGTGACATTGACTGTATTTCTGAGCCACAGGTTTNGGGTGTTGCTTGAAGCACCAGGCACTACTGATCTCAGCTTTCATCTGCCCTCTAGAGAGCCATTTTATTACTGAGCCAACAAAACAGAGATTAAGCCTCAAACTCTTCTAAGTGAAAAGGGGCAGAAGGCAGAGCCAAATAGGCACTGTTTAGACATTTCACTGAAATTCAGGCTCTTCTTTCTTTGAAATTCTCAAAGAAAGGCTCTAAGGCACAGACCCAATCCTTGATGAATTTTTTAAAAACCTGCTAGAATTTATATATCATAACAGCAGAGTATCTACCATATCAAATATAATTGAAATCTAGCAATTCCAGGAATTAGGTGTTTTTGAGCGTGGTTTGCTGGTAAATGTACAAAACATTAAGTGAGGGTTTGAGCACCAAGGAGATGTGGAGAGAAACATATTTTTCCTCAGACATCTTTCTTTAAAATACATATTGTCTTACTAAAATAACTCCCTGCTTTTTCCAAAGATCACAGAAGATGAAATAGTGGATAGAGCAGGGAATATTCAAACCTAGCCTAAGAAAAAAAATTTGGAAAACTTACTATAAAAATGTTGCCAACTGAAAGATTAAACACTTTTTAGTATTTTTTAAACTTACTGAACCTCCATTAAAATTACACTTAGAGTGATCTGCAATATGTTAGCTTTATGTTTATACATGAAATATACATTTATGGCATAATGTAAAAGGCTGAG